>JARWLC010000012.1:8557500-9077500 GCA_033318265.1 Phyllotis vaccarum | reverse complement strand
GGTTCCCTTCTAGCTCAATCCTCAGCAGCCCCAGCCAACCCCTGTTATCAAGAGAAAATATTTCCTTTCCTATGTGGTTGCTACATCAACACCATCTGAAACCTCACTATTTGAAGCACATGTATTTCTGACTACAGGCCATCACAAGGAGCTGGTTCTTCCTGATGACTACACCTGAATCTTGTCTGCTACATTCTTCTTATTTCTGTTCTCTAGACAATGGGGTGCCACGAGGATCGTTTTTGTGGCTACTTTCATAGATACATAAATTAACTGTGTACTTAGTAACATTATTCCAACTCATATTTTTGAATCCTTTGCATGTATTCATGAGTCGTGAATTTATATTTATGTTCCTGACCTCTCCCTGAATAGATTTTTTAGTTTTCATCATATCTATCACTATGTGTGGTACTCTGTTACATAAGAACATATTAGGTGGGTTCTATTGTATATAAACATCCCCCCGAGACTCCTACCCTCTCCATCTCATCCCTCCACCTCCCACTGTCCTCTTTGTTCCCTTACACAGTCTAGCCTCTATTTTCATTCCGTTTATACATATATAATCTTATGCAACACTATAAAATCTTTTTAATAATAAAAATAAAACAAAAACTAATACAAGACAAACAGAAAAAGAAAGAGCCCAAAAGAAGACACGGGAAACAGAGACCCACTGTTCAGCAAACTCAGGAATCCCATAAGATCACTAAACTGGAAGCCATAATACATTCACAGAGGACCTGACACAGACCTGTGCACACCTGCTTGAGTGCCTATGTAAGAGTATAAAACTAGAGGATATAAAATCTTAGAAATACAAGTGACAGAAAGCATTATTCATCTTTTTGAGACTGGCCTATTTTTCTTAATATGAATTTCATTACTTTTTTTTTACTTTTTCCCGCAAGTGACAAAACTCATTCTTCTTTACAATTGAAAAAGATCCATCGTGCATATATATCCACTTTCTTCACCCATTCCTCTGCTTTTGGATTCACGAAGATTCACTCTTAGCAATTGAGAACAGCTTAGCTATTATGAATAGTGCCACAATAAACTGATGTGCAAGTATTTTTGTGACATGTTGACTTGGGGTCTTCGAGGTAAATACCTAGGGATGCTATAGCTGGCGGCTATATGACAGACTAATTTTTTAGTTGACTTCAGGGACCTCCACACTGATTTCCATAGTAGCTAGAATAGTTTGTACTCCCACCTGAAACGATCCATTTTGTCCAAGCATTTGCCAGCATTTGTTATTCTTTGCTTTCTTAATGACTCCCACACTGAGATGAGATTAAGAAAATCAATGTAATTTGTTGTTAATTTCATCACATTATCCCACCACCAACAGGGTTGAGTTCTTGCTCTTGGCTTTGTGGGAATATGTTTCAAATATAATAAAAACATTTGGAGATGTCAGAGGGATCTACCCACAGTCAGTCTAGGAGGACCAGACAGTGGTAACTCACACCTTTAATCCCAGCACACAGAATATCCTAGGAGTGGTGACCTATGCCCTTAATCCAATCTGAGTTCAAGGTCATTTTAGTTTACAGAAGGAGTTCCAGGCTCCCAGGCAGGCAGTGGTGGTGCCACACCTTAACTGAGCAGAGAAAGTATTTAAGGCAGGTGTAGAAAGACAGCAGGCAGAAGAAGCCATGGTTCACAGTTAGTCCCTGGTCTTCAAAGCAAGTTCCAAAACAGCCAGGGCTGTTTCCAGAAAACACTGTCTGGAAAAAAAACAAACAAACCAAAAATAAAACAAACAAACAAAGACTGGAGGAGGTGGATCTGTCCTCTAATATCTCAGGCTGTTTTTATTAAATTTGAAACATCTCCCCACATAGGTTTTATTTTTATTTTTATGTTCTAGATATTAATCTTCTGTCACATGTTTATAGCATGCAAATATTTTCCCCCATTTAGACTGTCTTTACTTCATTAACTGTTCCTTTTGCTTTACGAAGCTTTTTAACTTTGTGAGTTCCCTTTTGTCATGTCTAGAAATATTTACTGAGCAACTGGAGTTTTAATGAGAAACTCTTTGTTAGAGTTATTGTTGCTATGATGAAACACCACGACTGAAACAAACTTGGATAAGAAAACTTTCACTCACTGTTCCATATAACAGTTCATCAGCAAAACCCTGAGGGCAGAAGATCAAGCAGGGTAGGAACTGGAGGCAGGATCTGATGCAGCAGCCACGGAGGGTAGCTGCTTACTAGCTGGTTTTCCATGGTTTGTCCAGCCTTCTGTCTTAACCCAGAGGTGTTCCCTCCAACAACAGGATGGGCCCTCCCCCATCAGTCACTAAGAAAAGGCCCTACAGGCTTGCCTTCAACCTGATCTTACCAAGGCATTTTTTCAGTTTAGTTTCTTCCTCCTTGCAGATCTAGCTTGTGCCAAGTTGACATAAAACCAGCCAGCACAGTGTCCTTAACTATCCTGAATAGTGTTCCTACTTTTTCATCTAACTTTTAATTTCTCCTTTACATACTTTTCTACTAATGTATAATTTACATTCAATAAAATTCATCAATTTGAAATACACAATTTTTGAGTTTTCATAACAAGTAAGAATAAAAGGTCATCTTTTCTTTTCTTTTATAGTCAATTCATTCCCCACCCCTATGTCTTCTAGAGTTTTCAATAAGCAGAATCATATATTAAATTTTGATAATGGGATCTTTCACTCTCAAAATATATTTTTTATTACTGAATGAACTCTATGCATAGATGTATAACAATTTATTGATTCTTACTTGTAGAACATTTGGAATTCTTCTGAGGCCTTAGCTTTGTTGCTGTTTTAATATTTGCATTAATTAATTATTAATTTAATACAATGTATTTTGATCACATTTACTCTTATCTCAACTCTTTCCAGACTCATCATCCCCTCTCTCACCCCCCTATCCATCCAATTTTAGTTTTCTTCTTTTTAAAAACCTATGAAGTCCCCTGTGTTATCTAGTTACTCTTGGGAATGGGGCCTGCTCTGGGGTGTGGTCAACTAACCTAGGGTCACACCACTAAAGAAAACTAACTCTCCCTCTCCCAACAGCTATTGCCAATAGCTCCTTGGCTACTTGGCTATTTCCTTACTTCTATAATGGGATTTTGCCTGGCTTGAGCTTATATGGGTCTTGTGTATATGTCACAATTTTTGTAAGTTCATTTGTACACCTGCAGTGCTCTGTCTGGAAAACACTACTTCCTTGAAATTACCTATCACTTCAGGCTCTTACAACCCTTTATGCTCCCTCTTCTGTCAAGATCCTGGGTCCATAGAGAAGATTTGTGATATAGATATCCCATGTTATTCCCAGAATGTCTTAGAGTGGTTCTTATCGTTTGCAGGGGACATAGCTGGGTAAGACTGATAATTACATTTTCCCTCTGGTAACATTAATAGTATCTTCCAGCACTAGGAAAACTGTCTGCAGAGATGAAGCTTTCCAGTGAGTATAATCTTGAGTTATCCATATTCTATGATTCAAGTGTATAATCACTTACAGTCACGTTCTAAAAGGTAACCAAGAGTAATGACAATAGCCTGTATGTGACCCCAATAGCCAGCAACTCAAAAGTAATAAACCATTCCTAGTAGTGAGGTTCTTATTTGCTAGCATATGATATCTACGTGTGTTACCAAAACTAAACAGAGCCAATAAGACAGCTCAGCAGATAAAGTCACTTGCCACCAAACCTGGCAGTTTGCATTTAAATTCTGGGACACAAATGTTAGGGAGAATCAACTACCATGTCATCTTCTAAGCTCCACCCACATGCTGTGGCACTTACATGCATACACATATAATAAATTAATTAATTTAAAATTTAAAAAGTCACTCCATAGTCTACAGAGTTTTGAAAACCTGTTTTTGCTACCAGATGTTTATCATTTATATTTAACTGTAAGTATTTTATATCAGACATGACTATTGTCAAGTGTGTTTTGCCAATATATTCTCCTTTTTGTGGCTTCTTTTGCAATACTGTATTTTGAAAGAGAAATATTATCTAAATTAATGCTTATATCATATTTTTCTATATTATTCATTATCAGTTAAACCCTAAGAAGTATCAAGGTTACAGAAGTATTGCCTATCTTTTATTCTGTAACATAATTAAAGAAGAGAAAATTCTGACTTCAAAGTAATACAAAAATTCCAAAATTTTGTGGATAAAAGAATCATCTGACTCTTGTTACAAGCCCCCTACCCACTTTCTACTTCCAGAGACAGGAACGCAGTGTCAGCATAGGTGGGATCCAGGAATGGGCATTTTTAATTAAAGAACCAAAATTGAGAAAGCACTTCTACATTCCAGTTGTCCTCACTGGTCTTACTGCTTCCCTAACTTCATCGTAGGCATCTTCTTAATACTGCCCAAAACATGGAATGCACAACAGCCAGAACATCAACCACTAATGAAAGTCCCTTAAAAAACTGTCTCTTCGGAACATGTACAGATTTTTTCTTATACAATCCCCTAACCAATTGACCTAACAGAGAAGGGTGTAAATAGATCAATGCAATTACTACATTTATGTGAGCATATGTAGTCTTTAGCAGAACCAATCCCCGCAGATGCCAAGAAATAGCTGCATATTCATATGCACTAAATTGTATATATACTATCCAGCATATATACTGTTAGTTCAAAATGAAGAGCGGCACAATTTTCCCCATATAAAAACTTGAAAAATAAAGAGGAAAGTCCAGCCCTCACCACAACTTCTTTAATGATGCATGTGTTCTTAGAACTTGTTTCTGTTATGCAACAGCAGCATGGGTAAGCATGGCTTGCCGGGTGTTTTGGAGATGTTCTCGGGAGCATGTTATTTGGTTGCTTCTGTTCTTGCTTGCTCTTGGTCTGGAAGATGCCAAGTTTTCCCTTTGTGAATGTCAGCCATAGGAGCTCGCATTTTGTTGCAAGAGCTCACAAGATGTTTCTGTCTTGTGCTGCTCTTTTCCTCAGGTAAGCTGTTGAGTTCAAGGCTAGAAAGAAGTGATGAGTCAGTCAGTGAGGAGTACCTCCTAGAAGACTGGAAAGAAGTGCTCAAAGATGGACAAAAGAAGCAGCAGCTAGGAAGGCTAAAACAGATCTTCTCAAATGGCCCTTTACCAATACTCTGTGATGGGGCATAGTTCTGTGTAGTGAGATTATGCTGTTACACTACTGTAAATAATTGTCCCGCCTACTGGTTTAATAAAAATGCTCATTGGCCAAAGGCAGACAAGGAAGTGTGGGTGGGGCTACCAAACTAAGAAAACTCTGTGAACAGGAAGAACAGAGCAGGAATGCCACAGAGATGCCACAGATGCAGAAGACACTTATGCTACTCTGAGAAAAGGTACCAAGCCGCATGGCTGAAAAAGAATCATGGGTTAGTTTAAGAGCAAGAAATAGCAAGTTATATGCCTGGGCCCTATGCTTATCAGCATAAAATTAATGTAACTGTCTGTGTGTCTCTATGGAACTGCCGGAACTCCCAGGACTGCAGGTCCAGGCCACAAGGCTAGGCCTGAAAGTCCTGGTCAAAAACATATGCAACAGTTCTGTAACTATGAAAAGCAAGCAACATAGTACTCTAAGTTTCTGTTTCCCTTGTGCCTCTGGTAAATTCTCACTGGTGACTAGTCACACTTAGTGGTTTTGTGAGGGTCTGAGGAAAGCTGCACAACCCAATAGGTCTGGAACTGAGAACCAAGGTCTCACATCTTGCCTGAGGCCAGAGTAGGATGACAAGGGTCATTAGTGAGATCCTCCTTTGGAGGAAAACAGACTGTGAGGTCTTGTAATTGCTCTCTTCACTGAACCTCACTCTACTCCCAGCAGTGGGGAATCAAACTACCAGTGAAATACTAACATGTGCAGATTGAGGTACTGCATTCTGGTTTTCCATAGCCCTACAAAATCTTAACTCATTCCCTGAAATTATTAGAAAATAAATCCTGAATTTTGTGAACCATGGCCTGAACTGTATCCTTTACTCTCTAGTATAGACACACCAGAGAATCCTAAAAATATTCTCATTATGCTCCCTAATTACAGAGCAGCAGGTTCAAAAAAACTATACTTGATTTTTCATGATTGAAGAATTTAAATATCTAAGCCAAAAATAACACAAAAATAAATAAGAGCCTAAAAACATGTTGTACCAGGAAAATTAATCCTAACTAAAGATTTCAACCTATAATTTAATGAACTCAAAATTACTCTAATCTTTTTTATCTCCAAGTATCCTTCACTATTAAGACTATGAAAGTACCTGTATGAATCAGACATGATTCACACAGGCGCTTAGAGAATCGGGTTCCTACCAGCTACCTCAACTTTGTACCTTTATTCTCATCATATAAATGAAGCTAAGGAAAAGTCTATGTATAATTTTCTGAATTTTATTGTTGAGAGTAAACTAGTTACACATGTCTAGCCTCTCCAACTGGTCATTCAATTAATGACTGTGGAAATACACTGTACATTTATAGACACAGCTGTAACAATTAGCATAGAAAAATAATTATTTGTTGGAGAATAAAACAGACTATTCATGACCCACATGCATTAAAAATAGTCTCAAACACATAATAATTCTCTTCTCTCAGTGGTCTTTGGCAACATGTTGACTACAATTAATACTACAAGACACTAACTCTGAAGCTACTAAGTCCTGAGTTCTGTGGTCTAATACATTAAATTAGTGGCAGTTGTAAAATGTAGGAGGTTGACTGTATTCTGGCAGAAAAGTCATAGATCTCTACATCATGCTCTAATATAGAACTTTTCTAACTTTATTCATGTCTTGGTTATGTTACTAATTACGATGACAGAATATCTAATAAATAAATGCCACTTAAGGAAAGGTTTACGTTAGCTCACACTTTCAGAGTACATTGCATCATGACAAGGAGGTTATTGTAGCAGCAGCCTGGGGTAGCTAGTTATTTTGAGTCAGTAGTGAAGAAGCAAAGAACACTGAATGTCTGCGCTCAATTTGCTTTCTCTTTTTTATTGAGTCTGGGATGCCAACCTATGGAATGGTGCCATCCATTTTGATTGTGGCTCTGTCCACATCCATTAGCCTAGTCCAGAAAGTTCCTCACTGGTATATCTAAAGGCCAAGGAGTAGCAACTACAATAAGGTGAGCCCTTGCACAGCCATAATCAAGAAATGTCACTGACAGACTTCCCTGTAGACCAGTCTAACTCAATCATTTTCTCAGATGAGGTTTCCTCTTCCCAGATGACTTTAACTTGGGTCAAGTTGACAAAAATACGGAAAAGACAACAACCAACATTACATGTCACAATTGTGTATATGTAGCTGCTAAGACTCAATTGAATGAGAATAGATAGAACTGTGGTTATCAACTTGTGGGTCACAACCCCTTTTGGGGGCCAAGAAACCCTTTTAGTGCAAGTCTCCTAAGACCATTAGAAAAGACAGATTTTACATTACAATTCATAACAGTCGCAAAATTACATTTATGAACTGGCAACAAAAATAATAGCTGGGGGTTACCACAAATTGAGGAACTGTATTAAAGAGTTGCAGCATTGAGAACATTGACAATCACTTGAATAGAAGTATGTAGAGTCCTTTGGGTATATGCCCAAGAATAGTATAACTGGATCTTGAGGAAGATCTATTCCCAGTTTCCTGAGGAACCACCACACTGATATTCATAGTGATTGTACAAATTTGTACCCCCAACAGCAATGAGTAAGTTTTCTCATTTCTATATGTCTTTGCCAGCATAATCTGTCATTCATTTGTTTTATTGATCCTGACCATTCCAACATGTATAATAAAATCAAGGTGGTTTCAATTTGCACTTCCCTTCTGACTAAGTATGTGGAACATTTCAGGTGTTTCTCAGTCATTTCTGTTTCGTCTTTTGATAACTCCTTACTTAATTCCTACCCTATTTTTAATTGAGTTACTTATTTTCTCGATATCCAATATTTTTAGTTCTTTATATATTTTATATGCTAAACCACTTTCAGATGTGTAATTGTTAAAGGTATTTTCCCATAGGTAGCCTGATGCTTTTCACATATGATGCCACCCTTTACCGTAGAACACCTTTTCAGCTTCATGAGGCCCCATTTAATAAGTGTTGGTCTTAGTGCCTATTATCAGTTGTGGGAGTCTGAATGAAAATGGCCTCCATAGGCTCATAGGCACTGGCACTATTAGGACGTTTGTTTTTGTTGGAATAGATGTGGACTTGGAGGTGTGTGCCCCTGGGGTGGGCTTTGAGGTTTCAAGTGCTCAAACCAGACAAAAGTCTCTCTCTTCCTGCTGTCTGCTGATCTGGATATAGAATTATCACCTTCCTCTCAAGCACCATGTTTTCTTACATGCAGCCATGCTTCCTGCCACAAGGACAATAGACTAAACCTATGAACGGTAAGCTAGCAGCAATTAAATGTTTTCCCTTATAAGAGCTCTCATGGCTGTGGTATCTCTTCACAGAAATAGAAATGCTAGAAAAGACAGAAGTGCACTGTTGAGAAAATCTTACCCTGTGTCAATGAGTTCAAACCTATTTGGTATCTAAACTTTACACTGTGCTCATCAATATTCATTCTGCTCTATTCATAATAGCCAGAAATTAGAAACAACCAAGATGCCCATCAACTGATGAATGGATGATGAAAATATGACACATTTACAAGGTGGAATATCATTCATATGTTTTAAAATTTGAAATGTAGAAATTCATAGGCAAATGGATAGAACAAGAAAAAATCATCCTGAGTGAGGTAACTCAGGGTAAGTTTGGTTTATATGCAGATGCTCTGAAGCCTTGAGTACATATGATATAATCGGTATACAACCACAGAAGCCAGGAACCTACTAACAAACTAGTGGAAAGGATCATAGGAAGCTGAAATAAGATATATTGTTATGGAGAAACTAAAATGAGAGGAATAGAAACGAGAGGGAGGAGAGGGGGAGCTAACATTTGGGGGAATTTGAAAGCCATATGGAAACTTTCAACTGAAGCACCTTCCTAAAATATATGCATCTATGAAAAGAATCTAAATGGAGTCACCAAGTAACAGTCAAAGAACAGTCTCAACTACATGTTATATCTCCAAGTAAAACCTCCAGTTCCAGGAATATGTTACACTTAGTTGAGATACTGGCCAGTGAGGCCCCATGAAAACCTCAAATATCTTAGACTTATTGGTAGCTCTCCACAAACTGATGGCAAGACCCTTGTGTTAGTTTGAGTGTAACTGTTCCCATCATCTCATAGGAGTGGCACTATTACATGTGGCACTGTTAGAGTAGCTATGGCCTTGTTGGGAGGAAGTGTGGCACTGTGGGGATGGGCTTTTGAGGTTTCCTATACTCAGGATACTGTCCAATGTCTTAGTCAACTTCCTGTTGCCTGCAAGCTATAGGACTCAGCTACTCCTCCAGCATCATGTCTGTCTGCATGCTGCCATGTTCCTCACCATGATAATAATGAACTAAAACTACCAATTAAATGTTTTCCTTTATAACAGTTGTTGTGGTCATGGTGTCTCCTCACAGCAATAGAAATCCGAAGACAGAAGACTAGGGTATTGCTGTGATAGGCACGACCATGTTTTTATTGAGAGGAATTAGGACTTTGGTACTTTGGGTTATAAAAGCACTGGAAAGCTTTCAGTGGTTCTTTATGGTCCGTACTAGTAGGAGGATAGAAAATGTATGTGCTAAGAGTTATTTGAACTGTTGGAGGCTCACTCTTATGATCATTCTTATGATGCTTTGGTGAATAAAGTGGCTACCTTTTTCCCTTGTCCAAAGAATCTGCTTGGGGCTAAAGTGAAGAATTTTGGATTTATTTCCACTGGCAGATGAAATCTCAGAACAGTCTAGTATAGACTCTATCATTTAGTTACTAGTGGTAACTCTAATAAAGATTTATAATGAAAAGGAACGAGATGAGCAGGTTAAGTTACATACAAAATGTAAATTTTGAGGAGAAAAAGAGAACCAAAAAATAGAATGAAGCTAAATCTTGAGTTCAAGGAGATAAACAGATTAAGAAATGAAATATAAGGAGTGGTGATTTCAGGGCAGAATCTCACCAACTAAGTTTCCAACTTACGAAAATGAACAAAAAAATCTTAGAGCTGGATATGATAGGGGGCACACCTTTAATCCCAGCACTGGTGGATTCATAAGTCTAGGAACCCAGTTCCAGGACAACCAAGCTTAGGCAATGAAGGACAGAAAGCTAGTGAAGACATATTTAAAAGAGGGCACCATGTTCCAACCCCAACAAACAGTGGAAGTTGGCAGCTTTGGCTACATGATTCTGGCTTTAGAGTTAAAGATAGAAGAAACCAGTTATGGAATTTGCCTCAGTGCCTAAGAAAAGCCAAGGCCAGGCATGTGTCAGGAGTGTCCCTGATGGAGGCCTAGTAGAGAGGCCACTCCGTGAAGCTATGAAGTTTAAGACTGAATTACTTTGAAGAACCCAAGATATTAGAGGCGCCACCGTCATGGGAGAAGTCTGATGTGGGAATGCCTTCTGTATGCTGTGAATATCAATCTTTAAATAAAGGAGCTGTTTTGGTCCTTGACAGGCACCATAGAAAAAGTAGGAGGAGAAATCAGAGCATATGTAGGAGAAGCAGGGCAGAGTCAGACAGATGGAGCCAAAGCCCAAAGGAGCAACATGTAAGGAACACAGATGAGCCACGGGCCATGTGGCAGACAGTTTAATGAGAATGGGTTGAGTTAAGATGTAAGAGCAAGTTAACAAGGTGCCTATGGCCATAGACCAAACAGCATGAAGTTAATATAAGTGTCTGAGTCATTTCTGGGGGCCTGAGCATTGGCGGGTGGCTAAGGGGTCTGGCAGGGCAGGTCTGTGGGTCTGGACCTCTGGCCGCCTGGGACCAAGAAACCTTATTGTAACAGAACTCCTAAAAGGTCATGGAACCAGCCCAAAAGAGTGTGTTGACGTCAACAAACCTGAAAGGAGTTAGAGATCTGAAGAACATTCTGACAGCAGACATGGACTTTTCCCAGCTGGTTTTCAGAATTGACTTGGTCCGGTATTTCCTCACTATGCTCCTTTCCCTGAATTTTAGAATTATAATGTCTATCCTGTGCCATTATATGACCTGCTGCTTTTATTTTGATCTTTACAGGTTATTATAGTTAAGAGATTGCAAGACTCTCAGAAGACACTTTGAACTTTGGACTCTAAAACATTGTTGAGACTGTGGTAGACTGTGGGGACTTTTAAAGTTGAACTAAATGAATTTTGAATTATGATATTGCTAAAAAGCTTTATGGAGGTCAGGAAGTGGAATATGATAGTTTGAATGTAATTGGCTCCCATAATCTCATAAGAAGTGGCACTATTTGTGTGGCTTTGGTGGAGGGATTATGGCCTTGTTAGAGGAAGTGTGTCACTGTGGGGGTGGGCTTTAAGGTTTCCTATGCCAAGTGTCTCAATCGACTTCCTGTTTCCTGCAAGGTGTAGAACTCTGAACTACTTTCCAGCACCACATCTGCTTATATGCCTCCATGCTCCTCACCATAATGATAATGAAGTGAACCTCTGAAACCGTAAGCTACCACCTCAATTAAATGTTTTTCTTTATAAAAATTGCCATCAACTCCAAACGGACAGACATTAATGAAAAGTCTGATAATCTGAAGCTGTTAGAAGTAAACAGGGATTATACTTCAAAACATATACATAAGCAAGTACTTTCTGGAAACCTCAAGAACATAGGAAATAATACTAAAATCTGATGAGTGGGATTTCATGAAATTAAAGAGTTTCTGTGCAGGAAATGAAATTATCACCAAAGTGAAGAGAAACTCATCAAATGAGGGAATGGGGTGTGTGAAATCCTTGATAGATATACTTCTCTAACCATTCATCTTGGTGGTCAAATTGATTGGATCTGGTTCAAATGAAAGCTGGGCCTTTGGGAATATCTGTGAGGTTATTTCCCAGGAGGATTTACTAAGGCTACAGACCTTCCCTTAAAGAAGGCAGCACCTTCTGGTGGTAGCCAAGTTAGAATAGGTCTGAGGGGAAAGCTCTGTGGCTTCTATACACCTCCACTCATTGTTGGGTGCATCCACTTTGTTGCAGGGGCCATACTTTGCTGATACTGGGATCCAGCTTATTCAGCTTTCCTACTCAGAATGGAGAACATGTGACTCTCCAGGGATCCTTCAGGTTTTCAGCTCTAGACTTGGAGCATCTGGAGCAATCAGAACATACTGCAGCATCCAGCTTTGTAGGAGCAGCTACCCCATTTTCAACCTTTGCAGTATACAGACAACAACACTGGACTACCTAGACAATCTCATAGACCTCCTTTGTAGTATGTATTCATTTATTCCTTTTACTGGTTATGTTTTTCTACAGAACTATGACTATTACATGGAAAGCAGGAGACTATGGTAAGGAAGAAGAATGTGGGCAGGTAAAGGGAAGCAGGGAAAGGAAAGTACGGGGGCTAAGGTGGCCAAATATATAATACACTTATATGATAAATAAACACCAATTAACAAAAAAAAAATTGGGACAGGCTTTCGCTATATATCCCTAGATGTCCTGGAACTCGCTCTGTCGACCAGGCTGGCCTCAAAATCACAGAGATCCACCTGCCTCTTCCTCCTAAATGCTGGGATTAAAGTCATGAGCCACCATCTCCCAGCTTCCTTTTTTAACTTTTTTCATAAGCTATGACACATGTCATATTTTGCTACAATAGCTGAATGGACTAAACCACCTCTCCAAGCTCCTAATATGACAACATATCCCTAAAGACCATGCTGTGTAAGCTCTGATTTTTAACTCCTTTCCCCACAAAGTATCTGAGGTCTAGTATAATGGTCTTGCCCCAAGGTGACTGCTGAGAGAAGATTCTGTGTTTGGCAAAAAGGAATACTGAGAGGCAAACACACTGTTGTCTCTTCCTTTCAGAAAAAATAATGGGGCCCCAGTATAGTCTCAGAGCATCAGAAATGTCCACATACATCCTTGTGAGACTACTTCCTCAATCATACAATTCCTACCTGCCACCCAAAGACAAGTGAAACATGGAGTTCAGCCTCTCAAGAATTTTCACCAATACCTCTTGGATATTGTTGGAGAGACCTGAGATCTTTTGAACACAGGATAATAACCAGCTTTATGATGTGTCTTCCAAAATTAAACCACGTGACCACACTTGAGGTGCTAATTTAGTTAGAGTACCACTGACCTCAAAGATTATGAATAGCCTGAAAAATAGAAAGCAGCACATATCTGTAAGGGAATCACTGTTGGTTCTGTATTCCCTTCCAGGACAACCTCAGGCAGTAGTCACAGGCCACATTCAGACTACATGAAAACTGAAAGATTACCATTGTAACAAGGAACTGGACAAGCTGACATAGAGTAAACAAGCTGAATTTACCTCCTTTCTTTCCCTTGCAATTCAAAACACTGCAGTCTACTGGGCAGATCCTGTAGATCCTGTTAGACACGTAACACATGCTTGCTTCCTGATCTGAAAGCCAAAAAAAAAAACAGAAATATAGCAATGAGCAACAAAATTACTTTAGTTTGGAAGTGGTGTGCAATTCATCTTATATATGTTATTAGCTAAATATAAAGCCAGTTGTTAAAGCCAGGTGACTAGAATAATATTAACCTGTAACTTGAAAGACAAAACTTCCTAATTTTTAAATTATCAGGGTTTATAAAAACAGTATGGCCCTGCAACATATTTCAGTTGGGCCAAAATGTAGTTTAAACATTTTGCCTGAGTTTCCCAATGGAAGGTAAGAAACAGGGCAAAACAGAAAGCAAAAAAACAAAACAAACAGGGAACAAAACCAAGGGCAAGCTGGGGCTCTGCTACCCTACAGAGCTTCTAGGCAGCAGGAAACCCCCAGACTCCTGCGAGATCGCCTCCCTGGTGCGATTCACTTTGATATAGTCAACTCGTGACCCTATGAGCTAAGTATAAGTCAACCATCAGTTTCTTCTATACAAGAGAAGCTACCTGCTGCTACATGTTCCTTTCTTGCTATCTAGAACAGAACAAGTCACAAAGCCTGTGTTTCCTCAGAGATACAACTTTGCCAACTAGGGCAACTGCCAGAGATGAGAGAGCCTAGTATGTAGTTGTTGGTCACTGTGAAAGGAGATTTAGTCTCTTGGATTTCAAGATCAGGCCATGATACACAGTATAGCTAAGAGAGTAAACTTTGTTAGGCAAAGCTGGAGTCTGGCTGGTTCTGCAACTTACTAACCCACAAGACTCTCAGAAAGCATCCAAGCTCTAATTACAATGGTACTGTCAAAAAGTCCTGTAGTCAGATAAACCCATTCACTCCTCAGAAAGACCCTGTGAATGAGATGACAATAAAGAAAGAGTAAGGAACACACTCATATAATAAGATAAGTGGCAAGAACTGGTAAGATAAATAATTCAAATGCAACTACTTAGCTCTGATATTGGAAGTTACACTTTCATCATTTCATTGGTGGTTTTAAAAGAACCCATTGTGAGAAATATAACCAATGGTAAGAAGTGGGGTTTTAAGTTCACAAATACACATTAGCTTAACTATTATATGCATATTATGTGTGTATATTTAAAACTAAAATTTTATGAAGTGTACTTACACTTATTTCATGTAGTGCACTGGTTATATCCCACTGTACTATTTAAAACCACTAGTGACTCCCCACAAAACTGATGAAAAAATCTAATGAGCCATGACTTAATATTTGAAAAACACATAATTACATTTCTTTGGGCCACCATAGAAATTTTGGCAGGATTAACTAATATAATATATTCACAGCACTCAACATGACCATCACACATTCTATGTACTCAGTACATGTTGATCTTGAAAATGAGCCATACCAATGAGGAAATGGGGAAACCTTTGGCCGGTCTGTAAATAACCTATTACAAGTTAAAGTTTGACCTTGGCAGTATGGGGAATTTCCCCAGAAATTTGAACCTCTACTTCAGTGGACTCCAACTCAGAAAGAGACCTGGGTTATAAATGATCTGGTTTCTGCTTCTCCACTAAAAAAGACCAAATTACAAGCTACTATGCCTGTCTGCCAAAATCTTTAGTAAGTCCAACCCATTGATTGGTCTATTTTGACATCCAGTAAAGACAGAACAATCATTGATGAGTACAAAATTGATGAGGAAAAAAAAAAGCCTCAATAGGGAGAAATAGTCATTTCTTATCAAAACTCTTTCAAATTTCTAAAACCTGTAGGCTTAGAACAATTTAATCTTATTATCTTATAATTAATTCTAAAGTCTGGACAAGGTCAAATCAGACTAAATTAAGGCATCAACAAAGGGATCCTTCACAGATGTCATAAGGGAGCCTTATAGATTTGCCCCTCTCTTTTCTGGAGGATGCATACACTTCATGTCTCAACCCCATTTTCCATGATGACAGCCAGCAATGGTGGGTTGAATCTTTTTCACATTTAATTACTCTAACTCTGACTGACACCGTTGCCATGTTTCTTGCTGCTCTTCTTTCTGTTTGAAGTCTCCATCTCTAAAGGGCCGTCATGATAACCTGAAGTTTGATGTGGGATATCTTTCAGTATGCTGTGAATATGCTTTACTATTGGTTAATAAAGAAACTGTTTTGACCTATTGCAAGGCAGGTGGGAGATTCAAGTGGAGATAAGATGAAGAAGGGCAGAGTCAAATAGACACTGCAGACTGCTGACAAGAAAGCAAGAAGTAAAGGAACATGGGTAAAGCCATGAGCCATGTGGCACCCTCGGGGCCGAGACAGAAATGTCTGGCTATGGGAGTCCATCTGAATAAGGCCAGATAATCCATCTCAAAGACTCTTTACATAATCACATCTCCTGAACCCCAATTCCCAATAAGATAAGAGGTTTAGAAGGTTCAGTAGTAAACATTTTTGGCTGATTTGGGAGGATAGTTAAGCGATTATTTTACAACACAGACAATGAACCACACAAAACAGTGGAATGTAAAACAGCAACAGTAACCTACAACTTACCAGATGCTGATTATGTGGCAGGCAGTCTAGGTCTACTCAATGCTGCACTTGCTCTCACTCATTCCTTGGCAAGAAATCAAGGCTTAAAAATATGTGACAAGTTGCTCAAAGTTACACACAAAGGAGGTGGTAAACCCAGGCCTTCCTGACAGCAAAAGCCCTGTGCTCACCCACATGGGTCATTGCACACAGTTGAGTTCTAACCACTACTCATCAAATGATAAAAAAAAAAAAAAAAAAAAAAAACTTTCTGGATCACAATTATTTTATTATTTTTCAAAAACAGAACTTAACTTGAGAAAGTTAATTTATCTAACTAATTTTTTTTATGAGTCAAAGACAAACTTCCAACTGAAGGCTTTTGCTAACTTCTTTAAATCTTCTAGAACTTAATGCAACTTAATATTTTATTTTTTATTTTCATATTTATTTACTCAAAGAGAGAGTAAGCAAACCCATACCACTAGGTATGTGAGGTGGTGAGAGAACACTCTGTGGCAGCCAGTTCTCCCTCCTTCTATCATGTGGGTCCCAGGTATCAAACTCTGGTGTCAGGCTTGGTGGCCAGTAACATCTCCCAAATTCTTTAACATATTTCACATTATTTGGGAATAAAGAAGACAGAACTCAAATAGACACCAAGATAGCTGATGAAATACAGATGCCCCAGGTTTAAATAATGACCTATATGTTTGAGAATAAGGAAATGAAAATAATCAGGGGGAAAATATACCCTAACCTGAATCTCAAAGAAGCAGAAATATCAAATAGGCTAGAGAAGGAAAATGGTGTGCAGGAAGAACAGCATGTGCAGGCATGAGACCTGAGAAGTGAGGAGAAAGTGAGAGAAGAATAAACAAAACACTGAGGCTTTGAAAATGGGTAAATAAGGTTCAGCTAAGAAGGTGTGAGGAGACAGAGCCTGAAAAGTTCCATGGTAGGAGGATTTAAGACTGGGGATGACAGCCTTAGAGTGGATATAGACAATAGGGCAGGAAGTTGGAAACCGGCAATCTCGAGCACCTTCTGGGGAAAAAAAAAAAAAAAAAAAAAAACTGGGACACCTGAAAGAAGTGGAGAATAAGTTTCTATTTTTACAGCCTTTGATTCCTCCATTCTTTATATAATTCTCATGTGTGAACTAGAAAAGTGTTATTACAAACATGTATATATAGAGAATAATTTTTATGGAACCACAGTACTATGGAATAAAACCAGGCATCTGCTAGTGCTAAATTTAGGAGTTCAGGTTAAACTACAGTTTATTCATACCTCACTACTCTCAACAGCCTATAAAAACAATTCAGCTTGCCTCTCAATTGATATAAAAGTTATCCCTTCAGCTTCTGTTTTCCTAGTTCAACCTAAGCATCAGCTTCAAGATGAACTGGGGCCCAGTCATTTTATGGTCCCTTATATGGTTGCTCAACTTGGATGAGAATCTATTTCATTAGCTGACTCAGGCCTGTCACAGGATCCAGTTACTTACCCTAGGGACTAAAGCTGGTGATGGACTCATAAGACAAACAGAAGACAACCCAGCCCAGTATTGTGGCTCAGATGGATATCTGCCATCACTACAGTACTCACACTTCATCAATATTTATCATTATTTATTGGCATCAATATTTATCTTTTCAAATAAATATGAAATCCAAATGCAATTTTAACTACATAGGAGAACAAGTTATCATCAAGCTCTCTTTTGTTTTTAAGAATTAACTAATAGCTAGTTCTTCCCCAATGGTCACTCCCTCCAGCCTTTCTTTCTAGCCCATCTGTAGTTCTCTGTGTCTCTCAGTCAATTGGAAGAACAGCTCACAACTAGAGACCCCACAGTGCCACATTTTGCTGAGGCCCAAGAAGGTGAACTTTATTCCCCTGTACTTCCTCCACTGCAATCTCTTTAGACCATAGACCAGCTGTCACCTGCCCATGGGAGTTCCTCCTTTCAGCCCATCTACATCCTCAGAACTCAGCCTTTGGCTGCTGAACCAGTGTACAGAATCTACCTACTTCTTGCCCATCACTCCTTCTGGTCATTCCTGTTAGTTTATCTCCATTCCACTGGGAACATTCATTGACCTGGAGAACTACTCTCTACCATGGTCACCAGACTTGGCTGCAACTCAGGGGCCCAACAGCTTGGCTAGGAAACAAGGTGGGCAACAGCAACTAAAATATGAAACAACCATTTGGAAGACCTAACAAGGGTAAAATCTAAAATCTACACCAAGAAACATTTCAAATGTTTTCAGACCAGATGCTGAGATTGTAGCTCAAAAACACAAACATTAACAACCAAGACAGCCAGATAAATAATTCCAGAACAATTTTTAAACAGGAGGAAAACGTTGATTAGTGGAATCAAATTAAAGACCCAGCCATAATTTCATACACCTACAAACACTCTGTTGTGAAATATTTGTCTAACTATGTAAAGATGTGTTGCTGTTTTACCTTGACTGCCTAAGGCACCTTATTGTTCTGATAAAAAGCTGAACAGCCAATAGTAAGGGACAAGATTCAGACAGGCCTTCACAGCAGGTAGAGTAAGTAGGAGGAGGAATTTAGGCTAGCGGGGAGAAAAAGAGAGAGGCCAGGGAAACTTCAGGAGCCAGCCAGTCAGACATGGAAGAAGCAGGAAAGAAGAACATACAGAATGGGGAAAAAAGCCTCAAGGCAAAACACAGATGAATAGATTAAGTTAAGAGAGCTAGTGGGACAAGCCTAAACTAAGGCTGAGCTTTCATAATTAATAGGAAGTGTCCATGTCTTTATTTGGTAGCTAGTTTATGCCCCCCCCTCAAAAAAATAACTACAAAGCCTTCCTTTGACAAAGAAGCCAAAAATACACACTGCAGAAAAGAGAACACTTTCAGCAAACAGTGCTGGCCAAACTGGATAGTTACATGTAAAATAATGAAATAGATCCTTATCAATCACCCTTCAAAAATCTCAACTCAAAATGGGTTAGCAAACTCACCCTAAGACTAGATACTCTGAATGTGAAAGTGGGGAATATGTTTAAACTCATTGGCACAGGAAAGAACTATTTCTAACAGGAACACCTACAGCACAGGCATTAAAACCAAAATTAAGCAAGAGCTCATGAAGCTGAAAGAATTTATACCAAAGGAATCCATCATTTGAGCAAAGCACTAGCTGAGAGAATAGAAAAATACTTTCAGCAATTAAACATTTGATTGCGTTAGTATCCATTACATACAAAGAATACAAAAAAAAAAAAGAGGAAAGAAAAAACTGAACACCACAAAAAAACAATTTTTAAAATGAAATAAAGAACTAAACAACTTTTAAATATAAACACAATTTTAAAATTTTCAACATCCCTAACTATCAATGAAATTCAAACAAAAACTACTTTGAGATTTAATCTTACCCAGTCGAAGCAGCCAGGATCAAAACAATAAATGACAACACATGCTCCCAGGATGAAGGGAGGGTGATGCTTCAGTGTGGAGGTTCCTCAAAAAGCCAGAAGTCTATCTACCACAAGATCCAGCTCTACCTCTTTGGGGTATAAAAGGAGTCTACATCTTCCTATAAAAACACTCGCTCATCCATGTTTGTTACTGCTCTATTGCTGATGCGAGGAACTAGAAAAGGCTTAGATGTCCATCAACTGAATAATGGGCAATGATAAGATAGTGCATATGCACTATGGAATATTATTCAGCTGTTAAGAAAAATGAAATTAGTAGGCAAATAATTGGAGCTAGAAATAATCATCCTGAGTGAGGTAGCCCAAATACAAGAAGACAAATGTTGCATGTTTTCTCATATATGTGAGGATTAGTCCTTAAGCTTTTGATGTGTGTGTTTCAATCAGAATTGTAACAGAGGTTAGGGAGCTTCTAAGGGACCAGAAGATAGGAGATCTTTCAGGGAACAGGAAAGGAAATACTGTCCAAAGAGATAGCAGGAAAACTAGAAAAGAAGATTAAATGTTAAAGGGATGGAAGGGCAAGTTGAGGAAGGGGACATGGAGAGGAAGCACTAACACTAAAGGCATTTTGAAAAGTCATATGAAAACCAGCTACTATAGAAGTTTCATAAAATACATATATATATGAAAGAAATTTAAATGGAGTCACTATATAAGAAAGACAATGACCAACTAGACATTATATGCCACCAAGTAAAATCTTCAGTGACAGAAATAAGTTACATAATGTTGATCCCTTGGCCAAAGGGGTCCCATAGATCCTCCTCAAACATCACACTATTGACAAGGCTATTGCTTACTTCCCACAACCTGACAATAATGCTCTGCTACTGAAAACACCGCTTGTGTCATGGAGAAATCAGGATGGTGGCCAACTAGAAGTTTCACATCTATTGACTAACATCCATGATGCTGGAAGGTACTTTGCATGCTACCGGAGGAGAAAAGTAATCATCAGTATCACCCAGCTATAAATCCTGCAACCTACAACCTGTCTACAAGATATATCGATGCAATAGTCGAACAAATGTTATTGTAGAAACCAATGCTTTTGGTTGCATTTCAAACTTATTAAGCCCATGCCTGACATTTGTAAAGTGGCCAAGAATCTGAGACTAAATAGGTCACTGGCCCTAGAGGAAAACCTATTATTATTCTTTTAAATGAACATATCAGTAAAATTACTCATAATGACATATTGCTATATCCATAGTTCAATGCCTCACTTAACCCTCATAAGAGAAGCTTCTTCTTTCAGTAGATAACACAGAACCCCTTGACTATGTAGAGTTAGAGACTTTGGAGTAATCAGACCAAAATGAGGTAGTTTTTGTTGTTGTTGTTTTGTTTTACTTTTTATCACATCACTCCCTTAAGGCTCAGAGATCTACACAGAAGAAGGGAGAGAAAGATTTTCAGAGGTAGAGGTGGTACATGAACAGTGTCTTCCAAAAGCAAGAAGGCTGACATATATAGGACCTCATACAAAGGTCAGCATACACAAGACCTGCACGGGCCAAACCGAACAAAACCCCAACACTGAGAAGAGGAAATGGACACAACATCCTGCCTCCACCCAAGAAGCTTCTTTCAGTTAATGTCTGCTAGCAAAAGAAAAAAAAATCATATCATCTCTCTCCTGTTGCACGAATGAAGGAAACTCAGAGCCAGACCTCTGGGAAAGGCTGAGATATCAGAGAGTAAACACCACAGTCAGATCTCACCCAGCTGTCTTCCAGCTTCCTCAGCCTCGCTCCTCCTGGCTTCTTCTGCCTGCTCTGTCTGTCTATGCCTGCCTTAAATACCTTCTTTGCTCAGTTAAGATGTGGCACCACCATTGCCTGTCTGGGAGCCTGGAACTCCTTCTGTAAACTAAAATGACCTCAAACTCAAATTTGATTGGATTAAGGGCATAGGTCACCACGCCCAGGATACTCCCTGTGCTGGGATTAAAGGTGTGAGTTGACACTCTCTGATCCTCCTAGACTGACTGTGGGTAGATCCCTCTGATATCTCAGACTGTTTCTTATTATATTTGAAAATATCCCCACACTCCCTAATTAGTGTCACTGGGTATATTTGACATACACCAGGTCAGGCCCCATGCTCAGGAGGCATGCATGAGAATGCTTTTTGCTTTGTTTTAGTTTGGCTAGGTATGTTTTATCTTTGTGTTACTGTTGGTTGGTTGGTTGACTGGTTCTGCGTCTTGATTTTTGAGAGTGGAAAAGAAAGGAAAGAGAGAAAATGTGTGGAGTTGGGTGGGTAGGAAGGTGAGGAGGATCTGGGAGAAGCTGGAGGAGGAGAGAGTATGATCAAAATATATTTTATGAAAAAATTTTAAATAAAAAGATAACTTCATCAACCAAAACAATAAAAATTAAAAAGAACTAATGAAATAACTCAATTACATTTTCTGTGGGAAGATGTTGACACTCTGCACTTTGTGAATATTGTTTTACTGCATATATAGTACTGAAAAGCTCAACACTCACAGCAAGCACCACTCAAAGCCTGGGCAGCCAACAGTGTATGGGATGCTATGAGCAGGGACTGCAGCAAAGAAATGGAGGCATAGACCCTTGAACACTTTGAGGTTTGCGGGAAGAAGTGCCTTGGAGAAGATTTTAGTCAACTTGTGATTTAACTGCATTTAGAGACAAAGTATGAAGCTGTTGTACAGCAGACTGTATAAACAAGCACAGGTCACAACATGCACAGAAAAGACAATCAAAACCAGACTAGAACACTAGACTTTGAAAGTCAGTTTGATTACTCTGCACATTTGCCAGTTCCCATGTATAAGATCGCAGGCCGTGTTGTATGAATAAAAGTGTTAAATCCCATTACCTGATTGGCTTGTCATACACGATAGTCAGCAGAGAAGTATCCGTGAGCCTCCCACAGAAGAGTAGTTTTAGAAACTATGATAACCACGAAAGATCCAAGGGTAGAATAATTACTAAGCCCATAAGGGGGAAAAAAAGCAATAAATTCTGTGTTTCTTATAAGAACCCAGCACAAAATTCACCCTCAAAACAACACAACACTGAACTCAAATAAAGAAAACTTGGTCTGAAGCACAGTCGGGATCTAAAGTGAAGAATAACTATGTTCCTGAGGTCTTATCTTACATACACCTTATCTCACCCACTCCTCCACCAACTCATAAATGATGAAAGCAAGTTTCAGCAAGAACGGGCAACATGGGTACTAAGGCGCAGACAGCCAAAACCAAGTAGGGGCCCGAGGAAAGGTTTTCATATAAAACAAAGGCTGAGCACACAGACTCCTCGGAGCCTTACAAATTACAAATTATAGATAGGGACTCGCACATTCCTATTACGATACTGAACTCTTAGTACATGTTATTATTCCCAGAATGTCACAGGGACGAGCCTGACAAATCAGGACAACTGTTCCCTTGAAACACGCAGGCTCACCAGTAGTTCTGAATAATTCATAACTCGGTCCTTATTCTTGGAACTGTGGTCCTCTTTAAAATGTGTCACATAAGATCTGGGGAAACTGTCCTCTTGTCTTTGTTGTGCAGACTAGTCATTCCCTTTATTTTACACCTTTAGATGACTTGTTTCCTTAGGTTTGGCTGAATCTCAGAATTCTACAAACTCTGTTATTTACTTGCTATCTCCTTGGCAATATCCTCATGTGTTACTTTGTCTCTTTGCTTTTCTGAAAAACACATGTTTATATATTCTCATTTAAACTTTGCAGGCTCAGATTTATCTGAAGTTAGAAACTATTAAGGAAGACATTACCACCTCTCTGTCCACTGTGGACTTGAAAGGAGCAGAGTTCTATAATAGGAATAACATTCTTTGCCTCTCTACTTACCTGACATTCCTCTTTCTTTACAAGCTCCAATATTCCTCCCCGGGGTGGGAGGGGAGGATGGGTGGGGGGGTATCTCACCTGGTTCTGAGACTGGGAGCGTGTCATCTCATTGCCTTTCTCTTCAGAATCTTCTTTGTCTTCATAAAGACTATTTTCTGCATTACTCGTCCATGCAATACACATGACAGTAGCAGGCCTCTAGAAGGACAAGATTGAATTTGTGTTTACTATGATAAGGTGAGTACAGGATTAGCAAACATTGTCAAGACTTCTAAATCATGTTCTTCAAATTCCACTAATAACACTGATGTTTTGGTACCTATCAACACTGTCTTTTGCTGGCTTCAACAATGGTTCTAAACTCTGGGTAAATAATAAAATTTATTAACATCATCATATAACACTAGATATAACCATTACAGGACTGTTATAAAACCCAGGCATAGTGGTGCCCACCTACAACCCTAGCACTCAGAAGGCAGAGACAAGATCATAAGGTCAAGGCCAGTGTCCTAGACAATTTTATGTCAACTTGAAAGTCATCTGAGAGAAGGAAACCTCAATTAATCAAGTGCTTCCCCTGGGGCCAAATGGTGTCAGAAAAGAATTCTACCAGACTTTAAAGAAATGCTAATACCAGTATTCCTCAATTGATTCCACAAGATAGAAACAGAAGGAACATTGTCAAATTCTTTTTTATGAGACCACAGTCACCTTGATACCCAAACCACACAAAGACTCAACCAAAAATAAAGAGAATTTCAGACCAATTTCCTTCATGAACACTGATGCAAAAATACTAAATAAAATACTGACAAACTGAATCCATGAACTCATCAAAAAGAGCATCTACCATGATCAAGTAGGCTTTATCCCAGAGATGCAGGGATGGTCGAACATACAAAAATCTGTCAATGAAATCCATCATAGAAAAAAAAATGAAAGCAAAAAAGGATGACCATCTCATTAGATGTTGGAAAACCCTTCATGAAAAAAAAAAAATCTTGAAGAGATCAGAGTACAAGGAACATGCCTAAACATAATAAAAGCAATATACAGCAAGATGAGAGCCAACATCAAGTTAGACAGAGAGAAACTCAAAGCAATTTATTCCATTAAAATCAGGACCAAGGTAAGGCTGTCCAGTCTTTCCATATCTATTCAATATAATACTTGAAGTTCTAGCTAGAGCAATAAGACAACAAAAGGAAATGAGGGGGATACAAATTGGAAAGGAAGAAGTCAAACTATTGCTATTTGCATATGATATGGTAGTATACATAAATGATCCCAAAATTTCTACCAGGGAACTCCTGCAGCTGATATACCTTTTAGCAAAGTGTCTCAATACAAGATTAACTCAAAAGATTCAGTAGCCCTCTCATATACAAATGATAAGAGGGCTGAGAAAGAAATAAAGAAACAACACATTTCACAATAGCTACAAACAACATAAACTACCTTCCGGTAACTCTAACCAAGCAAGTTGAAGAAAGAAATTGAAGATATCAGAAGATGAAAAGACCTCCAGGCACGTGGACCTGTAAAATTAACATATGGCCATCTTACCAAAAACAATCTACAGATTCATTGCAATCCCCATCAAAATTCCAGCACAATTCTTTATATGCCTTGAAAGAACAATACTCAACTTTGTATGAAAAAAAAAACAGCATAGCTAAAACAATCCTGTACAATTAAAGAACAGCCTGAAGTATCACTATCCCTGATCTCAAGATATACTACAGAGCTATAGTAATAAAAACAGACCATTATTGGCATCATAGCAGACATGTGGATCTGTGTAACCAAATCAAAGACCAAGGCATAAATCCATACATCTATGGACACTTGATTTTTGACAAAGAAGGCAAAACTATACAATGGAGAAAAGAAAGCATATTCAACAAATGGTGTTGGCATAACTGGATGTCTACATGTAGAAGAATTTATATAGATCTATATCTATCACACTGTACAAAACTCAAGTCCAAGTGAATGAATGACCTCAATATTAACCCAATTACACTGAACTTGATAGAAGAGAAAGTGTGAAATAGCCTTGAATGCATTGGCACAAGAGACAACTTCCTGAATAGAACACCAGTAGTACAGGCACTAAGACAGACAATCAATAAATGGCACCTTCTAATACTAAGAGGCTTCTGTAAGGCAAAGGACACTGCCAAGAGGACAAAATAGCAGCCTAAAGAATGGGAAAAGATATTAACAACCCTACATCTAACATAGGACTCATCTCTAAAATATATAAAGAACTCAATAAAGCAGACATCAAAAAACCAACTAATCCAATCAATTTATGGGGTACTGACATAAACAGAGAATTCGCAACAGAAGAATCTCAAATATCAGAGAAACACTTAAAGAAATGTTCATCATCATTAGGCTGTAGTGAAATGTAAATAAGATTCCATTTTATACCTGTCAGAATGGCTTAGATCAAAAACACAAATGACAAATTATAGTGGAGAGGATCTGGAGCAAGGGGAACACTCCTCCATTGCTGGTTGGAATGTAAACTTGAACAGCCACTCTGGAAATCAGTATGGCAGTTTCCCAGAAATTTGATAATAAACCTACGTCAAGACACAGCAATACCACTCTGGGAAATACAGCAAAGGATGCTCAATCATACCACAAGGACACTTGCTTAACTATGTTCATAGCAGCTTTGTTTGTAATAGCCAGACCCTGGAAACAAGCTAGATGTCCCTCAACAGAATAATGGATAAAGAAAATGTGTTACATTCACACAATGGAGTACTTTTTACTCTGCTGTCAAAAAAAAAAGTGACATCAGGAAATTTGCAGACAAATGGATTTTTTCTAGTTATAGAACTATAAAAAAATTCATCCCAAGTGAGGTATCCCAGACCCAGAAAGACAAGTATGGTATCTACTGACTCATAAGTGAATATAAACTAAAAAGGATAACCATGATACAATCCACAGACCCAGAGAAGTTGAGTAACAAGAAGAGCTCAAGGGGGTTGGGGGGAGTCAGGGTGCTTCCAAGGGAAGGGGAAATGGATATCTCCTGGGTAGACATAGGAACTTGAGAGGTTGGGTTGGAGGTTTGGTGGATGGGGAGAATATTGAAAGAGATAACTGGAAGAGGGGTCTTTACTGAGTTGGGTAGAAGTCTGGTGCAAGGGAAACCTCCAGCTAAGGTTTGGAATCATACCTCAGAATGATCCCAACTAAGACTGTTCCTGGCAGCAGTGAATTCACAGCCTAAACTGGCTATCCCTGTGATCAGATTGGTGACTACCCAGGTTGTCATCAGAGAGCTTTCATCTAGTGACTGATGGAGGCAGATTCAGAGACCCATAGGGAAACATTGGGCCAAGCTCAGGGATGGATTATGGGAGCCAGAGTAGTCACAGACATTGCAGTTAAAACCACAGAAACTATTAGCCTCACTCATGGAAACTTACAGAATCTGAACCAAAAACCAGAGAGCCTGCATACTGTGACAGTTTTGTAGCTGGGTCTATTTGTGGGATTCATGGCAATGGAAACAGGACTGTCCCTGGTGCTTTGGCTGGTTCTTGGGAGCTTAATCCACATGCTGAACTCTCTTGCTCAGTGTGAACACAGCAGGAGGTGATTAATCTTATGGCTACTTAATATGTCATGCTTTGTTGATGCCCATGGGAAGCCTGCCCCTTTTGGAGAGAATATGGAGGAGAGGTAGGTTGAGAGGGAGGCAGAGGAATAAAGGAGTAGGAGAAGAGGAGGGATGGGAAGGCTGTGGTTGGGATGTAAAATAAATGAATTAATTTAAAGAAACGGGATGTGGGAATGTCTTTCTGTATACTGTGAATAGCAATCTTTAAATAAAGGAGCTGTTTGGGCCCATGACAGGGACCATAGAAAAAGTAGGAGGAGAAATAAGTGCATAGGTAGGAGAAGCAGGGCAGAGTCAGGGAGACCAAGCCCAAAGCCCAAAGGAGAAACATGTAAGGAACACAGGTGAGCCACGGGCCATGTGGCAGACAGATTAATATAAATGGGTTGAGTTAAGATGTAAGAGCTAGCTAGCAATGTGCCTGAGCCATAGGCCAAACAGCATGAAGTTAATATAAGTGTCTGAGTCATTTCTGGAGGCCTGAGCAGTGGCAGGAGGCTAAGGGGTCTGGCTCAGCAGGTCTGTGTGGGTCTGGACCTCTGGCCGCCTAGGACCAAGAAACAACATTACAACAGATGGCGCCCAGCATGGGTGAATATCCACTTAAAGCCAGAGAACATTTGAAAAAGGTTCTAGTTCACAGAAACAGAGCCAAAGTAGCTTCCAAATTGTGTATATGAAGTGGGTCATTGTACAGAGAAAGCTCAGCATCTAGCCATATTCAAAATGGTGCCAGCGGACTGGTGGCAGGAGTGTATGATGCAACCAAGCCGGTTCCTGAAGTCTCACAGAAGACTCAGTAGCATGTGATTGATTTAAGGTTTCTGTTTATTTGAACAAAAAGGAAACAAAGACTGATACTTAGTAGCAGCATTTTCTTGGGTCTGCTCTGCTTGCTGACTACAAACAGATGCAGCCCTTTTAAGAGAACTTACTGATTCAGCTTTACCTGCAAAAACTATGTAGCCTTTTAAGAGAGTACGAGTATTTTAAAAGCTTTTATGGTTGGAAGATGATTAAGGATTCACAATAAAACAGATTCAGATGAAAAGAAAAACCAGTAAATGGGTTACAATGTGTGTAAAAGGTACAGAGGCTTCAGAGAGAAAAGAAAAAGGATAGAGAAAGTCTTTAAAAAGATAAATAAGAGTAATAAAAATATAATAAGCCACGTAAAGATGGAAAATAGACACAAAATCTGGATTTTGATTGTTATTCTGTTTTCTTTTAATTTTTTAACTGTTAATGAGCTAACTGCAGAAAGACAATGGATTGCAAATGCAAAGGCTACTAAGTTAAACAAGAATATACATTTTAAAGGTATTTTTATTTTGAAATTTATGTCTAAGAATTTATTGCTTTGGAAGAGTTCTGCTTTTGTTTCCACAGAAGATGAGAACCTGTGGATTGTTTCCAGGCAAATATGGTTTCATCAACCAAGACCCCCTGAAAAAAACCTCTGGTGAGAAGAGATGGCCATATCAGCTTCAGGGCTGCAGACTATGATCCAGTCTCAAGAAACCATGAGATTTTCAATGCCCCTTAATCAGCAGGAAATAGTAATGGAAAACTATGCCCAAATTCCCAAAATATTGTTTCTAAATGTTTGTTTTCATTATAAATGGTTAATGGTCATAGTTAATCCTTTCTAAGAAAAAAAGGGGGATATGGTATCTGAATGATTTTTTAAAAAATTAGATTATTGAATTTACTTAGATCAGGAAATCAGATGTTAATCTCAAAATGTTTTACATGATATAGATTTTGGTTTATTGATACAAATTTAAGGTTAATTCTCTTATGCTGTATGTATTTTTCTACTCTTGTTTAAGATATGATGTTTATGTAAGTGATTTAAATTTATTATGTATAATTAAGAAATGCATGTTAGTTAGATTTTTAGGTATACAAAGATATAATTCAATTAGATAGGTAATCTTCATATACTTCTAAGACCTACAGAATATGGCATTTAAATGTTTTAAGAACTTAGACTTTTCTAGACAGTGAGACAGATCTGCTCCTGGCAGCACTAATTTACTTCAAGAGAAAAATGGGCATCAAAGAAACTCCATATGGAGATTAGTTTCTTTGTGGCATTGGTTAGCCATTGGACAAGAACCTGTTCTTATATTGACTACATGACTGTATGCTGTTTAAACTGGACATGCAGGTTCCATAGGAATGCGACCTCTGAACTTCGGCAGAACAAGCCGAGATGGTCATTCAGGTTCCTGCTTTGCAGAGAAAACTGTTAGACATCCTTCAGGACTCGAGGAGAAGCAACTGATGAATGAGAAGAGCAGATTTCCTACTTCACTGAAATAAAAAGCGACTCTGGGCCTGTAGGCTGAAGGTGGATGTCCTAACTTTATAAGGGAATTTTGGATGACTGTCCAGGCAAATAGATGTCATCTCTGTCTTTTCTAGATTTTGGAAGTTGCTTGCACTTCCAGTTTACTTGGGAAGTATATCCTTCTGTGGTCTTTGATGTAGTTGAAGATTAGATAGTTATAGGTATAGTTTTCCTTAGTTATTTGAAAGGTATATTGGCTATAAAACTTTAGATTCATAAGGATAAGATAGATGATAGAATATTTTCTTTACTTTTGCTAAATACAAATAGATTAGATATTGTAATTGTAATTCCTGCATGATAGCTGTTTCGTTATATGTAATTTGGCTTTGTTAAAATTGAAGCCTTCCTCTTTTATTAGACAGAAAGGGGGAGGTAATGTGGGAATGTCTTTCTGTATGCTGTGAATAGCAATCTTTAAATAAAGGAGCTGTTTTGGCCCATGACAAGCACCATAGAAAAAGTAGGAGGAGAAATCAGAGCATAGGTAGGAGAAGCAGGGCAGAGTCAGACAGACTGAGCCAGAAGCCCAAAGGAGCAACATGTAAGGAACACAGGTGAGCCACGGGCCACATGGCAGACAGATTAATGAGAATGGGTTGAGTTCAGATGTAAGAGCTAGCTAGCAATGTGCCTGAGCCATAGGCCAAACAGCATAAACTTAATATAAGCATCTGAATTATTTTGGGGGCCTGAGCAGCGGCAGGCAGCTAAGGGGTCTGGGGCTGCATGTCTGTGGATCTGGGACCTCTGGCTACCTGGGACCTAGAAACCCTACTGCAACAGAAATGCTTCCATATTATCAAGCTGTGGGGCATTTTCATAATTCGCTACTGATGTGGGAGAGCCCATTCCATTGTGGGTGATGCTATATCTAAGCTGGTGATTCTGGGTTCTATAAGAAAGCAGGTTGAGCAAGTCATGTTGACCTTGCCAGTAAGCAGAATTCCTCCATGGCCTCTGCATGAATTTCTGTCCTGACACCCTTTAATGATGGACTATCTTATGGCAGTGTAAGCCAAATGAACCCATTCCTCTACAACTCACTTTCTGGTCATGGTGTTTCATCACAGCAATAGAAATCTTTACCAAGAGACAATCTAAGCTGTACAGCCAATTCTGGGCCAGTTGAGCTACATAGCACAACTGTCTCAAAAAGCAATACACAAAGGATTGCATTAAAAATATCGTATTTGGTAGACTATGAAACACATTTCTATATGAGCAACTCACATTTCAATTTTATCATTTCTTTCTTGTATCTCTTTCACAGTAAACTTTGATGACTTATTTAATCAGATGACTGATATTTGATTAAATATACCAACAATACATTTAAGTTTATATTTAATTGAAGCAAGAGATTTTTCCAAAGTAGTCAGTTGCATAGATTTTATTTTTAATATGTTAAAATGATTTAAATTTCCTAGATTAATATTAATAAATACCACATTTGAATGCACTCTCAAGTTTTGAGAACTATATAGATCTTGACTACAAAGATTTATTTTTTCAGTACTAGAGATCAGATCTTGCTAGGCAAGAAATCTACCACTAAGTCACATACCCAGCTCAAAGAAATTTTGATCTTTCTGAGTGTCTGTGTGTGTCTGTGTGTGTGTGTGTGTGTGTGTGTGTGTGTGTGTGTGTATGTTTGTGTGTGTACACAAATGTACAGCACATATGGAGATGAGAGGATTACCTTGAGTGTTGTCTACCCTATGTAAGATAGGGTCTTTTGTTGTTCACTGGTGCATATGCCAGGCTAGTCAGCCCTCAACCTTCTGGTGTTTCTCCTCTCTCCAGCTCTGACTGTCTCTTAGGAAAAATGGAATTACATCTATATTTATATGTGTTCTGTGGATCTGATCTGAGCTCCTCAAACATGCATAATTTAGGAAGCATTTTACTTACTGAACAGAAACCTGGTAACTAAGAAACTAAAACCTGAAATATGTATGTCAGATAATCTTACACGCTTTTAATCCAGGAATTGTTCCTGGATTTAATTCCACCAAGTTTAAGTTACTCCCAACAATAAGATACTAAAGAGACAGGCTAACACCTCAAGGTTGCTAGACTTCACATCCTTAGCAGAGATGGCCATGCTCACAGCTAAAGCAACTCTTCAAGTACTTAAACTGTGCTAAGCAGTACCAAATCATTCAAACTCCACCTAACATTTTGGTAGAAGAATTAACCATATATAATGTAAAAATACTATTTCCTGAGTTCAGATCTGGACTCACTTACTCACCAGTTGGGGAAGTACACAAATAACATCTCTGTACCTCAGTTCTCCATCTCTAGACTGAGAGTAGCAATAGCCTTACTAGATAGTGATGTTTTGCATATGGTATCATGTGGAACATGCTTAGAACTACCTAACACACATCTTACCATATAGTAGCATATACATGTTAGATATTATTTTTAAGAAATGTAGTATTTTGGGTTCATATTGCCATAATCCACAATGTGAAGGATGATATTATGTCTAGACATAATCATTTGTTCACAAGGTTCATAGACAAACCCTTAGAGAAGTCCAAAGACCTAGAACTACCTGAGATACAATAAAGGCTGGTGGCTGGCTAATAATTACATCAAAACGTTCTAGCCAAAGACTATAAGAGGCCCATCCATAGTAATACAAAACTGGATTTACTGATTCACTGCAAGTGGTGGGTGTGGGGGAAGCACCACGGGGACCCAAAGGGAACCTCAATATGACAGTGTTTGGAAGAATTTACTAGAGGGACTGAGTCTAGGGAACATCCAAGGAAGTAGGTGGGGATCTTCCTGAGCCTGGATGTTGTCTAAAGGTAGAGATAATTCTGGCTGAGCAGCTTGACTTTTTTATCTATTATTGAAAGGCAAAATCTGAAGTAATGCCATAATTGGAAAACAGGCAATGGTCACTTGTTAGGAATGAGGACTGTTAGAACATTTCTTGGTTGACAATGCTCTTAATTTTACCTGTTCAGGCATTTCCATAAAGAATCTATTTCTGTCTAGCTCAATTACAGGCTCTAAGTTCTGTCTAAGGTTAGTGTCTTATGAAAAGTATTTATCTGAAGAAAGCTCTTGCCCCTCCCAAAGTCAAAGCAAAGGTCTTGGAAGCCAGGAGGGCTTCAGGCAAACAGTGGTGGGTATGTTAAAAAGAACTTTTAAATTAAAAACATAAATAAATATTATAAAAATAATTTTTTAAAAAATCAAAAAAAAAAAAAACCTTGAACCTCAGAATAATCCACGTAAGTAGGTGAAACATCCTTCCCTTACTCAACTCCAGAGACTCCACACATATTTGATGTAAATAATACATTGGTGTAAATAATGCCCTCGGGAGTTGTGATCCAAGACTTCCCTAGAAAGACACATACTATTTTCCAGCTACCCTTCAAGTTCTCCCTAAAAATCTATCTGTTCAAGTGTCAGTGTTGGATCACTGATTCGTTACTGTTCCTGTTTCTACACAACTGTGCTAGCCAGTCCTGTTAAAACTTAAACTCCAGGGGCTGTGACTGTGAGGATGGTTCTGTCTTTTGTTCACAGCCATGTCTCTGCCCCAGACAGGATCTTTAAACTGGTACTTAACTAACATCCTCTTTCACATAGTAGCTCCCTAAAACTAAACTAACTGTTCTGCCTTAAAAGTTAATTTCCTCAGCATATTTTGCTTATAACTTTGGAATGAATGACAGGAAGCTTGATTTTTGAGCTCTGAAAAATAAAATAAAACAACAAAATATCCTGATAAATTCAGGCACTGAAATTCCAAGATTTGGACTAATCAACTGGTTATAGGTTCTTGCCGAATAAAATCCCAAAGGAAAATGGAATTTCCCAGGAAATGTTTGTAATAATAAATCTTTGTGCAGCACCATCTTTTTGTAGCTGGGAATTTCCCTATCACTCCGTTTCTCTCCTGAGATATTGTACAAAGTGAAACTGAAAACAGAACACACCACTGGCTATTACTGAACCAAAGCAGTTCCCAGAAAGAAAACAGACTGCAATCCAAACAGATGTGTTTCAGCATCCTGACCAGCAATTCACAAACTGTCACTTCCGGAAAGTCACATAATCCCTGTGAACAAACACCACTTTCATTACACTATGCGATGGTGTCTTCCTGAGAGAAAAAAGCCTAGAGTTTCAACAGAACACATTCCATCTGTGACCACATGTGCTGGCATCTTGTCTTTACCAGGGCACTCAATGCATTCTGAATTCGGAAGCATTTATTGTCTTGTCTTGGTATTTTTGGCACTTAGGATAATGGTGTATAAAATGTTTGTTAAATGTGTTGACTGGGGGTGGCAGCACTGGGGATCTGAATTATCAGGAAGGTCCAAATTTCATTTGCGCATCATTTAATAACAACTGAATGTCTTACCTATTTAGCACACATTATATAAAGGGAGAAAATGGTTCTTGTACATTATGAACAATTAAATGTAATAATGAAATAGTAGGCACTCGGTATCATTTATCCCCCTTTTTAAAATCATTAATCAAAGCAGGGGACTTTTAAAACAAATTACTCCCCCATAGTCTTCAACATAATAAACCAAACATCATTTGAAGAGTAAAACATAGCTTCATTTTGAGAGATTTTTCATTTATCATTAAGAAATTATTAAAGTCAGTTAATTCAACTAATTTTATCTTAAATCCAAGACTCCTGGCTTTGAGGGTACAAGGAGATCAACGAGATGTTCTTTAGTACTCTGATCTAGTGTTCTAATCAAATAGTCAGCTTTTTAAAATTATACTGTAGGGCTAGAGAGATGACTCAGCAGTTAAAAGCACTGGCTGCTCTTCCAGAGGAAGATGCCCTGCACCCACATGGCAGCTCACACCCACCTCTAACTCCGGAAAGTGTTCCTTATCCTGGACTCTGTGGGTATCAGGCATGGTATACATAAAATTAAATTAACTTAAGAATTTTAGGCAGGTGTAGTGGCACACAGTTTCAACTCTGGCACTCAGAAAGCAAGGCAAGCACATCTCTGAGTTCAAAGCTAGCCTGGTCTATATGGTGAGTTCCAGGAGATACAGGGTTAGAGAGGCTTTTAGCCTTGCCTCAAAAGAAAAAAATAAAAGAATTAGAAATATAATACTTAGGAAACCTAAAATGTTCCTTGATGGATATGATTGAACAACTGTAGCATGCCCATGCCATGCAATACTATTCTGCAAGTTGTAAAAAGGTAGTGATATAAACAAATTCTCACATGGATCTCAAGGGTCTGATGCTGAATAACCTGGCAATCTCAAAACATTACATAGTTTACATATTTATTACGGTTGGCTATGTGAAGTGTCCTTCCAAAAGCCCCATACATTAAAGGCTTAGCCTCCCCAGTTGGTAGAACTACTGAGAAGTGATTAGATCATGATGACTGCTCCATTTATTGGTAATTTATTGATTAGCTCCTAACTGAATGGGTTGGTAGAAATCAGAGACCTACTTAAAGACAGCAGGTCACTGCAGGTTTTGGGAGCATGCTGTCCTTCCTTATTTCTCTACACTTCCTAGTGAACAGGTTTGCTCTACACAGGATCCCTGCCATGATGTACTGCCTCAATGGGGGCCAACACTATGAGGCTAGATTAACTGTCCTGACTTGAAGGAGATTTCCTCAGGTGATCTATCACAGTTATAGAAACAACAAAATTATAGCCAAGGAGGACAGAATTCAAGGCTACAGAAATTTTCCTTCAGTTAGCAATGAGAGGCAATTTGTTCAAGTCCTCTCTCCTAGCTTGTAGCAATTTCAGTCACTCCTTGACTTATTCCCATTGTCTTTTTCCCTGGATCTCACACTATCTTCCCCCTATGTATGCCTACCTTAGTATCCCAATATCTTCTTTTTTTTAGAATTTTGGGGTGGGGAGTTCTTGCTATGTACCACGGGCTGACCTCAGCCCATAAGCCTACTGCCTCAACCTCCCAAAGTAATAGGATTACAGGTATGTACCACCACACCTGATCCACTTTTCCTTTATTGGATGGCCAAGACATTTTCCTGTGGCTGTAATAAAATACCCTGGCAAAAGCAACAAAGGAAGAGTTTACTTTAGGCTCAGAGTTGAAAGGTACAGTCGATTATGGGAAGGAAGTCAAGGTGCCTGCCAAGCACATGAGACAGGTGATCAAATAGTGTCTCCAGGAAGACAAGGGTGGTGAATGCTCATGCTCATAAGCAAGGGCACAGTAAAGAAACCACCAAAATGGCCACTCCATGATTTTTGGAATAATGTGTTTATTGTGGAAAAGAGAGAGCATCCAGAGAAAATGGAAAGGGAAGCAGACTGGACATGGCCAGGGTTAATTGTGAGAGAAGCAAGTAGAGCAGGGAATAACATGAGAGGAACAGCAGCAGTGTCAGGGGAAACCTTGCCATCCTAGAGAGAACTAAAGGGTATCTGGGGGGGGGGGGGGGGCGGTGGAGGCCTGTGAACTGCAACAGTCTATCAGCCAGTGTCCGGAGGAGGAATGGGGGATTTGAAATGGATGTTCACAGGATCGCTGAGTCTGAAACACCAAAGAAATATGACATGATACCTCTCTTCAGGGTAGTTATCTTTAAATCCTTCAGACTATTTCCAAAAGTGATGTGCAAGAACAATTGTAAATGACCTGAAGCAGAGTTAAAATTACTTGATATAACACAAGTAGATAATATGAAGACCAGAAGAACATTTAGAACGTTAGAGGATTGTAACATGAAAACCTTCTAGCCGACAGAAAGAGCTTGTTCAAATTATAGTGCGTGCACATTCACATGAAAATGTCCAAGGAGCTGGTCTGCTCTGAATGTGCTAGCATTAGCTTGTAGTAGTGGGGGTTTCTTTGGTCCGGGGTGGCCAGAGGTCCGAGACCCACAGACCTGCTGAGCCAAACTGCTTAGCCACCCGCCGCCACTGCTGCTCAGGCCCCCAGAAATGACTCAGATGCTTATTATATTAACTTTATGCTGTTTGGCCTATGGCTCAGGCACATTGCTAGCTAGCTCTTACATCTGAACTCAACCCATTTCTATTAATCTGGCTGCCACGTGGCCTGTGGCTCACCTGTGTTCCTTACATGTTGCTCCTTGGGCGGCTTGCTTGATCTGGATCTGACTCCGCCCTTCCTTTCCTACCTATTCTGATTCCTCCTCCTACTTCTTCTATGGTGCCTGTCATGGCCCAAAATAGCTCCTTTATTTAAAGATTGAGATTCACAGCATACAGAAAGGCATTCCCACATCACTTCCCCCTTTCTGTCTAATCAAAAAGGAAGGTTTCAATTTTAACATAGCAAAATTACATATAACAAAATAGCCATCAAGCAAGAATTATAGTTATAAAATTTAGCAAACTTAAAGAAAATATTCTTATCATCTACCTTATCTTTATGAATCTAAAGTTTCATATCTAATATACCTTTCAAATGACTAAGAAAAACTGCACCTATAACTATCAAATCTTCAACTACGTCAAAGACCACAGAAGGATATATTTACTCAAGTAAACCAGAAGTGCAAACTACTTCTAAAATCTAGAAAGGACAGAGATGACACCTATCTGCCTGGATAATCACCCAAAGTTCCTTTATAAAGTTGGGGCATCCGTCTTCAGCCTACAGGCCCAGAGTCTCTTTCCACTTCAGTGAAGCAGGAAATCTGCTCTGCCCATTCTGGCACAGTTCATCAGTTGCTTCTCCTCGAGTCCTGAAGAATGTCTGACAGTTTTCTCTGCAAAGCAGGAACCTGAATGACCATCTTGGCTTGTTCTGCCAAAGTTCAGAGGTCATCTTCTTATGGAACCTGCATGTCCAGTTTAAACAGCATACTGTCAAGCAGTCAATATAAGAATAGGTTCTTCTCCAGTGGCTAACTATTACCACAAATAGAGTAGACTCCAGATGGAGTTTCTTCAATGCCCATTTTTCTCTTGAAGAAGATTGGTACAGCCAGGAGCAAATCTGTCTCACTGTCCAGAAAAGTCTAAGTTCTTAAAATATTTTAAATGCCATATTCTGTAGGTCTTAGAAGTATTTGAAGATTACCTATCTAATTGAAATATATCATTGTATACCTAAAACTCCTAACTAACCTAACTATAAGTTTGATTATCAAAGGTGACTATTAACCTTCATTTCTTAATTATACATTACAATTTTAAATCAGTTACATGAACATCATACCTTAAACAAGAATAGAAAAACACATACAGCATAACAAAATTGACCTTAAATTTGTATCAATAAACCAAAATCTATACCAATGTAAAGCAGTTTGAGATTAACAGCTGATTTCCTGATCTAAGTAAATTCAATAATCTAATTTTTTAAAAAATAATTTATATATCATTAGCTGTATTACAGCTCTTCCATTTTAGCTCAGTGACTCCATGCTTTAATTTTCATCATTTTGCAGAAAAGCATGTTATCCTTCTGTATTAATTACTTTTCTGTTGCTGTGATAAAATATCATGACTAAACGCAACTTATGGAAGCTCCTTGTGGCTTACAATTCTAGCCTAGTGCCCATAATGGTGGGGAAGACCTGTCAGCACATGACCAGAACAGGAAGTTGAAAGATCACATCTTCAACCATAAAATACAGCAGACAGAGGTGGAACCGGAAGTGGGGGTGATATGAGCCAATAAAACCCACCCCTAACTATATACTTCTGTATCTCCTAAATTTCCCCCAAACAATGTCACCACCTGAGGACCGATTAAGCATTCTTATGAGTGAGCCTAAAAGGACATTTCTCATTCTAACCACCACACCTTCTTAACGTTTTTTTTTTTAGAATCCTAAGTGATAAAGATGTAACTTTCTATTAGCATGTACTAGAGAAAAACTGTATTAGGAAATGCTTTATTGAAAGGTTGGCTTTAGTATATTCTTTACTGATAACTGTGTCTAGTTTTTCCTACTGACAGATAAAGCAATTTAATTTAGCTTAATTATCTTAGAAAAATGCTTCATTTAATCATAGGATTGAATATAGAATACTCATAAAGGATGGCTAAATGAAAAACACCATTTATTAACTGTAAAATCTGGGTAACTTTCTAACTCCTTGTATAAGATTCCACCTCAAGAGGCAGGAGCATTCCAAATGCCGCCTAGCCAATCAATTACCTGTACAGAACCAATTTCTCCAGCACTTGTATTTTAGTACCTTTCTGGATTGTTTGAACGGGAGGCTGAAATTCTTGCTGTTTATTGTTGTTGTGTTGTTTTAAAACAGTCTTTCCTGTGAGCTCCCTCCTCAGCTTCTCAAATGGGGATTTTTAAGTGAAGGATAGGGAGTCAGGTAATGGCCTGGTAGGCAGACAGGGAATCAGACTGTAAAAGATAAGATGGCAAACTTGGGGCTTTCCCCAAAAGTGGGCCTTTCTGGCAGACTTAACTGGACATGATCTAGGCAGGCCCTGGGTATGCCGAAGCTTGCACAGTGACATCCTATGGACCTGTTTTCAAGCTGATCAATCTAAAAGGGGGAGGAGGAACCATCCTAAGCTACCACCAACACACTTAAAAGTCTAGCTCCTCCAAGGCAAAGCAGATTTCAGTTTTTATCTCCTCCCTACTTGTGACCAATCTGTTCCTGTTCTTTTGTGTGGTGTGTGTGTCTGTGTTTGTGTGTCTGTGTAGTATGTGGTATCTGTGGGAAGGAGGGGAGTAGAGAGAGGGTGTGTATATGTAGTGTGTGTAAGTGCGCTTGTGCATACAGACTTTGACTTTTAACAAATCTGGATTGCTTGTTGTGACTGTGATTGGGGGGGGGCTGTTAATTCTTAAATTGTTGGAGAAAATGAATGCAATCCATGACTCCAGATAGTAACATGTACCAATACCACTACATTTGGCTTGAACGGAGCTTCTTTTTGAGAAAAAAAAAGGGGGGGGGCTTTTTTCTTAAGATTTATGTATTTATTTAATGTGCACTATGGTTTTTTGGTTTTTTGTTTGCTTGCCTGTATATACTTGTGTGTGTGAGTGTGTGTGTGTGTGTGTGTGTGTGTGTGTGTGTCAGATGGCCTGAAACTGGAGTTACAATTGTGAACTGTCATGTCGGTGTTGGGAATTGAACCTAGGTTGTTTGGAAAAGCATTCCAGTGTTCTTAACCATGGAGCCATCTCTCCAGCCCAGAAAATAAAATGCTTTCTTTTGCAAAATATTTGTATCTTATTAAATGAGACATAAATAACTACATCCTAAACTAATGCATATTTTGGCATAATTTTATAGAATTTTGAATAAATGAGTTCAACATATAGTTTTATAGAATTTTGAATGAGTTCAACATGTAGGTGTGATGCTTATTTTTGAGGCTAATTTGTTTAATTTATCTAAGTTTTTGTTCCTTGTTTAAGAGATTTACTTCCATATTAATATCTTAAGCTTCCTATCTTTTATTAATTGATTGTGGAAATTTAATGTGTATATGTACAAATTTTTTTCCAATTATATCTTATTCTTAGTTGAGAATCTATACATATATGTGGTTTGATATCATATGTAAGTACATATTTTTAAAGTTTTATTTTATGTATTTATTTATTTAAGCTTTTTTGTTTGTTTTTCAAGACAGGGTTTCACTGTGTAGTTTCAGCTGTCCTGGTCACTCTGAAGACCAACCTGAACTGAGCTCAGAGATACCTCTGCCTCTGGGAGTGCTGGATTAAAGGTGTGTGTCATCTCAACCTGACTTAAAGTTTTTATTTATGTGTATGTGTGTTACCTGCAGAAGCTAGAAGAGGGGTTCAGATCCCCTGGAGCTAGAGGTACAGGTGGCTGTGAGCCACCAGATGTGATGCTAATAACAAAATTCAGGTCCTTTACAAGAACAGCAGGCCTCTTAACAGCTTATCATGTCTCCAGCCCAAGAACACCTACTTCTGAGCTGTAGACTTGTAAAAGCTACCAAAAACTATAGGAAATGTATATATATATTACCTACTCAGGTAAGAGACACAATTACAGATTTTAGTGTCCTGGTGGCTGTAGGGTCATGGAACTAAATTGTTCACATATCATATTTTTGCCAAACATCCTTCTGAACAGTCATCTAAGTAGAAATGTGTTTAAGGTAAAAAGATGAAAGAATGATTCATTCGGTTTGGGTAGTTTATTTTTCATTTATTTTTGGATATCAGCTTTCCCAAACACAAGAAATGGTTGTTTTTCAATTTACTTGTAGGCTGTAGAAAACAAAAGGAGAAAGTTTACTGGTAGAAGAGCATGTCACAGGAGCTAAACAGCTCAATTTGCCACACTATGACAGCACTTGCCTCTCGATCTAACTCAAGCGGCAGCCAAAGCCTAAAAGACTGGAGTGGAGGCCAGCTGACGGCTACCACCCAGGAAGTGGGACGATATCGAAGTCACCAAGCTCCTCAGCAGCAGTCACACCCACCCCATCACTTCTAGGGTTTGGAGACTAAAGCAGACACGAGAGCCAAAGGAAAATCCAAATCTGCAAACCCACCTGACACTGGCGTGGACGCCACTGTAGGGACTTTCCCCAAGAGGAAAAGTACTTCCGGCCTGCGCGGGAGTCGGCACCGCAGGGTGGGGAGGGGGAAGGAGGCCGGGAAGCCCCTGAGCCCCGCCTCTGATGACGTCACCCCAGAGCCTGCACAGGGCGGAGCCTGTGGAGGGAGGGGTCTGCGGAAGGAAGAGTCTGCGCAGGGTGGAGCTTGAGGTGGAAGAGGCCCATGGAGGAAGAGGACCGTGGAGAGAGGGGCCTGCCGAGGAAGACTGTGGAGGGTGTGGCCTGCGGAGGGAGGAGCCTGTGGAGGGAGGAGCCTGCGGAGGGAGGAGCCTGCGGAGGAAAAGGCCTGTGAAGAGAGAGGACAGTGGAGGGAGGGGCCTGCAGAGGGAGGGGCCTCCAGAGGGAGGGGCCTGCGAAGAGTGGAGTCTGCGGAGGGAGGGGCCTGCAAGAGTGGGCGGAGGGAGGGGCCTGCGTGGAGGATGTGGCCTGTGGAGGGAGGAGCCTGCGGAGGGAGGAGCCTGTGGAGGGAGGAGCCTGCGGAGGGAAAGGCCTGTGAAGAGAGAGGCCTGTGGAGGGAGGGGCCTGCGGAGGGCGGGGCCTGCGGAGGGCGGGGCCTGGATGGAGGTGCCCTGGGTAGGAGAGGTAGGCTGAGGATTTGGGTGGAGGGAGGAAGCCGCAGGGAGGGCGGAGTAAGATCCGCCCTGGCTCGGCCGCAGACCGGAGAGGTTCCCAGGGACAGCCGGCCGGGCCGGAACTGCAGCGGCCGCGCGGGAATGGGCCTCCCGGCCACCTAACGCCTTGGCCAGGGTGGAGCGGAGCCGCCGCTCAGCCAGAGCCATGAACGGGGACGCCATCTGCAGCGCGCTGCCTCCCATCCCCTACCACAAACTCGCCGACTTGCACTACCTCAGCCGCGGCGCCTCGGGCACCGTGTCGTCGGCGCGCCACGCGGACTGGCGCGTGCGGGTGGCCGTGAAGCACCTGCACATCCACACGCCGCTGCTCGACAGGTAGGCTGCCGGCCGCGGGGCCCCGTGCTGATGCGAGTCCTTCGCCCTGGGGCCGTCCTGGTGCAAAAGGGAAACTGTCCTGGACGTGCTTCCGACTTTCCGACTCTTCCGAGGTGTCAAACCTGCAATCACGGCCACCTCTAAAAGCCTGTTTATTGAACCCAGTGTGTGTTCATACAGGACATGGGAGCTTAGCTTTATTTTTAGCTTAGCCCCAAGAGCTTGGAGCTCTTGAAACAAGGCTCTCAGAAATGAAATATGCAATGATTGCAAAATACCGGATTTTGAACTTTTAGTACTTAAAAAATGTACCGGTGTTTTATATTGGCTACATGTGAAAATATTTTTCTAGGGTTATATGTGTGTTTTCGCTCCATATTTTTATTCATCAGTGCTGCTCCAGAGCCTGCATGGTTTGGTTTGACTGGGTTTTTATTACCTGCAGTCATGAAGTTCAGATATCAAACTGTACATTGGCAGTCGTTACTCTTTGGAAGTCATCAAAGGAAGTATGCACTGTGTTCTTAATAGTAAATTGAATTTAAAGATTGTTAAATGTTCAAAAATTGTGAATATATTTAAAAAAAAAATTGACTGTCTCACGCCCTGATGTTATTTGAGTCCAATTTCCACATCAGGGGAAAAAAAAAAAATTAAGAGGCCTTGGTTTCTGTTTCCTGAAAACATTACAACTAAATACCATGGATCTGTGACTGTTAGTCAACAGGTCTAGTCAGTACTCTTGTGTGTTTTCCTTTCATCAGACACTTAACCAGACCTTCATTCAGTACTTGAAGCAATAACATTTGTGGTTGCTATGTTCTCTTCTCCAGGATCTAGTGTGAAAATACAGAAATCATAGCGTCCCCATTGGCCAGAGGCTGTTAGTGTCTGGTATGAGGTCAGAGCCAGCATCACATACTTCTTTTGGCTTCAGCCCTACTAAAATATCGGAGTTTCATCTAAATGTCATTTCTTTTCCCTCACCATGGGCTAGATCACTTTGTAGTTTGGAACACTAAAACTTTTTGTATACTGTGATCCAGTTTTCAGGAATGTACAAGTTGTAGGCCTGTTTATACTGGGCCTGATAGTGCCTGTGAAGGTGGGTGTCAACTTTTAAAGAGAGGTTGATTAGAAGCCAAGTAAACAAACATTCTGTGGAAATGTAGCACTGATAGACCACTAAGTATACCTCAGCTAATTGATTTCTCACTTTGGATTCTGCTTTTCAAGATTTTAATTTACCAGAGCCTTGTACCTTTTGTGGGCCAAGGGTTAAAGATGGACTTGCTTTCCCATGTTCACCAACCACTTCATCGTATTATTTCATTGAATTAGATAGAAAATGATGTTCCCAAGACCAACTGCATTGCATTCTGTTTTCTTGTTGCCTAAGATCTTAACAAGCGAACAAGCCTAGGCTTATGCAAGTGTCTTGAGTGTCTTATTTCCTCACTTATAAAATATGAATAATAAACATATACGTATATTTGTTGTGTCCCAGTATAGATAAAGTACCCATTGTTCTTTAAGGTGACCCGAAAGGAAAATAAGTTTGCATGACTACATGTTGTTTTAATGATTAATGAGTCATATTCTGTAGCCAATGAGTGGGCCTTCCATAGCAGTTTTCCTAACCTTAATAGATACATGACTCCTATTGGAAGGTGGATATTTTTGGTGATGTACTTATTGAAACTGTCTTTTACATTTTTAGCTGTTCTTTAATCTTTTAATTTTAATTCCCCTCATTCTTGTTGAAATCTAACCTTACAAAGTGTCCAGCTTGCTTTTCTGGTCAAACAATAGATAGAATAGGAAAAACACAGACCTTAAGAGTACCAGGACAATAATTTGAACTGGACTTAAATCCTGTCACTTTGTATTGTTGTGATCACCAGAGCATCATCCATTTTTCTGATTCTGGATGCCCCTGTATGTAAATTGGAGATAATGAAACCAGCTTCAGAGAATTGATTCAAGAGTTAAGAGTGCTTATAAAGTGGCTGACGGGAGGGAAAAATACATCAAACATGTGTATGTGTTATGTACTAGTCCCTGTGCGTGATATGGAGGCCAGATGTCAATCAACTTCAGGTGTTGTTCCTCGGGACCAGCATTTATTTTGGGGGGACGGGTTAGCGTTTTGGAGTGTTTTATTACTGCTGTTTGCTTTTTTATGTGTATTCTATGGAATCAAACTCAGATCCTTCTGCTTGTATGACACCCACTTTACCAACTGTGCTGTTTCCCAGCCCTGTATTTCATACTGTGGACAGGAGGAAAGGGTATCTTATATGCGCATGTCACTGGAACCTCCACAGTGTATCTTCTCTATGGATGTTTCTTGATGTTCAGGAATCTTCAGGTCCATCATGTAACGAACAACAGTAGCTGTCTTGTTGACCCATATCGATTGGGCAAATTCAGCACTTGAAAAATTGAAGTTTAATTAAATGGGCCTCACAGATAGATAGACCTGGTTTCCTAACAGTCAAGGTTAGGGACAGAGAAGAGAGAAACTGTTTGCTTTATGTTTTCTTGCAACACTTGAATTTAAAAACATAAAATATATTGCCTCCTTAATGAATAAATAGCTGCTAACTATGGTGGTGTGTGCCTGTGTGTCTCTATGTGTGCTTGAAGCAGTCTGGTCAGGGAGGTCTGTTGATGTTCTCATTTCAACAGTCATCCATCCTGAGCTTCGGTTTCTTAAGAGTCAACTAATCATCATCACTTACACAATAGGCTTCTCCTGGAATGTTTCTATTTATGTCATTGCTACCAACACCCATGTAGCTGGGGTGTTAAAAAAAAAAAAAATTATGTTGGCATCAATGTAATTTCTCTTTGTATTTTTTTCAAATCCTTTATAGCCAGCCAGTCCGGATATCTGCCATTCTGTCCCCTGTTTTCTTCTCCTTTCACTGCTACTCTGTAGTTTCAGGTTCCCCGTGCTTCCTATCCAGATGGTATTGCAGTCTTCAAAACTGTTACAAATGAGGTTTCTTGACCCCAGGCGGCCAGAGGTCCAGACCCACAGACCTGCAGTCCTAGACCACTTAGCCACCTGCTGCTGCTTAAGCTCCCAAAAATGATTCAGACGCTTATATTAACTTCATACTGTTTGGCCTGTGACTTAGGCACATCACTAGCTAGTTCCTCCATCTTAACTCAACCCATTCTCATTAATCTGTCTGCCATGTGGCCCGTGGCTCACCTGTGTTCCTTACATGTTTCTTCTCTAGTGGCTAGGTCCATCTGCTCTGACTCCGCCCTCCTTCTCCTAACTATTCTGATTCCCCACCTACTTCTTCTACGATGCCTGCCATGGCCAGAACAGTCCTTTATTTAAAGATTGATATGCACAGCATACAGAAAGACATTCCCACATCATCTGTCTCTTAATTCCATATACTATGCCACTATAATTATCTTCAAACTTAATTCTACTGATTTCTCTGCCAAAACTTTCAGCCACTGCTGACCCTCAGATGAAGTGTCCTTGGGAGTCTTAGGATCCTGACATGTTTGGTGTACCATCACTCCATTTACAGTTGCTGTTACATGCCTAGTTCATTAAAGCAGTCAGTTTTACTTTCTCTTCCTTAATTCATTTGACACATGGAAGTTGAGCATCTACTATGTCCTATGTTGTAAGTCCTGAGGATGGATGCACATGTTGGAAAGAGAAGCAAGGTCTTGCTTTTTGTGGAAGCCTCATCCCTTTTTATGCCTTCTCTCTGGTGCCGAATTCTAATCATACCTCAGGCTCCACTGAAAGCCTACGTCTCTGAAGACTGGGTGACTTTGCCTTGCTCAAAATTCTCTCTCCTTTAAACACCCCATAGTTTGCATTTCTTTTTTTTCTATATATGTGTGTGTACATGTATATGTGTATATACATGTATGCGTAAAATACATTATACTTAACATGTTTTTCCTTGTATTACTTATTTATTCATTTTTCTTGCCCAAATTATGGGCTTTTAAAGGCAAAGATGCCTTTTTGTCTTTGTGTGCTCTGAAATACTGACCATAGTTCTTTTTGTACTAAAAGTTAACCATTTACCTATTTTATTCATGCCCGAGGCATGCGGTAAGCCAGGGATCAGCTCTGAGTGCTTCCCTGTTCCCCGTCTTTTCCTGAGTTTGCTGTGTAACTTGTGTTACTGACTTTGTTGTAGCCATCATCATCTAAATCCAACAGTTCTCAATCACAGCCCGATGAGGGCCAAATGACCTTTTCACAGGGGTCACCTCAGAGCATCAGAAAGCACAGATATTTACAATATGATTTCATAACAGTGGCCAAAATTACATTCAGGAAGTAGCAATAAAAATAATTTTATGGTTGGGGGGTTCATCAGAACATGAGAAACTATGTTAAATGGTCACAGCATTAGGAAGATTGAGAAACATTGATCTAAGCAATTACATCTACAGTATTTAAACATTTTAGAATTCATGTTTGGAAAACTTTTACATGATGTATAACCATAAAGTGTAATGTTACTCTAATCAAATATATTCTTTTTAGTATAAAATAATCTTAATAATTTAATTAATTCAAACATCAGTCATCCTAACGTAGATCAACTTCTGGAGCTTCCCTCACACTGTTCCTTCCCTTTCCCAGGAAAAGTACAGTAATAACCATGTGCAGCAGTGTTACCATCAGTGGAAAGTACAGTAAAAACCATGTGCAGCATTTTGACCATCAGTGGTTTATAGACGTTATTTTGGCTGTTCTCTAAACAGATCAGTAAAATACAAAATGGGCATTAGCTCTATTTTAAATAGATGAAACTAAGGGACACAGAAGTTGAAAACTCACATGAGGCTTCATAGCTAATTAATGTAAAAAAATAAGCTTAATTAATCTGTGAAAATGGTAATTGTCTGTTTTTCATTACCTGAAACAATTATCCTTTTTTTTTTCCTTAGTGAAAGAAATGATATATTACGAGAAGCTGAAATACTACATAAAGCTAGATTTAGTTATATCCTTCCAATTTTGGGAATTTGCAATGAGCCTGAGTTTTTGGGCATAGTCACTGAATACATGCCAAATGGATCATTAAATGAACTTCTACATAGAGTAAGTACTGTTTCATCTGTTCAAATATATATAGTTTTGTTCTTCCTTCAACCACATTACTTTGTAGTATGCAAATGAATCAAGTAAGAATATGAAGCACCATTGAACTGATGAACTTTCACCTCTTTTGGCTTTGTGTTGTTACAAAGTACTGTAGTTACAAAGTATTGTAGAGCTGGGCTTGAATTCAAAGGTCCTAGATTATTTCGCATAGGTAACTGTTAGATTCATACTAAATGCCCATATACTTATATCTTTATACACAGACAGAGAAATAGGTGAGTTTAGTACACTATATAATCCATTGTTAATCCATATTTTATATTTGTGACTGTTTAGGATCCAAATTAAGTATTATTAGTTAATGGACCAAGTAAATTATCTTCATTGACAAGATATATGATAGTTTTCTGTCTATAGCAGTTTGAACCATTACTGATTTTTTTAAGGTATGAGTTACTCTGGCTTTTATTGTGAATCCTATCAACAAAGAAGCCTAGGGGTCTTCATTCTCAAAATAAATATACTCTATTTTTTATTTTTGCTTGACCTTCCACCCTGATTCTTTCCAGCCTACATTTCATAAATCTTACTAGATCAGATGCTCCAACTTAAGAGGATTTGGGCTAATTAGAAGTACACACCTGTGGATACCTATGACATTCCCACATCGTATATTGTAGTGCTTTCTGTGCAAGCAAGGGAAAGTGGGCACCACTGTCAGCCACTCATGGAGTGACTTCCTCTTTGTTTCAGAATACATCGCATTCTATTCATGACTTGTGACCATCTGAAACAAAGATGGACTGCAGTAACTGGTGTCAGTCTGTAAGGTTTGTGTACCTGCCCCAGCAATCATACAAAGGTTCTATGAAGCACAATCTCTTTCTTGTTGTTTGAGAAATGAAGTTTAAGCAGAAATTATAATCTCTTCTTTCCACGTCCTTATAGATTTGGAGCCCATTAGAAATTCTGTAGCATCCTCTAGGGATATTTCTATCTCTCAGATATGACCATGAAGCATAGAGTGAGTGTCAGTCTACCTTTGACTTTGTGAGGAAAAGCCTCCATATGACAGTGCCATTCAGAGGCCATTATTACTTTTAACTTCATAATATTTTGAAAAGTTGCCTCTTTACAGACCAACAAAAGATTCAGTTACTCCAAGGCATTGAGCTGTATGTGTTTCCCATGAGATAATACTCCATTTTAGTGTTTCATATTTCTTTTGGTTTTCTTAGTATGTTACCCTAAATAATATACCAGCTATTCACAGTGGGGTTTATCTTGAAGCATTCACTCCAACATCATAAAAGACCATTGAATAAAATGGAAATGTGCTGTAAACAGTGTAAAATATTTTGAACCATTCCCCTACCAATTAAAATTTAAGCATATTTAATTTCAGGAAGAATCTTAAGGCAATTTTAGCACCTCGGAAACAGGTAGGTTTTATGTAGTATTTTGGAAAATAAACCCTGGGGTTTGGGCCCCGATGAGCCATTGCCACCTTTTCCAAAGTGTCTGATTTTTCAGAGTGTACACATTCTCCTGGGAAACTACATCAACTTTTATATTCAGAAGACATTTAAAGAAACTCAGGTGGATATGTTTAAAAACAAAAAAATGATCTTTATTCCACAAAAAGGAAATTATCAAAGGTTAATTTTTCAAGAGGTATATAGAAAAAAATTGTAATTAAAAAAATGAGATACAGGTTAGTAAGGTGACTGGTGACTCAGAAGGTTCAAGCACTTGCAACAATACCAACCTGATGACCTGAGTTTGACCCCAAAGCCCATGTAAAGGTAGAAGGAAAGAATTGGCATTACAAAGTTGTCCTCTAACCTCCAAATTCACACCCTGGCACATGCACACACACCCCCATCACACTGCATATACATGCACACACATATACAGACTATAATAGCAAACTTTTTTAGGTATGAGATACTTCAAATGAATACAGTCTGCTCTCAATTTTAAATGATATAGAGATTATAATGATAATTGTAGTTTCAATTTAAAAAATTAAATTTTTGAATAAATAGTTTAGCATGTCAGAAGCAAATTATATTTTTTCTGTATGTAGATATGTATGCTTATGAATATAAATTATTTGATGAGTCAGAGAAGAGTGAACAGTGGATTGGAGTGTAAATAAATGTGTCTGGCTTCTGTGTGTGTGTGTGTGTGTGTGTGTGTGTGTGAGATAAAGAAGAAGGCAATAATCCATGCAACTGCATGACCAATAAACAAAGAGAAATACCACTGCTATTGTTATCATAAACATCTTTTAAAATTAAATAAAGTAAAATATAAGAATACCAAACAATGTCAATTGATACTATTGTTATAAAATTGAAACTGTTTTTTCTTAGTTTATAATCTTATTTCCTCATGAGATTCTTAATTTTCACTGTTGAGTTAAGGTAGTAATTTTTTGTTTTGTTTCTTTCACAAATACAAAGAAAACTGAGTATCCTGATATTGCATGGCCATTGAGATTCCGCATCCTGCATGAAATTGCTCTTGGCGTAAATTACCTGCACAATATGAACCCCCCTCTCCTTCACCATGACTTAAAGACTCAGAATATCTTGTTGGATAATGAATTCCATGTTAAGGTAACTACTTTCAGAAAAAAAAAAGAGTTTCTCTGGATCTTTGTTCTTAATGATTCTGAAAAGTCTTTTTAGTGGTGTCTTAATTTCTGTCCTCAGTACCACCTCCCTTGCAACTTGAGGCCGGGAAACCTGGCTGGGTATGTGAAGGAATGAAACATCTCAGACTATAAAGATGGTGGAGAGGGAAGCTCCAGTTCCTGGCTTTTGAACACACTGCCAACATTTGCCCTGGGACCAGGGGAAGGTTTTGCTGTTTTATGGGTCTCAGGCATTTGGTCTTTGACATGGACTTGCCTATGACTCCAATGTTCATTCATTCAGGGCTTCTTCAGGTCTGTATGTCAGTCCCCTTCCTGCAGTGGTTCAGTTATTCTTTGTTGTTTGTTTCCATGAGGCAGGCCTCACTATATGTATCCCTGGCTGTCTCTGCCTTCTAAGTACTGGGATTAAGGGTATCTGCCACCACACATGGCCTAAGGCTCAATAATCCTTAAGCTTTAGGGATAGAATGTGATACAAAATAGAAATTCAGTATGTTTCCTGGGTAAGGTTGTCAAAAACCTTTGTACCGTTCTTATTTTCTATTTTGAAATTCACGAAGAGCCATAGGATGTTATAAAGAAAATATGAAGTGGATCCATACATCCTTTACCCAGTTTCCATACATAATTAAATACAGCTTTCAGATGGAAAACTTGGCAGGAATGGGTGATTTTGAACATCCCATGTGCTTCCTTGCCACCCATATAGCCTTTTCAGTGGAAACCTTGAGTGAGCCCATTTTCTAATTGGGATTTTCATTTTTACCACTCAATTTTAAGAACCTTGAATATATTTTTAATATGAGTTCTTCATTCATCAGATAATAATTTTCAAATATTTCCTTTCAAATACTTCACCACAATTTGTATTGTTATCCATGTGTCTGTGTTTGTACTGAGTCATGGAGAATGTATATATCCTGGTATATGCACATATGTACGTCATCACTGGCAGTACTGGCTGGCTAGTGCCGGGGAGCCTCCTGTCTCCAGCTCCTCAGTGCTTGGATTATATCCTGCCACACCTGGATGTTTTATGTGGGTTCTGAGACATTAAGCTCAGGTTATATCATGTTTGCCCAGCAGTACTTTACCACTGAGCCATTTCCTAGACCTATTTTTATCCTTTTAACAAAGCCTGTCGCCAAGAAAAATTACATCTCTGATGAAGTCCAGTTTATCACTTTTGTCCTTTGTGAGTCGTGCTTTTGCTACCACTTGTAAGCTCTGTTCCTAAACTCTAGGTCCTGACGAGTTTCCTCTGTAATACCTTCTAAGGTTTTTAGTGTTATGCTTAGTATTCTATAGAAATCTCATGCTTTCGGTTTGTTTTTGTGTCTACTGTAACCCTGTGTAGAAGAGGGGAACTCAAAGGAGGAGAAACTTCTGAGTCACCAACACTAAATGCATCTCAGTCCGTTTCTATATAGAATTTATATATCTATTTATTAACATGTAGGTGATTTTAAATATTAAAAATGTTCAAAGAAATACCTATTTCTCCATTACTTAATAGGAAAGTTATAACAGTAGAAAATTTTAACACATAAGTATGAGGAAAAGTAAATGAAAAAAATTTGCTGAATACATTTCCTTTTTCTTGGAGTAAAATGGTAGTGGGAAAGGAAAAAAAGGTCAAGCTTGTGGCCCCAAATTCCTGAGAGGGATAGAGGGACTGACTGACGTACCCATCATTTCTACAAGACCGCACGGTCAGCTGGAACTTGTTCCCAGAGTAGTTACTCCATAGCAGAGGACACAGCATCGCTACTTGAGTAACTGACACCTCCTAAATGATCAGACCTCCTTCCCTGTTACTTTCATTCATCAGTTATTTCTCACTGTTTCTTGACAAATTTAATAAACTCAGCTCTTCCTCAATCAACAGCTCTTCTGACATTTGGAGATAAAGCAGGGCCTCTGCTTCTCACATTCCCTAGGAAATCTTCCTCCACTAAAGAGCTTCACCTTCTTCAATCTTCATGCTGTTCATTCCTGGTTAATAAGAGTTCTCTTCCTTGTGTGTTTGAATACATGATTTAGCATTAATCGCAAATTTCAATCCTTAGAACTGAGCAAAATGCACCTGACATACTCTGATGAGTACAGAGTTGAGTCTCTGTGTCCTTTTGTATCCTGGTCTTTCTCACCACTAACATGACTTTCTTAATTCACATGATTAATTTGAATGGTCCAGATTGAATGGTGTGACTGCCTGCTCACACTTATATTCTTTTCTTGTGAAAAATTTCATGCAGCCCAGACCAGCTGGTCAGTTAAACTTAAGTTTCATGAAGAAAACAATTAAGCCTGGTTATCTACCACATGCCATATAGAAGCATCCCATAATTAAATTAGTGAGCTAATGAGTTTCAGATCTTCAACAATAATAAATACTCAGTTAATAGTCAAATATGTTATTGTGTAAGTAAAACGAAATATCTTATAGATACAAACTTTTAAGTTGGAGGTACGGTATCATTGCTACCAAAGAAATTTATCTTCTTTTATTATCTGTGGAACAACAGTGTTATGTGAAATTGAGCACTGGTCTTTTGTTGTTCTGGTTTTTTTGTTTTGTTTTTCAAGACGGTGTCTCTGTGTAGCCCTGACTGTCTTGAGTTCACAGAGATCTCCCTGCCTCTGCCATCCCAGAGCGGGGATTAAGGTATGTACCACCACTGCCTGATTGGGATTTGTTTTTTCTTAAATTCTCACTGACTTGTGCACTTTCTAATCACTTTTAGTTTCCTTTTTGATAACTTAAAGAACCCCATACAAATTCTTGTAAAGGCTTTTTAATCAGGGTCGTGGCTCTGGGTTAAGAGCACAGGCTCGTCTTTCAAAAGAACTGAGTTCCATTCCCAGCAGCCACATGGTGGCTCAGCCATGAGATCTGGTGCCTCTGCTGCTGTATGCACATATGGACGTAGAGTGTTGTGTACATAATGAAAAAATAAATCTTAAAAAAAAAATAGGCTCTTAATTGGATGTTCACTTACAAAGTCAACACTTTTTTTCCTCTTAAAACTCAGACTGGCATTACTTTTTAAATATTTTTGTTTTCTATACACGTAAATGCAATGTGGTATGTTAATTCAACACAAGCATACCATACGTTAGTAATAGGGACTAGCTCCTGTGAATGGTGTGTCATGTGACAAATACTCTTCTGAATAATTCCCTAGGACTAGTTTGAATTATCTCAACACACTTCTATTGGATACATTATCCCCAGTTACAAGTGAGTAATGTGGGATACAGAGAAATTAATCAATTTCCTCAGGGTCACACACAGCCAGTTAAGTGGTAGAATTACACTGTAAATTGAAATAAGCTCACCTCCAGAACCCAGTGTTCCTAACTAAAGTTTCATTGCCTTTAGAGCTAGCCAGGCCTGACTTTCCATTGTTTGGCAGCTTATCTCCCCTTGATCTTTTCATATATGTTGTCCTTGAAGCTCATAGTAAATGTATAAGAGGTTTGTGCATTCTATTTTTGATGGTCTGAGGGCTGCAATGTTTATCTCATTCACCTAAACACAGATATAAATTAATTCTTAAATAAAAAAATTGCAAGAACACAAGAGATAAAGTCTCAAAATACCAGTTATCCTGGATGGAGCCCAGCCTACTTTGTTTATTTCTTCAGTATGTATGCATTATAAGTTTGTAAGTAATTTACATGTCTTTAAAGTTTTCCCATACTCTTTGCCCACCAAATATTTCTGGTCTTAAATTTTACCTTTTATTTTTAAAAAATAAGAAACCTTTTAAACATTAAGAAAGTTATATAACCGACATAAATACAACAGAAAGAAAGCTGTAAAAGACAAACTGAAAAATAAAGAATGCTTACCATTGGTCAGTTATTTAGCTGTGCATTATTGGGTTGTGGGGGACACATGGCATAGTATGTGCCATCGAAAATGATACTTAATAGTGAGAATAAAGCATATAGAGGTAACTTTTACTATTATAAGATTTTTAGAACAAGAATAATACCATGTAAACCTGGGCTGGCAAGCTGCCTTAGCTATACATGCACTTGCTGTGAAGGCTGATGACTGAAATTTCATCCCCAGAACCATGTTCTGGAGAAAACTGGCTCCTGAAGCTGTCCTCTGATCTCCCATGGCCACACAACCATACACAAATGAATACATTTAACAAAAAGAATTATTACGACCATGTATAAGCAGTTATGGTATATGAGGAGGACTGGAATGCATAGCCTACCCTAAAGCCTCATTCCATAAAAAAGAATATTCAGTGAATATGCTTATTCAGATTTTGAAACAATTAGTTTCTCTTAAAAATGTGTAATATTCTGCCATAGACCTTATCGGTGTATAGTGGTGCATCTAGAGTTATTGAGTCTGTAGTATTTAATAAGAGGCTGTGGGTTGTTGGTAGTATATAGCTTTTCCTGGGTTGGTAACCATTATAAATGCAATATATGAAAACAAATGCAGCCAACTCTTGGACATTTTAAAGAAAAAAGGACTATTTTAATTCAACTCTTTCCTATTACAGATTGCAGATTTTGGTTTATCAAAATGGCGCATGATGTCACTCTCTCAGTCACGAAGTAGCAAATCTGCTCCTGAAGGGGGAACAATCATCTATATGCCGCCTGAGAACTATGAACCTGGACAGAAATCAAGGGCCAGTGTGAAGCATGACATATACAGGTACTGGGCATTGCTTTTGCTTTATCAGAAACAAAAGATTAATCAGCCAGAATTTTCCAGCTACATTTTATGAGATTTTTTTCTAATAACTTGTGATGAAAATAATTAGAGGCCACAATGGTTCATAGTTTTCAAATTAAACATTTTTGCTTTAAGTGATTTCAGCATTATTTAAAGATATTTAAAGAAAGTGTATATTTTGTCCTATGAATATATAAAATGCTCAAATGTTTTTAGCCTAAGTGGCTTGGGAAACAAGCATGGGGAAACAGTGGTCCATAACATTTAGTCTTTTGTTATTTTCACATTACTCATTCTTAAAGAGACGTAAGCAACCCTTTAAATCTATTAGTGATGCTTTTATTTAAATCATTCCTAATGTTTATATAAGTGTGGATCCTTTATACAGTGAATTAATGTGTTTAATAGAATTATGGTTTTATGTTTCATTTATAACTAGTTATAACCTCACAGTGCAATAATAAAGCATAATTTATTGTTTTTAATGTTGCTTCTTTGACTAAAGGAAAGGGGGATGATTATAACAGGAGGTTTCTGGCTCTGTCCAGCCAGAGGTGCAGACCCACAGACCTGCAATCCTAGGCGCCTAGCCACCCACCGCTGCTTAGGCTCCCCCAAAATGACTCAGACACATATATTAATTTCATCCTGTTTGGCCTATGGCTTAGGCACATTGCTATCTAACTCCTTCATCTTTAGTCAACCCATTCTCATTAATCTGTCTGCCACGTGGCCCATGGCTCACCTGTGTTACCTTACATGCTGAATCTTGGGCAGCTGGCTGACTCTGCCCTCCTTCTCCTACCTAAGCTTCAATTTCCTGTCTACTGCTGCAGTGCCTGTGAAGGGCCAAATCAGTCCTTTATTCACAGCATTCAGAAAAACATTCCCACATCAGATGATGATTTACTATGCACAGAATTAGAGTATGAGAGCTTTACCTCATGTATAATTCACATGTCTACCTGCAGAGGAATATAAAATCAAGCTTCCTATAGACTGACTGTGGGTAGATCTCTCTGATATTTCAGACTGATTTTCATTAAATATGAAACATCACCACAGTAACCCTTTCAAACAACTTTTGCTATTTTTAATAAATTAGCGGTAAAAATGAAGGTGTTTTTAGTAGTAAATGGTATGTCTTGACTAGAAAATTATATAATCAGCTCATAGGCCCCATTTGCCAAGAAAAGACTGTTTTCTCCTTCCTTATTAATTCCATGGCAACCAATTCATGTCAGTGGGCACCTAGTACAAGTATCTTTTACATTCCTATTATTGTACCAAAGGGGGAGAAATATTTTTTCTTCTGTTGTCCCCTGATATCCTTAATCCATTTATATGAGGTTCCCAGAACAGAGGAACAGGAGGGATTTGTTTCTGCTATATGAAGACTACATAGTCCAGCTGGTTTGATTCTGTAAACAACGGACCATTTGGTTTTTGGTCTGGTTTGGTTTTTTTCCTGCATTGGGTGTGGTTTCAGTCATTGTGTCTATTTACTTGCTGAACTACACTGACTGATTCACACATGTCGATGACCTTGCATATTTGAGATGAAACAAGCTTGGTCAAGGTATATGATCTGATTAATGTGGTTTTTAATTTGATTTGCAAGAATTTTATTGAGAGCTTTTTTATATATTCATCAAGGAAACTGGACTACAGTTTTATTTTTCTGCTGTGTCCCTGTCTTGTTTCCGTATCACTGTATGACTGCACTGTTAGTGTCATAGAGTGCATTTGGTGAGTCATTTACGCCTTTAATCCCAGCATTCATTCAGTAGGTAAAAGCAGGTGGATCGACAGATTGAGTTCTAGAACAGCCAGGGCTCCATAGAGAGAGTCATCTCAAAAACCAAAAAGCTTCATAGAATTTGATGGTGAATCCATCAGGTACTGAGATTTTTCTTGTAGGAAGAACTTTACTATGATGTAGGTAACATTGCTCTCTCTGTCTCTGTGTGTGTGTGTTTATGTGTATGTCTTGATTTAATTTTAGTGGTTGTATATACCTAAGAATTTACCAGTTCTTCTGGATTTTCCTTTTTTGTTTCGTTTTTTTTTTTTTTTAATTTGTTTTCTAAGTCCTTCCTAATGAGTCTTCTATTTTATTGGAAACAAAGAAGTAGCCTCCCCTTTTTATCTCTGATTTTATTATTTTGGCTCTTCTTCTTTTAGCTATTCAGCTAAAATTTTGTCCATCCTAAGTTTATGTTTTTAAAGAATCACGTCTTTGATTGAGTCTGTGTATACTTCTTAGGCTGGAGAGATGGCTCAGTTGTGAATGGGTAGACTCACAACCAAAACATGTCTTCTTGGTTTTGTCTCCATCTCATTAAGTTCTGCCCTCATCTTTATGATTTCTTACCATCCAATGCTATTGAGTTTGGATTCTTTTTGTTTTCTTTTATTTTATTTATTTACTTATTTTTGGTTTTTAAAAACGGTTTCTCTGCATAGTCCTGGCATGTTGTACCCCAGGCTGGCCTTGAACTCAAAAGATCCACTGCCTGGATAAGTTGTTCATTTTATGTAGTGCCTTGAGGTACTTCATGGGTTGCTATGAGATTTTGAGATTTTTTTTTTTCTGAGTTTTAAAGCACTCATAACTACAGATGTGCCTCATAACTACAGATGTGCCTCTTATAAACCACCTTGAAGTTGTACCTTCATTTTCATTTGACTCTAGGACCTTAATTCCCTCCCTGACTTCTTGAATGACTCAGCAGGAATTCAAAAGGTCATTCTTCAGTCTCCATGTATTTATATAGTTTCTATAAATTTTGTTTTCATGTTTTGATTTATTGCTTTATTGCAGTGGGAGCTGAACAGATACAAGAGGTGATTTTGATTATTTTGTATATGCTTAGGCTTGAATTGTAGCCTAGAAGAATGTGTATTGTGTTTCAGTTAGATGGAATATTTAATAGATACGTGCTCAATCCATTGACCTACTTTAACTCTCAGAGTTCTCTCTTGATTGGTCTCTTGGCATGGTTGCTCTATTGGCTGATTGAAATCACCCAGTGCTATTGTTACAAAAGTCAAACCATTTGTGCTCATTAGTCTGTTTTATGAAATTGGGAGTGTCAAAGTTTGCTGCTTATACATTTTCAGCTGTTTCTCCTCCCCTCCCCTTCCTCCTCTTTCTCTGCCTCCTCTTCCTCCTCTTCCTCCCCCTCCCCCTCCTCCTTCACTTCATCCTTTCCTTCTCTCTTCTGACTAACTGGGTAGAAGTTGGCTCTGTCATCAGAATATCTACTTGGTTTCTGATAGATTATTTAATCTTTACCAATAAGGTATAATTCTTAGAGACAACAGAAAGTAAGGTCTTGTTTTTAACTCTGCCTCCTTTTGGTGACTTGAGGCCATTTTCATTTAAGGTCCTTAACTAATTCCTGTGTTTTGGTGGTTGTTTTTCTAGTGGCTTGGATTATTGTTTGTTCTTTACTTTCTCCCCTATTTATATCAGGGATTTGAAAACAGACTGATTCAGTGTACTTATCATTTGTTTTGCAAATTATGTTTTTGTGTTTGAGCTCTATAAGGGAAAAATGAAATAATTTTCCTTGGTTTGGGTGGGATTTTCTCTGTAATCTTCACTTTCCTAATCAAGTTCACATATCCTTTTTAAGTATATAATTTACTTGAAGATACTGCAGAATTTCTATTTTCTTCTCTATTTCAAATATAAATTCTGTTCAGCTTAAGTAGGTAATTTGTAAATGAAATGTAATTGTTGTCAAAATACTTGCACTTTGAAAAGACTGTATTGAAGTCAAGAAGGTCAGTAGACTGTGCTGTATTAGACAATCTTCTTTCATTGCTCTTAGTTTTGTGTGAAAAATAGGGACATCAGCTGGAAGTTACATTTTATCTGGATGTTCAGAGTAACTTAAGTTACCACAAATACTTGTCTTAGTATGTAGCACTAAGCCATTATTATGGTAACTTCATAATTTTAATTAAAATTAATTATTTTTAAAAAACAAAGATCAATTTTCTTCTGGACATACTTGAGTATTTACTATCCTGGCTGTATACAGTAATTCCTTATAGAACAATCCATTACCTTATACATCTTCAAAAATGGCTTCATTTTAAAATAATGCTTTACTCTATTTTAATGTGCAAGTTTGCTTACGATATATAACTTTTTAACTTAAACAGCTATGCAATTATAATGTGGGAAGTGTTGTCAAGAAAACAGCCTTTTGAAGGTACGTATACCTTTGATTTTCTTATTCTATAAGACATCGTGTTGTTGGTACACATTCAGAGCATCTAAAGCTTATCAGATTTTAAACATACCTGCCACTCATTTTGTACACAAACTACACTGTAACAACAGTTTACCAGTTATGCATCTTCTGTATGAAACAAGTATGTTATATTAAGGATCAGTTATGAAAAGTGTACTAGGCTGAAGGATCATAAAAATCTCAATACTAGTTCTTTTGTGATTAAGTCATATCTCAGGTCCTCATTTTTGCTCTTTGCGAAATGAAATTTATTACTTTTTTAAGAGTCTCACTATATAGACCCTCTCTGCTATGTAGAATGTAGACCAGGCTGGCCTTGAACTCACAATCTGCCTGCTTCTGCCTCCCCAAGTGCCAAGATAAAGGTGTGTGCCATCACACCTGGACTTACTTTCAACCCATGATAGCTATTAAACTCTGTATGAAATTTTAATTATTATTCCTTCTACAGATACTAACAAATGTTGAAAAATAGTGTTTGTCAATCCCAGATAATATTGGAGTTTTTTTTTTATTTGTAATGTTCAACTTGTTGTGTTGTTTCTCAACATTTCAGTAGTTTATCAGATAACGTCTATCTCTCATTCACATTATCTATTACTGTTCCTTGTTGGCCATGCTAGGCTCTTCTCACATCCCTTGAGAAGTGCATGGATCTGACACTGGCTTGGAGATGCATCCTCCTACAGAAAAGGGTGTTATGAATTGGTCTGATGTTTTAAGATTGCATCATTTTTGTTTGATTAGTGTTGGTGACATCTTTTCAGTTAATGAAATGTATTTGCTTTGTCAGAGGTCACCAATCCTTTGCAGATCATGTACAGTGTGTCACAGGGACATCGGCCTGACACCAGTGAGGAAAATTTGCCACTTGATATACCTCACCGAGGTCTCATGATCTCTCTAATACAAAGTGGATGGGCACAAAATCCGGATGAAAGACCGTCTTTTTTGAGTGAGTAAGCAGTTTTAATCTGGAGCTTTGAATTATAGAAATTGTTGGCGTACTATAAATAAAATGTTCCTTGAAAAATTATGCCTATCTTGAAACTTTTGTGTAAGTTATTTTGTTATTACTTGCATTTGTTGCTTCTAGCAAAGATCTGAGAATTCCTGATAGAAAAGTGAAATCATTAGGTAGGAGTAGCATTCTGTTCATGTAGTGAACACATACCTTGTGCTCTCTCCTCACTGGAGCAGGGGGAGTAGGGAATAAGTATGACATCTCTGTTTAACGTTCTTCTGGAGAGAGCACTGGGAAAATGAGTAAATGAATAAGACAGACTGTGTCTGAACTGTTATTGGACACTGGGAGCAGAGCTGCTCATTCATAGACTAAGGAGAGAGAGGTTCCAGCAAACAAAATATCCAGAGTGAAGACGCTGAGACCAGAAGAAGAAAATGTTTGTGTTTTCAAGTAAGAAAGAGGCAGCCTGTGTAGCTAGAACACAGAGAGCCAAGACGATGGCAAGGCTGCAGCTAGAGGGCAAGGGCGTAGCTCTTCCCCTCTCAGACCCATACTCCAAGTGCACTGAAAAGCCTTTTGCACAGTCTCTCCTGAAATCAGTGTCATCTACAGTAAGTTTAGGTCAGGATCATTCGTGACTGCTCTACGGGGAAATGACTAGAGAAGGCCAGAGAAGAACAAAAGAAGCAGTTAGGAAACCCCTTCAGTAACTGTCTAATTAAGGTGATAATTCTGGCCAGAGAAAAATCACCGAGAATTGAGATCCATTTCAGAGGAAGAATGGGTCAGGCCTCTACATATAAACAGGAGAAAATCAGAAGCCCTCAGTTTGACAGAGTCCTTAGATTTGCATCCAAAGGTCCTAAATTTTTTTAATAAATAAATAAATGTGGAAGTTGACCTTAAAAAAAAAATAGAACTTTGTACTCTAGAGTACTAGGCTGTGGAGCTGAAACAGAGGAGAAAGTGCATGCTATATATCCCATGCACCCTGCAGATGTGCAGACTGCCTGTAAGCCAGCCCTAGAGAGCTGGCGATGGAGTCTCCAGAACAAGCTGACAAGCTAGACTAGCCAAGATGGAGGGAGAGCTCTGATTCCAGTGAGAGACCAGGCCTCGCTGTATAAAGAGGAGAGCAGCCAAGGAAGGCAGCTACGTAAACTTCAGGCCTTGCGGTCACACATCAGGCAAGCATGCATACAATATGTTCACACACAGAGAGAGAGAGAGAAATAGACTACTAAAACATGAGACAACAAGGTGCAGATGGCGGGAACATACTCATATCATGTGTCTATTGAAAGGACTTGTGTCTGGGAATAAAAATTCTGACTAATGTAACAAGAAAATAATAAAAATTTTAAATTGTGGGAGATTGAATTTCATCAAAGAAAAATTACAGTTGCCAAAAAAAAAAAAAACGCATAAAAGGGCTTTATTATATCATTAGGAAATACAAACAGATACCAATCTAAGCCCACTAAAACAGCTACAGTGAAAAAGACAGAGTAATATTGGCCTTGATCTAAAGTAATGTTACCCTTAAATATTGCTGACTGTGTATGCCTAACATAGGCATGATTCATGTGACCAACAAGTAGAAGGAGTTATAATTACTGTCACTGTTATAACAACATATAAATGTTTTTATCCAAGGAATAATGTAGGATTTATGATATAAAATCAGGCATCATTGACTCACAAGTAATCTATACTACATCACCCAAGATAGAGAACTTGACCTGACAGCAAGGAATAAAATATCCCTATTAGACCTCGGAGGCATTTCTTGGAAATTGTGCAAAGGAACAAGAAAGTAGATTGGAAAGGAAGGAAATAGACAGTGTCGTCTCTTGTGTGTAGGGAGGCAGAAAGAGTGCTTCAAGGAGGAAGTGCTGAGTCCTGTCCAGCTGAGTGTAGTCATGTAAATGAGACTTCAGCTGAGTGTTGGAGGAAAGTCTGCTGAACTCAGGAGTTGGAGGCCAGCCTGGGTGATAAATATTCAAGTCCCTGATCCCCAAAAAAAAAAGGATTTGCACACACTGGTATCATTGGTAACCCATAAAAGTGTAGCTTCTTCTTTTGAAAGTTTTTTTTTTTTAATTTTGTGTTATTTGTGTATATGTGTACTAGTGGGTATATACATGTGAGTTCCCGAGCCTGCTGAGGCCAGAGGCGTTGAATCTCTCTGGAAATGGAGTTGCAGGCAATTGTAAGCTGTTGAATGTGGGTTCTAGGAACCAAATTTGGATGCAAGAACAGTATGTGCTCCTAACCACTGAGCATCTCTTCAGCCCCCACATGCACTTTCAGTAGAGATGTTAGAACAGAAGACTTATGCTGATGTATGTAAAGTTAGAGGTGCACAAGGAGGACAGTTAGGACTTCATGTATTCTTTCTGTTACAAGTTTTCAGTTCTTGTTTCTCTCCCTCTCTCTCTTCCTCCCTCCACCTATCCCTCCATGTGTGTGTGTGTGTGTGTGTGTGTGTGTGTGTGTGTGTGTGTGTGTGTGTGTGTACAAGCATACCCCCATCAGTGATCAGTCAGTGGACAAGACTTGGTTCTTTCCTTCCACCTTATGCTGGAGATCAACCTGAGGCAGTTGGCTTACACAGAAAGCACTTTACCCACTGAGCTATCTTTCTGGCCCAACCTGTATGAATTCTTCACACATGCCAAATACAAGTCCATTAGCAGATAGGCAATTTGAAACATATTCTCCTACCTCTATTCTGTGGCTTTGCTTTGCTTTTTTTCTTAAGACTGACTTTTCTCTAAAGTACAATTTTCAAAATTGTTTTTGGAAGTCCAGTTGTCAGGTTTTTATGAATCTTATTTTTTATGTCGTATCCAAGAAATTTCCCCAACTCAGGGTTGTTGCACAAATTCTGGTTGTGTTAAAGGAAACTCAAAGCCAGATCTCAGGGAAAGGCTGAGATATCAAAGAGAGGAAATACCACAGTCAGTCAGATCTCAGCTGTCTTCCGGCTTCCTCAGCCTCGCTCCTTATGGCTTCTACTGCCTTAATCTTTCTATGCCTGCCTTAAATACCTTCTTCGCCCAGGTGTTTCACTTCCAGGTTAAGATTAAAGGTGTGAGCTATTTTGTAGTTAGCCTTGAACTCACAGAAACACAGAAAGATCTCCTCTGTCTCTGAAGTTGTGGAATTAAAGGCCTGGCACCACCACTGCCTGCCTGGGAGCCTGGAACTCCTTCTGTAAACCAAGCTGGCCTCAAACTCAGATCTGCTGGGATTAATTAAGGTCACCATACCCAGTCTTTCCCTGTGCTGGGATTAAAGGTGTAAATTACCACTCTCTGATCCTCCTGCATTGACTGTGGGTAGATCTCTTGTCTGATATATCAGACTGGTTTTTATTAAATATGAAACATACCACCACACAGGGTTTTGAACATGTTCTCCTGTTTATATTTAAGTGGATGATCTATTTTGAGTTAATGTTTCTGTATGGCATATGTTATCGGTATAAATAACCTGTTTTTCTGTGGCTCTCTAAACGTCAGTGTAGTTGATTTTAAAAGACTGTCTTTGCCTTGTGGGATTTAAGGCCACCTTGAATCAGCTTACCAGAATTATAATAGTTCATTTTTAGCCTGCTGACTCTGATGGTCATCAGATCTGTCTGTGCCAGCAATAAGAATGCTTAAGACAATTGATGTCAACATTAGTGGAAGATTGGCATGGGGCCTTATAAGGTAAATGTTAACATTCCATTTTAACAATTTGAAGTAATCTGGACTTAAAATTGTTTGGTTGTTTTTGTTGTTTTGTTTTTTCTTATTTAGAGTGCTTGATAGAGCTTGAACCAGTTTTGAGAACATTTGAAGACATAACCTTTCTTGAAGCTGTTATTCAGCTAAAAAAAACAAAGGTAAATCTCTCCCTTTGATATGTTGTAACTTAGAATTATAAACAGCTGTATGTTACTCATGATTTTTTTTATTTAGTTTCCCAGGTACAGGCTAGAGTTTTGGAGGTGGGAGAATTTACAGGGGCCATGATTACTACCTTTTCTTTGTCACTGATGAATATTTTCATTTCATTCAAATGAGCCACCTTCAGATTTAACAATTTCAGAATTCTTGGCATGTCAAATGTGAACTTAGAATGTGTGCTGAGGGCCTGAGTACAGCAGACCCCTTCATCATTCCCTGAAGGTGCATGTGATATGTGTTAGGCTGTGTTTACTTCTGCTAAGTGTCGATACCTGCAGAAGACGTACCCTTGCCCTTCTTTGATGCACTTGACTTTCTGGGATTTATTGTCAAGAAAAACAGTAGCATGTTCTATTTGAGCCCCCAAATTATACCTCTATTGTTTGATTTTTATTGTGTTTTCTCACTCAGTACTTCATGTCGCAGAGAAAACTGTCAAAGATGTTCATGTAAATGACCAAGGGCAGTTGTGTGGTCAGTGTAGCCCTGTGGATCAGCACAGATAAGGATTTACACAACTCCCCTTAGAGCACAGTAAGCATAGGCTAGCACTCACTACATTTCATTAAGTTGCACTTTATATATGATAATACAGCTGCCAGCTAGCTGAACTCTTGGGCAATGAACAAGCAATCTTCAGTTCCTTATTGACTCATAGTTTGTTCCCACCACCACTTGGTTTGCCGGACCTACTAGCATAACCTTTCATTTAAAGAATAGTATGTAAAATAAGCAACCACTCATAATCAGACTTAAGACTTTTCGTAGTAATACCAGTATCCAAGATTTAGGAGGATCTAAAAATGAATTCTTTGGATTCTTTTCATAACTTCTTCAACTCCTCCATTTCAGGATAGGGTACAGCCTTTTCCAGAGATACCACTGTCAGTACAACCTTGTGAGACTATTTTCCTTTTGTCTTCTCTTTTCTTTTCCTGTTTTCTTCTTACAAGTTTCATTTCCTCATCTCTTTCTAAGCAAAACTAGATGAGTAGAGACCAAGTGGTGCCATCCTATCATCCCATCCACTTGGGTAGACCTAGAGGAGGATTGCAGGGCCAAGGTGTGAACTCAGAGCCAGCATGGGTAAGTCAGCTAGATGTGTCTCAAAATAGAAAATAAAACAAAATAAAGAGGAGGAGGAGACGATGACAACAGGAAAGGAGGGGAATACAAAGGCAAATTGCCTTGGATATGAAGAGAAAGAGAGTCATCCTTTTCTTGTCTCCAGCTTAAACACTGGATCCTATATGTACAACTTCACATTCAAAAGTAGTGTATATGTTTTCAGATAGTTAAGTAACCATGTGATGGATTCACTATTGTTTTTATGTCATACTATTATTTTCACATGAAGTTTTAGTTGGAAAATTTTGGAATGTTAGTTGCTTTAGATGAGATTATTGCAGTATAGAAAAGTTAGTAACTTATACAATACCCCACATAAACAGAGAAACTAACTATAGAATAGAAATGTAAAGCTAAGCATAGTCCCAGCTACTGTAGAGGTGTAAGTGGTAGAGTTGAGTTTGAAGCCAGGCCAGCCTCGGAAACGTGAACAACATAATGACATCCTGGCCTATACACATTTAATATTTCTCCATTTAGAATGGTTTATTTTATTTGCATTTCTATATTTTTAAATTCTTTTAACCAGTTCTTACTATTTCAGTAAATGTCTCCTATACCTTGAAAAATAAAAACTGAGCCAAAAAAAGTTTTCTTTAATACTTTCTTGTATTTCTTCTTTGGGGATGATTCAGAAACAATTTGAATCATCATACCTTATTAGTTATTTATTTAAATTGTATCACTAATAAAAGGATATATTTTAAATGTTTCAATAAAAGTCAGAAAAACTTTATATAATAGACATAGCCAAAAACTAATTTGAAGATTCACATAAAATTACATGTATATAAGGTATAGTGGTGCATATCTTTATCCTAGCACTCGGGGGCAACAACAGGTGAATCTCTGTGAGTTCAATAGCAAGATCCAGGTCTCAGACACATACACACACACTTACTGAACTAGAGTTTATGTGTAATAAACTAGAGCCATTATATACATAGGTGGTATGAGTCTTTTCCTCTGAATGGAGCAGGAAGTTGTAAATTGAACAATGGAGAGGTGGGTACAGAACCCACTGGTTTCTAAAGTTCTGAAGCATAATACTATTCTGATATAGAGATAGGAAAAGTAGACTTGGCAATCTGTGGTAGTTTGCACCTGTAATCACAGCACTCCAGAATCTGAGGCCAATGGACTGCTGTGAGTTTGAAGCCAGCATGGTCTACATAGTAAGACCCTGACTGCTGAGTGGATATTCTCTGTCAGATGGGTTGAGGCAAGGGCTAGACTTCTAAATCTGTTTTAAATGACTTAGTAGTGATGACCACTTGTCTAAGCCTAGTTTATGAATCTAGAAGTAAATCACTTTGATATAAAGTTATAATATTTAAATAAGAAAAATTGAATACCTACAAGTAATCTTAGGGCCCTTTTGCATTTGTTACTTCCAATTCTCTTTGTAACCCTACAAAATGTGTATCTTTATCTCTAATATATAAATAGGAAAAATTAATGTTATATTTTATCCCCCATCCATTCACATGCAAGTAAACCTAATCAAACCCAGTAGGCTTTTTGTTTGTTTGTTTTGGATATTTTTTTAAGACATGAAAGATGGAACAAGATGAGAAGTAGAGTTCAAAAAGGAATAGGAGAGACATAGGAGGGTGGAATGATGACTGTGACCCAGATACATTCATATACGTGTAAGGGTCAGATGGTCACATATCCTGGGGCTCTAATGCTATAGAAACACACCTTTTACATTGTCCCAACCTTGGGTTCTTATCAGTAGAGTAAAAAGAGTAGTAGGACTTAGAACATAGTGCTTAAGATACATTATTTACTTAATGACAATTATGGATAGATAAAACACACAGAAAAATTAACCAAGTAGTTTATTACCTCAATCTTTAAACAGTCTTGTTTGTAGGTATTGTTTAAAGATGAGCTGCAAATTCCTGCGAGACAATATTTACTGAAATCAATCAATATAAGGCAGGATGAAGTTTATTCTCTAAGTATTTCTTGTTGTACACTGTCTCTTAATAACTACCTAATTAAGTTATATATTCTCAAATGATTTAGATTGCACTTCTATTAATTTTTGTGTAAAGAGAAAATGTGAAGTAGATTGTATTTTACCTCTATAATTTCTAAGTCTTTTCCTATTAAAGCACATATATGTGTGTGTTCACTCCAGGTACAGGGTGCATCAAGTACTTTTCACTTATGTGATAAGAAAATGGATTTATCACTGAACATACCTCCAAACCATCCTCCACAAGAGGTACAAATATATATGTTACTTATACCAAACTAATGTGAGAAGAATATTTAAAAAATCATTTAGTCTAACTTCCTTTTCCATAGATGAGAAACCAAAGTCCAGAAAGCATTTATAATTTGTTAGGTAGCCATGACAGCCTCTAACCTGAAATCCCACTCAGCTCTGTCCTTGAATGATGTCTAAGATAGTGTATAGGTAAACCACTGCTGATAATTTTGCCACTGTTTTATACTACCCCTCACCTCGTAGTAAGCAATAAGAGAAATTTCTGTTGCTCTCCAAGAGGTATTTCTTTAATTGATCATTTGGAGATATAGCTCAGTGGTAGAGCACTCTCTTAGCATTTGTTGGGCCCTGGGTTTAATTTCTAATAGAGATGGAGGTGAGAAAGAAATTACGTGTATTTGTAACAGTTTCCTATGTTATTTTCTTGGTTTTGTAGACTATGATTTATAGTAGTTCTGGGTCTTCATTTTTAATAAGCCGAAGGCAAGTACAGTTTAGAAGCTATATCTATGTAACTTTTAAGATGATACCTTTCTACAGATTTTTATATATACAGCTTTCCTCAACCTGTCTGTCCTCTGTTTACGTCAGGAATCGTGCGGATCCTCTCTGTTCTCCCGAAACACTGGTTCTCCTGGAGCCTCCAGGTCCCTGTCAGCTCCTCAAGACAAAGGTATTTTATCAGGTATGCCAGTTTCCCAATCAGTGTGGTTACACAACTTCTCCACTTTCTTTCTAGGTCACATCATTAGCAAACAGTGGTGAGCATGGAACACACTTTTCATTTGAATTCATGCTCCATTTTCTTTTTAAGTAACAAATCTATATATGTTAAGGTAGCAGTGGGATGATGAACAAATACATTTATATTAAAGACATTCGGTGATCACAATGAGTTTTTTTTTTCTTAATCGCCCAAGGAAAAAGAAATTTTTCTAAGTTACCATAGTAACTATATTTTAAGAAGGATATATATAACTACAGGGAGTAAGACATATTCTTTACAGTGTACTTTAAATAGCCGTCTGGGATAGCTGGTTTTTGTTTTACAACTCTGGTTCACATAGAAAGTAGCCAGCAGGTCCAAGACTTGATTAAAGCCAGGCTGTCTGATGAATAGTTCCAGTTCACTGTACTGCACAATGTCAACATGAGGACTTTTTTTAGGCTGACCTCTACTTATGACAGACAGGTACTCCATGAAAAAGAATAATGTGCGTCCAAAGGCAAGGAACAAATAACAGCGGGTAGTTTAGTTTGTCTGGTAAATAGAGTGAATAAAAAGAGTTAAAAAAAAAAAAAAAATAAGGAGGATCACAGTCATATCAGGAATGCCTAGGAGCTGGAGAGATGGCTCAGGGGTAAAGAGCACTTACTGCTCTCCCTAGGGACTTAAGTTTAATTTCCAGTTCCTACACAGTATCTCAGAACTGTCACAACTCCAGTTTCAGAGGATCTGCTACCCTCTACTCTGTCCTCCATAAGCACCGAGCATGCACAGTGCACAAATACGTAGAACAAAACACTTAAACTGATTATTTTTAAAAAAGAAAAAGAATTCCTGCCCTCAGCTAAGCTAATTTTAAGTACAGTAGGAGGTGATTCTTGAAGAAGGGTATAAAATAGAATATTTGCTTTAGGAAGGCTCATCCTGTCTGAAATATATATAATATTTTGAAATTTATTTTTATTTATTGTTTTTGTGTGAGAGGTGGTGGTGCAGCACAGAGAGACACTGTCAGGTGCAGATGTGGAGGTTACGTAACAGCTGTGGAAGTCGGGTATCTCCATCCACTGTTGATTCTGGGAATCAGTTCAGGTGAAACAAGTGCTGTGAACCCTGAGCCATCATGATGGTTCTGTAGAAGCTACTTGGAAATGAACAGGAAACTTGGAGTAAGGAGGACTTAGGAGTGAAGAGGGGACCGTGTGAGAGATTAGGGTCCCTGACGCTTTCTGACTTCTCCTTTGAGGAGCTGAAAACAGATAAAGCTGGGAAACCACAGCTGCCAGAACCAAGAACTGAAAAGAGGTTTAGAGTTAAGATGGTGATTACTATTTTAATCTTTTTATTTTTGTTCCTCTGAGATACCATCAATGCCTATTGTGGTTTTGTGCAGAATGTTGAAGAGACGGTGTGTTTAATGATGACAGAAAGATAATTATATAAGCTCAAAGGAGAGATAAGCACTTGAAACACTGAAATTGTTTTCTAGAGGAAAAAGTAGAAAACGCATCAAATATAGATTACACTTTAAAAAGTCTCTGTATTTGACAGATATACGTAAGACTCATTTAAAGTGGAAAACAAGGAATTCACAGGGAAGAAGTATTGAACTATGAGAAGGGAAATTTTATTATTTTTGATAAGCATAGAGCAAGCAAGCACTAACAGTAGTAAAAACTACTCAGTATACTCAGTATACTCTAAAAAGTGTTTGCAGAGCTGGCAAGATGACTCTCTGGGTAAAGTGCTTTCAGCCAAGCCTGCAACCTGAATTTCATCAGAACTCACATGTTAGAAAGAGAGGGCTGACTCCTACAGGTTGTCCCCTGACCTTTATAGATACACACACATATAAATGTAATTAAAAATATTTAATGTATTTTCAGAACTAGATGTCTGAAGTAGCTTCAGTGACATTGAAAAGCCAAAGCCATTGGAGCCTCCCTTCTATGTGACATGCCCGTTCGTATTTTACTGATAGGAATACCTAGTGAATACTCTCTTCCTAATGAAATGTTCCATAGGAGGACCTCAAGACTTCTCTACACTGAAGCTGCATCACTGTCCTGGAACCCACAGCTGGGATGGCACCATCTTTGCATCACAAAAGGCGACCATCTGTGATCACAGACCCACCCTGTGCTCTTTGACTGTAATAAATCCACTCTTGGTTGAGAAAACTGGTCAGTCTATACTTCTACGTACATTGCAATTGCTGGTATTTATCTTATAAGTACACACTGAGTAGATTGACCATGCAATAAGCTTTCCTAGTTTTCATTCCCTACCCCATTAAACATTTAAGTAGGAAAGCATTTCCAACGTAGTGCTGACATGTCTTCATAGGGCCAAGTGCACTCCAGGGGTCTCTAACTAGTTAGGAAGTATTAAAGGGAAGAATTACTTACTTAGTAAAGGTGAAGCTCTTTTCAACTGTCTTCAACTTTGTAAATTGTTTGTTCTTTATTCTTCTCCAGAGCACTTGCAACCTGGGATAGCCCAACAGTGGATCCAGAGCAAGAGGGAGGACATTGTGAGCCAAATGACGGAAGCCTGCCTTAACCAGTCACTGGACGCTCTTCTGTCCCGGGACTTGATCATGAAGGAGGACTATGAACTCATTAGCACCAAACCTACACGGACCTCAAAAGTCAGGCAGTTACTCGACACCACTGACATCCAAGGGGAAGAATTCGCCAAAGTTATAGTACAGAAGTTGAAAGATAACAAACAAATGGGACTTCAGCCTTATCCGGAAGTACCTGTGGCTTCCAGAATACTGTCTTCAAATTTCCTCCAAAATAAAAACGTATGAATATTTTTTTAGAAGAAAGTCATTTTACAAATGGTTATTTATATATCTGTTACCTGGATAATGTTTGTATAGAAATGTAAGAGTATTAGATGCTTCACTGAAGGTTTTTTGGAAGAGTTAAGTATGTCTTCTTCCATGATGTTGCAGTATTTTTTTAAATTAATATAAAGTAAAACTTTTGCAATTTGCTGTGTAGCTCAGTTTCTATGTCAGTTTCATTACTTGAACTTTTTTATGTAATAATTATACTTTTCTTCAACATAACAGTGCCTTAAGGTAGCCTTTGTTTCTGATGGAAGACATTTCCAAGCTCACTTTATTTACAGAGTCTTTATTGTTCCTCTACAATTCAGACTGATTGTATGTAGCAGTGATATGTAATCCCAAGTTCAGATCTCCAAGGAGTTACTCATTTCTAAATTTTATTAACATTAGCCATCAATCCTCTGTCAGCAGAGTGAGCAACCCATTGGTGCATCCTGCAGCAGCTGCCTCCTGCTCCTGCCTTAAGCATATGCTGATTGGGTAGAGGCCAGTCCCTAGTGTTGCTGTTTTCTTTTTAACAACACATGGTTTCTGCACTAGAAGGTGCTGCTGGTACAGTCTTCAGCTCACATGCTCATCTAACTCATTGTTTACTTACCACACAATAGTCTTTCTACTCCATTTTATTTTCTAAGCTTGTTCACACCAACTTCACTACAAACAATAAAAATACAAAACAGTGTGAGTCCTTTTTTTTCTTTTGTCTGCTAGCTTATGTCACTAAAGGGAGCCAGTAAGAGGTGAAAACTTTTCTTAAGACCTGTTTAACAATGTTAGCAAAAAGTGACAAACAGGACAAATTTGAACTCAGAACCTGAAAAAATAGGGATAATGGATAAAAGGATTTAGATAATGAAGTATTCCATATTTGAAATAAGAATTTAAGCACCAGGGTTGGAGAGATGACTTGGCCACTCAGAGCATTGACTGCTCTTGCATAGGACAAAGATTCTGTTCCCCGCACCCATATGATAGCTCACAACCATCAATAATTCTAGTTCCAAGTATCTAAACTCTATGACCTCTACAGGCACATAGACATTACACTTACATGCAGACAGAACACTCAAAAGGAAAGAAAAAAGTTTTAAAGAGTTTAAATTCCATTTGAAAATGTCATTAACCCATGGTATGACTCTTATGGGACTTCCAGAAACATAAATTTACAGAGAAAAATAAAAATTATTTAGACTCATGAGTTGTCTATTGATTTCTTTAAAATATTAAGATTAAAAACTAATATGTGGTGGCATACACCTGGTACCCTAGAACTTTGAAAATAGAAGCAAAGTCCAGAGTCAACCTCAACTACCTAACAAATTCAAAGCCAACCTGGACTATCTGAAACCCTGCCTCTAATAAACAAAACAAAACCAAAAAAAAAAAATTAGTTTTGTGGGGCAGACAAACTCTGAGTTCAAGGCCAGCCTGATCTACAAAGTGAGTTCCAAGACAGCCAGAGCTGTAACACAGAGAAACCCTGTATTGAAAAAAAAAAAAAAAAAAAAAAAAATACTGATACACTCGAATGGACTTTTATACTGATGTGTGTGATATATGTAGACTAATAAAATGAACTTTGCCCTGGTCCTGCCATTTGCTACAAGGTCTACAATTTGTAGTGTGTGAGCCCCAACCTGTAGTTACATGCTTACCAGCCACCTGTTTTCTCTATGATTTACTGTAAGGAAGAAACATGTATCCTCACCCATAGTCACAGCCCCACAAATTCTCCATGAACACAACATACTGTCCAATAAGGCAATGATGTTGAGGATCAAGATGAATCTGCTGTTAGCTTCACCTTTCATGAAATTAGTCTCAGCAGTTGATTTTCACTGTGATCTGAACTTGATGCTTTCATGTCTGTGGATTGGGGGGGGGGCAGCACTGCTAAGTGTGAGTAGTCAGCACAGAACAAGCCCTGGCACAAAGTAGGCACTTTTGAAATTACTAACAAGTGAAATGAGGGCTGCAGAAGGAGACAAGAGGCTCCCCTTAGGTCCTACTTCCCAAAATGTATGCAAATACAGACTGGTAAATATAATGCTTTTTAAGTACAACAGAGATTCAGAACTTTGTCTCATTTGAGCCATATGATAAGGTTTCTGGTTTGTTTTGGTTTTGAACCTTCTCGTTAAGTAAAGGAAAATGGCTTAATTGTGTGCCAACTGTATGTGTACTTAATTTTAATCAAACTTATTAGAGAAGAATAGAGTTCAAGCACAGAATTTCACAAGCAATATTCAAGAATTTTATGATATTTGTAAATTTTATTTTAAAAAAGAATTTGTATATATACAGAAGGAACGGTACTGTTTTTCTTTATGATATAATACAAAAGTTTTACAATATCTAATGACAGTGTAAAATATTAAGTAAATTATAATAAAGATGGTTTTTTCCCATACCCACCACTGCCCCCCCCCTCCTCCTCCTTGTCCTCCCTCAACTTCACCCACCTCCTCCCCCCACCCATTCTCCAGGGAGGTCAAGGACTCCCAAGGTGAGTCAGTTCTGTCTGGTGTATCTAGTTGAGGTAGGTCCGAGTCCCAACCCCCAGTATCAAAACTGAATAATGTGTCCTCTGTAGGGAATATGTTCCAAGAAGCCAGTTCATACACCAGGAATAAACTCTGGTCCTACTGCAAGAGGCTCCACACGCTGCCTACCCCCTTCAACTGCCCTCTACCTTAGAAGGGTTTAGTTCCTTTCCATGAAGATTCCTCAACTGTCATTTCAGAGCTCCTAATAGTTCAGGTCAGCCATCTCTGTGGGTCTCCTCTTGAAGAGCCTGACCTCCTTGCTCATATAATCTCTGTCTCTTCAGCTGGACTGGGACCTGGACCCAGTGCTTAGCTATGGATCTCTGCTTCTGCCTCCACCAGTTGCCGGATGAAGGTTCTTTAATGACAATTAGAGTGATCATTTATTTGATTATAGAAGAAGGCCTGTTTAGACACCCTCTCTACTATTGCTTGAAGTTGTAGCCAGGGTCCATCTTGTGGGTTCCTGAGTGTTTCCCTAGCACCAGAGTTCTCTCTTACCCCATAGAAGCTCCTACCAAGACATCTGTTTCTTTGTTCTCCCTCTCTGTTGCTCCCCTTACTCAACCATCTCATTCTCGCTTCCTCCACTGTATGATCCCAATTTACTCAGGAGATCTTCTCTATTTCCCATTCCCAGGGAGAATCCATGGATGTAAAGACAGTTCTTAAATACCCCTACAATTACTGAAGTAGCCGAAGGACATGTTAAGATCCAGTCACTCTAGGATAGCACTGATGGAGCTTTCTAACTTGACAGTGCTAGACGGAGGTGGTATCTTTGTGGTGCCTTTTATACCCTGCTATCTATAAATACAGTTCAGAGACAGCATCACCTGGATTGTAACAAACAAGATATTGCCCTCTGTGTGTGGTGCTAAGGTCCTGGAGTCTGTTTTAACAAAGCATGTAAGCAATTCTTTGTGGCTAACGTTCAAGGCTCTTGTATGAAACAAGGTATAAAATAACTCTCCTATGCTCACAGATCTCTTCATAGCATTCTTTTGCCACATTTATCTTGAGAAGGTGTAGTCTCTGAACTAATATTTGGATGGAAGTTTAACTGATGCACTCACCTTGCACTCCAGTAGGTCATCTTGCATTTTGGAAAGATCACTTAAACACAGTATTCAGACCAGATTCACTTCTACAACTCAGCTGCATCCACTTAGTTATGAAAACAGAGGAACCATGTTGATGCAGGAAGAACATAAGGGGGGTGTTTGTGACTGTATGATGAAGTAAAGGATTTTTATTTGTATATTTTTATCCCTTGATAATTTCACACATATATAATGAAATATGATCCTTTGGTCCTCATTTTCCCTCTGCAGTTCCCACCGTACCCCCAACACCTCCCTCTGATAGCCTCTTATCTTGCTTTTTTGTCCTTTCCCACTAAGCCAGGTTAGTGCAGCCCATGGTGTATGGTTGTGCATTTAGTGGGAAACAACATTGGAGTGTCAGGAACATACCATTGGCGCATTTTCCAATAAAAATTCTCCCTCAGAATGATTTTATTTTTCTTCATTAATATAAACACCAGCAGCATGCCCATGAAATACTAACTTATTTTCTAACTTATGAAGAAAATTTATGACCAACTGGGGAAGGAGAATTAATAATCATTTATGTTGAGCCATGATCATAAGCATCTCTTAATTTTCAGACTATCATATCTCTAAAGTTATACCTTCTGTATATCATAGAGACCAATTCTCAAATTATCTCACCTTTCCCTCTCTCTGAATTATTTTTCATCTCAAGCGCCCATGTTCCTTGGGAAAGCAAAATTCCTTGACTTGGTATGTGTATCTCCATTGATCTTTTTTCTGAAAAATTACTTTATTTTGAGTCCTAACAATATGTTCTAAATTGTTTAAAGTTTAAAGAGCCGTGTTGGCCTTTTAAGTTGCTTAAAATTTAATGCCATGTAATTAATGAATGGATTAAAATAAACAAATATGCAACTGATGCTCCAAGCTCCTCTATTAAAAAAAAAAGTTAATGCACCTGTATATTATAGTTAAATATTTCATTGATGAAGTATAACTTATTATCTCTTCATTGGTTTGCTACTACATAATATCATTTGTTCATTGCAACATTGATTTTTAGAACTCTATTTCTCAAGGTTGGGCAAATATCTCAGTAAGCAAACCCTCAGCTGAGACTCTCTTCATGGGTGATTCTGGGCTGTGTCAAGTTTATTCAGTCACTGTGCATAACTGCATTTTGCTACCATAGAAATTAAAACTTAGAAAGCAAAACTATATGTTTACATAATATAACAAAAGAAACATTGTATTTTCCACAATGGAAAAAATGATGAGAAGTATTGTCTATCTCTTTTTAATTATGATAAGTAAAAGCTGTTTGCTCCTATCTGCCTTCAGTGTGTTCAAAGTCACTCTCACATAGCCCAGGGAGGGACCCCATTTTCTATACATGAAGGAATGGCAGTGAGCAGGGCAAAAACAGAATTTACAAAAGTTTGGCCTCACAGGTTGATAGTAGGGCCCCAGGAATATCAGGACCAGACTTCAGGAAGTGTTAGTTTAAAGCAACAGAAATTTGAAAACTACATAAAACTGTAAATATTTGAGGATATTACTAAGTGACCTTCCAGGCTATTCAATGAGAATCACACAGTTCTATTACAATAACTAAAACCAAGTTGGGTGGGAAGAGCTATTTCTGCTCATTCTATGGCATTTGAGTAGAGGGAAGTACCCTTTCTGCCAAAAATTAGCTTCCCTTCCTGCTCTTCCTGTGGGAGACTTTCCCTCCCCACCCAGCACAGACTCTCCCAGCTCTTTGCTCCATACTCCCTCAAAATCCTCACTTTTTCCTTTTCTCTTTGCTTTCCCCATTTCATCCAGACTTCTTTCTTCTGCACACTGCTCTCTAAAGGTAAAAAGTTTAAAACCACAGTCTTACACAATAAACAGAGTTAAAGTAGCTCCCACAGAACAGCCACAATTCAGCATGTGCTTAGATGCCAGAAAGGTTTCTCTGTACTCCGATTCCACAAATAACTCTAGAACTAGGTTCCTAATATGTACTAGAACATATCTTTATTTTAAACAATTACAGTTTATTTCATTGTGTCAATACACCAATATTTAACATATTTCTTGTTAATGGGTATTCTAATATTTACAACTTTCTGCTATTAAAAACAGTTCTGTCCTTCTGCCTTAGAACATGGCCAAGTTCATCTGTAACTCTTCAGAGAAGGTCCTAGCACTGGTGAATGCTGCAGTGACTTACTGGAAGCCTCAACTGGCCACATTTTGACACTGTGCCAAGTTAAGCTGGTTTCCCAAACCCCTGCTGAGCTCCCTCCAGCTATTCAGAACAAGAAAAAAAACTCAAAGTGTTAAATCTGGTACCTTCAAACCCTCACAGTTAAAGACACTGTGGCGATTGGTTAGTGACCACTGAAGTGTGGATGTGGTTTTATATTGGAGAGATGATGGGTAAATATGGCATTGTTGGCTATGATGTCAAAAGAGCAATCTCTAACATCTGGTTTTAATTGAGTTCTTATTTGAATGTTCTTGGACCTCATGTAATGAGACTGTAATCTGAATAAAAATATAAGCTGTCATAAAACAACAAATGAAAAAAGAAAACAGTACTACTGTAGTGGATTTATGATGTTCCGGTGTAAATAATTGTCCTGCCTATGAGTTTAATAAAAAGCGCTGATTGGCCAAAGGCAGATAGGAAGTGTGGGTGGGGCTACCAGACTAAAAAAACTCTGGGAACAGGAAGAACAAAGCAGAACGCCAGAGAGAAGCCAGAGTTGCCAGACAGGCCAGAAAATGCAGAGGACAACTATACTGCTCTGAGAAAAGGTACCGAGTCACATGAGTGAACAGGATATGAGTCATGGGTTAGTTCAAGGGTAAAGAGTTAGCAAGTCACATGCCTGGGCCTTAGGCCGATCAGCCTAAAATTAATGTAAGCGACTGTGTGTCTCTGAGGGTCCCAACCTTGAGGCTACGCCCGAAAGTCCGGGCCAGAAACCTCTTACTACATACTACCCTAAATGGTGCCCAGCCCTAAATAAGTCACTTATGCCTTCCGCTCTTGAAACATTTCAGATCAGGAGCAGGAAGTTGAGCTAGACTGTAGGTAAAAGGCTACAAAACTTCATTCCCTAGACTGGGTGTAACCACTGTAATTAGTAACACATGAACTGTTGTTACCTGAGCTGGGGCCCATAACCTCTATTGACAATTAGTCAAGGAAGGAGAGTCCCTCCCCTCTGAACTACTGGCCACCAACAATGAGAGTCACTGTCTTCAGTTGTTTGTATACCCACTGCTGAGCCTACTAGACTCTGATGGACAGCTCCAAATCCACAGTCACACAGATGGCTCTGGTTAATCTTGGTAGGATATAAAATAAAATGAATAGGCATTCATATGAGGAAGAGATCTGTAGAGATGAGGAACGGTTAACAGAGGTGACAGAGAGGTGGGAGCTCAGTGCAAGGGAGGTCATGTGCATATATGAAATTGCCAAGAATAAAAATTATCTTTAAAAAAGTAATACCAATAAAATGAATAAACATTGGAAAACTTAGAATATTAGGAAGCATGTCTAAGAATTGAACTTCTTGGGTCCAAGACTAAAAATATTTTAAATGTCAGTGAATTTTAGCAGATTTTCTTGGGTCCATGTCAATTTGCTGTCTTACTTACTGTTACCTCACAAATTGTGGCCAGGCGCTGTGGCGAAGCTGTCTATAGCAGCTCTCACCTTTGCATCTCCCAGTTCCTCCCTTATTCAATCCTCTGTCATTGACTCTGCCCTCTATCTGAGCCACTCCACTGAAACTGCTCTAGCACATCCTCTTTGTTCCTAGGAAGCTTTCCAGACCTGCTCCCATGTGATGTGGCCAAACACTCCTTCTTTGCTAGTGATTTCTCAGGAATGGGGAGCACTAAAATCCCTTGCACTTTTCTCTTACAGTGTAGTCCTCTCCTGCTCAAGGTATTCTTCTTCCTCTGAGCTCAGTATAAGCATCCTGTTTCGATTGTCTATATCATTCTCCAGACCAACCCCATCCTCTTTAAAGGTCTTAATTACACACAGACACCCGCGGCTTCCAAAGTCAGTCCTTTGTCTTGTACTCCAGACTCACTTCCCTCCTGACCTGCCAATGCGACTGCTCCACAGGAAACTCCACATTCCAGAACTGACCTTGACATACACCCAAAACAACTTGCTTCTCGTGATTCTTTTCCCAGATTCGTTCACCACCTACTGTCAAGTTTGGCTGTTCCGACTTTGTATTCTCTTCCCTCTACTTTCAAAACCCCATCATTCATACCCCAAAAACCCCAAGTGCTGTCCATTCTGTCCGCAAACCATCATTCATACCCCAAAGAACCGCAAGTGCTGTCCATTCTATCCGCAAAATATGTCTCTATTCTGACAGCCTTTTCCATCCCTGATGCACTTCCATATTTCTGATAGATATCTCCTTTCCAACTATCTGGAATTTAAAAAATAAATCCATCCGAGTCATGTACTAGCATAACAATTTAGTCATTTCTCATAGTTTTATGTTTAAGTCTATGTGCTGTGGAATAAACTCTTTGTAGACTGTAAAGCTGTGTTTGCCAAGGAACATTCTGATGCGTTTACTTGATAAACCGTTGAATGGCCAATAGCTAGACAGGAGAGGGTAAGCAGAACTTCTGGGCAGAAATTGAAACCCTGGGAAGGAATCATGGAGATGAGATTTGCCAGAGAGACTCAGAGGAAGTCAGAGGTACAGTATGGAGGAGCAGTAATGAGCCATGTGACAGAATATAGATCAGTATAAACAGGATAAATTAAGTAATAAGAGCTAGTAGGAAACAAACCTAAGCTAAAGCCAGGCTTTTATAACGAATAATAAGTCTCCATGTCATTATTCAGGAGCTGGTGGTCCCACTATATCTGTGAGATCTGAGTATACCCATCTCTCTCTCCAAACTCAGGCCATACCACTTCCTCACTTGCTCCTCTGAGGCTCCCTGACATCCTCTTTCTTCCTTTCATAAATAAATCTTTGTGGGAATCTTTTCTTGTCTTCTTACTCTTAAGTTCTCAACTCAACCCTTGTGCACTCTTAAAGACCATCCCTGAGTAACATTTAAAGCACAGTTTCCAGGTTCTCTCCGACATCACCACATACATGTTCCTTTAATACTATAGCTCAAGGTGAAAATGTTCTCAGTAAACACATTCCATAAAGGTAGGTGGGAACCATATATAGCTTAGTCTAGGTACTTTCATAAGTTAGCAGTTCCCAGTAGCTCAAAAATTATTTGAATCTGAATACATTTTCCCCAGTACAGTTCAGCCATTAGATCCAGAGACAACAGTGAGGCCTATTTCTCCCCTTATTACTACTCTTTCATGGCTATTTTGCCCCAGAAAATGGAGACCAAAGACCTTCACATTCTGGCTTCTCATGTATGGCCGCCTTTCTCACTTTCACAAAGGCTTCAATTGCATTTGATTTACTTAGGCTGTCCGCTGTGCCCACATTTCTGGGGGGTTCCACTTCTTTAATACTCTCCTTTGTAAGTCATACTAAACGTCTCTGAAATACCTCACCTTGTAAATCTACCATTAAGCCTGCCATGCTGAGCCTGGGTTATGAGTATCCATGGGTATAGTTTATTTCCTCACTGACTAAAGCCAGAGAATCTCAGTCTAACCCTGGGAATCTGTGAGGGCCACCACAGATGACCAAGGAGATTTTATAGATGTGATTCAAGTGAGGATCTTGAGACAGGAAGATCATCTTGGATCTCAGGAGTGGACACTAAATGGAGTCACAAGTTTGTAGAGAGAGTAAAGGAGGGTTTTTACAAAGGAAAGGGGCTATGTGATCAAGGAAGGAAGATCAAGGAATGTTGCACTGCTATCTTTAAGATGGAAAGGGGGCAAAGAGGCAGCTCTGGGATTTAAATGAGAGAAACTGATATCCACTCCATCATGGCAGAAGGAACCAATGCAGCAGACACAGACATCCTGACATTAGCCCAGGGAAATCATCTTGGTGCGTTTGACCTCCAGAAAAGGAAAGGAATAAGCCTGCACCATTGAATTGATAGTCACTGAATTGATAGTAATCTGTCACAGCACCAATAAAACCTACTAAAACTGCCCAGTAACAACTTTATCTCTTTGCCTTCCAGTTGCCTCCTACGGGTCTGTATCCCTCACTAAACTATAGACTCTTTAGAACAAGAAGTGTTTTTTTTATTTACAGTAACTTTTTAAAAGCCTAGCAGAGTCGCTGGAGAGGCAGCTAAGCATTTAAGAAAGCCTCCTGCTCTTGTAGAGAACGGAATTCAGGTCCTAGCACCAAACTGGAAGATTCTCAACTATACACCTGGAGCTCCAGGAAATCTGTCCTGCCTTCTGGCCTATGTGAGCACCTGTGCCCACATGGACATACACACACAGATACACATGCATAATTAAAAATAAGATAACTTATAATTTTTTAAAAAATGTAAAGGTTAATATAATATTTGCCTCAAATGGACAAATATATTTCTTGGCTATTGTTAAGTAATCTATGGCAGGACTGAACAACAGAAGATATATTTAATACCAGCATGAATTATAGGAAAAAAATTTTAGTTTCATTAAAATATAAGTAGAATATCTTTTATGTTACTGTTATATCTAGTAAAAGCTTTTAGATTATTAATATGAAAATGTTTATATAATTGTATAATGCTCTTATTTCTATAATAAAGCAAGAAATACATATTTCTTACGTAAGCACAGCATGGTGAGAATGTGCAGATATTAGGAAAGTCACCAAAATTACTGTGCAGAGAAAGGTGGTCCTCTGTGAGATTAAAGCTATCCAAGCTATAGAAGTACATTCTGTCTCAAAATACATAAGATGGGGAATATGAGTTGAACAGAAAGAAAACAGGAGGACATGGGGAAGGACAACAAGGGCCTAGAGAGCAGGAAAGGGTACCAGGCCTTTTCTTTGGGCCACCAACAAGCTCCCAAATCGTGACATGTGTTAGGTTTAGATGCTCAGCCTTTGCTTAACTGGTTTCTGGCTCTTTTAACTTAAAAACCTGCTTCTCATGACCTTCAACCTCGTTGCCTTTTAACCTTGTCTTACTTTCTCGCTGACTCCCGGCTTCTGGCCCCGGTGTCTTCCTCGTTCTCTCCTCCTTCTTCTGTCGTTCCTCTCTCAAGCCGAGATTTCTTCTCCTATACCTTCTCTCTGCCCGTCAGCCCTGCCTACCCCACCCTGCCTCCATATTGGCAGTTCAGCTCCTTAGTAGACCAACTAGGTACAGGTGCCTTAGGCAGGCAAGGTGAAACGGCAACACATCTTTACATAACCAAACAAATGCAGCACGAACACACTTAACACACCTTTACACAGTTAAAGTAATATTCTGCAGCACAAACAAACTTAACACATCTTTACCTAGTCAAAATAATATTCCACAACATGAAAGTCTTTTCCATAGTCCCTGTGAAAAAGGGGTCTCATGGAGGATTTTTAGAAAACTGACGGTATGGTGGCTTAGAAGAATCCCAAGGGCTGCTGTGTGCATGTGGAGTAACAGAAGAAGTAGGGAAGTCCAGCTGGGAGTCCATGCTGAACGGGGAGCTTCTTGATACTGGTGGTGGAAAGCCAACTGGAAGAATCCAACTACATTTTGGAGACAGAACAGCAAAGGTTTCGCCTAATGTGTTCGCTGTAAAAATATAGAGTAGAAAAGAAGATGCTTTCTGTCAACATGAGCCCTGAGGTTTTAGCTGGAAAATGTGGCTAAATAATACTACTATTTATTGAAATAGAAAAAGTGTAGGAATAGTCAGGTGTGAGATGAAAACATTAAGAGTTCTGATTGCTGCTGAGCATAAAATTGCAAGAAAAAGTCCAAACTATGCAGCACAAGACTTTGATCGGACAAGTGTGAGCCAGTTAAATGCGTCTAAGCCATCAATAAATTGATGACATATAAATATCTAATATCATGAAAATGAATGGGGTTGCCAGTGATGAGACTACAGAAAACAATTTTTATCGTTTATTGAGATATAGTAGATGATTGTGACTATCAAAAGGTCAATAAACAGAAGAACCGGAAAAGTGTCCCTTCTTTCTTACTTTAACTGTGTAAAGGTGCCACCACTCCCAACGTTTTACCATCTGATCAAGAGTTGTCGGGGAAGTAAGACTAAGATTGAGCCAAATCTCCCAAAACAAGAAGGCCAGCGCATTATTTCCCAAGTGAGAAATGTCTATAAATTTCCAAGGAAATTACTATAGTTGTTGATTTCACGCACGAGATCAGACAGACACACACACCACCATGTGCCACATGAGAGTTTATTCTGTGGAGTTGCCGATATGACATGAGGCAGAGAAGTAGAAGAGAAGAGAGAGAGGCTTTCATGTGGAGGCTCCTTTTAAGAGAACAGGTGGGAATGGGTTTATGTAGCTACGCCTAGGGGCATGCCCTCCCTACTCAGCATGTTCTGCCAGCGCCATGTTGGGTTTACCATGTTGGGGGCTACATGCCAGGAATTCTTATTACACCAGGCGCCATGTTGGGCTTGCCCATGTTTACACACGTGGCCACTATGAGCTGGGAACCCCTACAGTAGTTTTATTTGCACTGGAAACAGAAATGCCTCATTACCTTGACCATTTTCTATCTAAAAAAAACTTCACTCTGTCTGACAAGCTGTTTTAGTGAGTAGAAACTTTGCTTTGCAAGATTGACAACCTGAGCTCTATTCCCAGATCCAAGGTAAAAAGCCAGATGAGGTGGCTTACACATATACTCCTTGCTCTAAGATGGGAGGCAGAGAAAGGAGAACCACCTGGAAGTTAGCAGGCCAGCTACACCTGAGTGCTTCATGTAGCAGAAATGAGAAAAAGGACTTTCCTCAACAATGCCAGAGATAATCAACTCAAATTATATTCTGATTTTGACATGCCCATTGTGACATGTGTGTGCCCCCACCCATACCCACACATACATGCACAATTACACTCCACATGAAGATACATACAAACACACTAATAATAACATAACCATAGTAATTTTAAAAATTGTGACTTTTTGTCTTTTTTTCATTTTCTGTCCCAAATTGTGACCAAACCCTGTCAACCTCTTCTCCCTAAACAGAGATTCCAGACTATATTTTTAATTACTTGAGAATAATTTAATATACATCGTATTTTTATCATAGTCACATCCTCCCAAATTCTCCTCTCCCCTCTCTTCTCTACCCACCCAACTTCTTGTCTTTATTTTTAAAGCCTGTGGAATCCAGTTTGCGCTGCCCATGTACCTTGGGTTCACAGCTAGTCATTAGAGCATGGTCAGCCTACCAGGGGCCACATCCTAAAGAAAAATCGACTTCCTCTCCCAGAAGCTATCATCTGCCAATGGCTCTCATTTAGGGGTATGACTTTGTGCTCACCTTCTTTCCCCATGCTAGGATTGTGCTTAGCTTGAGCTTTCACAGATCTAGTGGATGCTGTGACAACCACTGAAAATTCCTAGGTGCAACTGCCCTGTTGTATCTTAGACAACAGTTTCTTTTTAATTATCCATTATATCTGGGCCTTACAGTCTTTCTACCTTCCTCTTTCACAGTAATTTCAGATGTTTGGGAGAAGGATTGTGATAATTGGTGTTCCATTTAAGGCTAAGCACTCTACAGTCCCTTATGCTCTGCACCTTGGCCAGTTATGAGACTCTGCTGGAATAAGAAGCCTCTTTGATGAGGTTTCAGAAAAGCACTATCTATGGATGTAACAGTAAGTCATTAGGAGTAGATGTAGATTTAATACTATTTATCTTAGAGTATTAGTAGCCATATCTTCCCCAGGTCCTGTGATCTGTCTAGCAACAGGTTTTTAACCCAGATAATGATACCAAGTGTTGGTTCTACACCGTGGGGTGGACCGTAAATCTAATCAGAAAGTGATTGGTTAGCTGCATAAAGCTTATGTCTCTATTACACCAATGGGCATATCTTACTAGGACAGTCATTTTTGTAACTTTATGGTTTATGGCTAGATAAAACAGATGATTAATTTTCTCCGTTAACATGCATAGCAATTCCAGCACCATGAAAACTAGTAGGAAGGATTAAAATTTTCAGAAGAGGGCCAGGTTAATTTCTCCACGTTCTATGACTCAAGTATGTGGTATGTTTGGCAACTGGATCTGTCAAATTCTGGAGGTCAAGCAAGGGGATTGGCAGCAATGAAATGTAAAGTATTTACACAATGAAATATTATTCAACTGTCAAGAAAACAAAATTATAAGATTTACAAATAAAGTAGCCCACACTCAGAAAGACAAAGGTTGCATGTTTTATCTCATATTTGGATGTTAATTTTGAATTTTAGATAAGCATGTTTCATTTGTATTGCCCACAATGATAAGGAATTTAGTAAGGGCCTGTGGGGTGTCACTTCTGAGGGGAGGAAGATAGAATGCAGTGATATAAAAGGTTAAAGGTGAATAATTGAACAAGAAGTGTTAAATGGGGTAAGGGAGGGAGAGAATAGTGGAGGAAGGAATATGTAGGTGAATGATTAACACTAAAGACTTTTTGAAAAAGTCCTATGGGGTCAAAAGGTGAGAGTGCGTGCCTTTGATCCCAGCAGGCAGATCTCTGAGGTCAAAGCCAGCATAGTCTACAGAGCAAGTTCTAGGACAGGCACATAGATGCTACACAGAGAAACCCTGTCTGCAGGAGAGCGTGGAGAAAGTCCTATGGAAGCAGACTACAGTAAAAGTTTCTTAGAATATATTCATACACATAGATTAAAAAGAGTACAAATAAAGTTACCTTATAACAGAGTAGCAATACTCCTAAGAGATATCAAAGGCTAATAAGCTCATGCCAGGAATGGGTTGTTGAGCAGTAAGATCTCACAGACACACAAACATTAGATTCAACTTTTTGTGCCCCATTGTGTTAAGTTGTAAAACAACACTGAGCAATCAGACACAATGATCAGTGCTTTCCGATAGCATCAAGAGCAGACCTTATGCTAAGATTTAGTTGATAAAGACTTTGTTAGCTAGTAAGAGTGCTCTGCTGTGGGCACAGACTATCATCTGAGTCAGCTCATGCCCTACCCAAATTATCAGGGGCAAAAAAAATCATGACTGGGTTTTCCCCAGAAGGAAGTCTGTATCTATGGGTATCAAACCACACAAAACAACCCTTTGACTGGAACACACTTTTCCTTTTGGGAGTTCCTAACCATTTGTAGTTAATGAGTCTATACCTAGGAAACTTTGGTTATATTTCAAAACCATGGTACTTTACTGATTTACAGTGGGGTTAGATGATGTGGGTATGACTTAAATGGTCAGGAGCTCTAGTTGTTCACAAAAGACATAAGCACACTGGGTAAAATACTGCTTTGCTTTTCTGTACTTTAGTTATCAGAAATAATATTACATTTCATGACTTTATGTTTATGTGGCTTGTTAAGATTAAAGTGAATAATCTCATGCCCTAGATGTTCACAGGGGGAACTAGGTTTTATAGGTTGTTAAATCTTAATTTCTGTCAATAAAATTGAATGAAACATGCTATTTTTTTGTATCATGCTGGGGTTTTTTTGTTGTAGGTTTTGTCTACTGCAATTGCTTTCATCAACTTTCTATCCACTGTGCTTATGGTGCCAATTCATAGAAAATGTCTTGTCTGGATGAAATTTTTCTTTAAGTGTAATAAATACAGACTGCTTATGAATACTCAGAAACTTTTAATATGTCTGCATTCAGGAAAATTTACATTTTGTTGTAATAATACTTCCACTCCATGAAAAGTATACAAAATTCTTGTTTAAATATTATTTGAACTTTAACAACAAAAATAGGTTTATGGAATGTGTTACTATAGAAAAATTCAATAAAATGAATTGTCATGAGTGTACTTTAATTTTTATTTATTCTTTGAGAATTTTATATACTTATGGTGGTTGGATTCACTCCCCTCCTCTAATTTTTTCCAGATTCAGTTCCCATTTCCTACCACCCGATTTCTTTTTTTATTTTTTTTTTACTTATAAAAGTCATTTTTATCCATTTATACTCCTGCTCCCCCTCCATTCCCTCCTCCCTATCCCTCTCAGTCAGCCTTCAGCCTCCCTCCTCCCCATCATCCCATCTCATCCCCCAAAAGGGCGAGAAGTCCCAAGGTGGGTCAGCTCAGCATCCACTCCAGGCAAGTCCAATCTCCTCATCCCCAAATCAAGACCGGGTTGGGCATTCCTCTGCAAGGAATGTGCTCCAAGGTGCCAGCCCACACACAGGAATACAGTCTGATCCCACCCCTTAAGGCTCCGCATACTGCCCATGCCAATTGACAGTGGCCTACCCTTAGAGGGCCTAGCTCCTTTTCCCAATGGTTTCCCAGTGGCTGTTCATGATTCATTGAGCTCCTCAGAGCACCAGCCAGCTATACTGTGGGAATTTTCCTCATAATCCCTATCCCTTTGCTCATACAGACTCTCCTCCCCTGCTCTCAGCTGGACCAGGAGCTCTGCCTCCACCTCTACTCATTGTTGGATGTAGGTTCTCTGATGACACTTGGGGTGGTTATTTATTTGATTATAGGGGAAGTTTTGTTTAAGCACCCCCTCCACTATTTATAGGAGATCTAGCCAGGGACATCCTGTGAGTTCTTGGAGGTTTCCCTAAACCCTGATCTCTTTCCAACCCCACATTGGCTTCCTCTGTCAAGATATCCATCTCTTTTTTTCTCCCTCTTTGTTGCTCCTCTCACTCAACCATCTCCTTTGAATGCGCATCCTTTGTGTATATACCCAATTGCCCACTACCCAATTTCATGCCTTCATTTTTTATAAACCTACTGAAAACAATTTGTGTTGCCCATGTACTCTGGAGTGTGTGGCCAGTCACTGGAGCATGGCCAACCTACAAGGGGTCACATGCCTAAGAAAAACTGATTTTCTCTCTCTAGAAACTTTCAGTCACCAATAGTTCCTCATTTCGAGGTATAACTTCATGCCCACCATTCTTCCTCCATGGTAGAATTGTGTCTGGCTTGAGTTTGCAGAGATTTTGTGTGTGCTTCCACAACCACTATGAGTTCATATGCACCATTGTCTTGTGTCCGGATAACAATTTTCTGTGGTCATCCACTCCTCCTGGCACTTATAATCTCTTTGTTTCCCTTTTCTGAACAATCCCTGAAACTTAAAGGCGGCATGTGATATGAATATCTCATTTAAGTCTCCACAATCTCTTACTCTCTGCACCTTGGCCAGTTGTGAGTCTCTGTTAATCACCTTCTACTGGGGGCTCGGGGAGCTTGTTTAATGACATTTCATAGAAGCATTATCTATTGGGATGACAAAAAGTTATTAGGAATTGGTTTAATATTATTTCTCTTTAATAGAGTATTATTAGTAAATTCTCTTCCAGGGCCTATGACCTGCCTAGCAACAGGTTCTTCTCCCTTATAATTGTGCCAGATGTGGGGTTCTTACCGGGGAATGGACCTTAACTCAAATCAGAAAATTACTGGTTACCCCACAATGTTTATTCCACTACTGTATCGATGAACATATCTTGTCATCACTGTGACTTCCAGAGATTTACAGCTCTATAAGGTTGCTGATTATTTGTCTCCTCTAGTTACTATACAAATTCTGCTTAGTATATAATGAAAACCCAGAGCCAGATATTGAGGATAAGCTGGAATATCAGAGAGGAAACAGACCACAGTGAATTCTCACCCAGCCAACTTCTCAGGCCAAACAGAGTCAATGCTATCTTCAAGAGTTCTCTGCCTGGCTGTTGCTTCTACAGAATGCCAGAATATCTGCCTGCACCTGCCTTAAATATCTTCCCCATCCAGTTATTTCACTTCCAGGTTCAACTCTGCATCATAATCCTAGAGTTAGGATTAAAGGTGTGAGCTACTACTGTTTGGTTGTTAGGCCTTGAACTCACAGAAATTCAGAAAGATCTCTGTCTCCTGAGTGATAGGATTAAAGGCATGTGTCACTACTTTGGCATCTCCAGTGATGGGATTAAAGGCATGAGTTACTACTCTCTTATCCTCATGACTTGACTGTAGGTGATTCTATTTTATGATTTTATTAAATATAAAATGTATCAGCACATATAGTAGTGTGGTGAAGAGCTGTGAAAGCAAGCTGGAAGAGATGAAACTTCAAGAAGAACAGCAGCTCATTTCTTCATGTTCTATGACTTAAGTACGTGGTATCTTCAACAATAGGGTCTAACCTTCAAGCTCTGGATGAAAATGGCAAGTAGGTTAAAATATTTTGGTTTCTGTGGAAACTTACTGGCCAACAACTCCAACAGAAGTAAATCATTCCTGTCTTTTTATTTGTTAGTCTGTGGTATCTAGCAGGGACATCCATACCCCATCATAGCATGACTACCTAGCAATTCTTAATGGCAAACATTTTTCAGCAGCCGTAAAATGCCCTACAACTACCACAAGCTAGTCTGTTCTTTGAAATTGCAGATTTCCCCCCCTAGAAACCACAGCAGAAATCCCAGATGGGGTCACAGAAGAAACCTGAGTTAAACACAAGTAGCTTTACTGACACATTCTACAGGAAGAGAAGACCACACACAATTGCCTCAGAAAGCTTTAGCTCAATTGTTGTATTTCTTGACTTGTTCTAGATGTATCCTTCACCCTACAGGGAATACAAGGATGAGATTTAGATTCATCCATTCTGGAAATTGCCAGTGAAGCCTAACCACAGCTCAGGCACTATATTATCATCACAAAATAGTGAATAAGGTTCAGGGGCTACAAGCTGAAGCCATAGTAGCCAGTAAGAACTATAATCAAGTACAACTTTCCATTTCTTGGTTTTTTTTAATGCATTTTCTACTGTGTGCATTGTATTTAAAAAATTAAAAGACAGTTGGGCAGAAGTGGCATATGCCTTTACTCCTAGAACTCAGGAGATAGAGGCAGACAGATCTCTGAGTCTGAGGCCAAATTGGTCTACAGAGTGAATTCTCGGGAAGTCAGGACTACACAAAGAAACCATATCTTGGAAAAAAGAAAGAAAGGAAGGAAGGAAGCAAGGAGGGAGGGAGGGAGGGAAGGAAGGAAGGAAGTGAAGAAAGGAAGGAAGGAAGGAAGGAAGGAAGGAAGGAAGGAAGGAAGGAAGGAAGGAAGGAAGGAAGGAAGGAAGGATAGGTTGCATGTGAGCAGGCAGAGGGCAGAGGCTTACAAAATCAACATGCATAGTATATCTGCAGTCTGCCTCACCCATTCCCACTCACTTCATGTGATTAACTCTGCTATATCGTTAAGTTCTTCCTTACTTCATCACTAATTCCAACAAACATTTCATGAGCCCATATCATGGAGTTACTAAAACTGCTATTCTTGCTCCCTCAGTTACTCTCTAACGTACATGTCTCAAGTTTCATTGAAACTATAAGTTCAAATCTTTTGTTCCACTCCAGAGTTCAAAGTCACATTTCCACACTGGTGCTTCTCAGTACTCAATGAACCAATTCTGGGAAGGACTAGGGTTAGATGATGGCTGGGTACCTTCAGGTTTCTGGGAAAGAACTGATGTCTTCACCAGGAAGACATCATACTAAGGAAGCCTAAAATAGGAGGGGAAAGGCTGTGTTTTGTAAATATTACTACCTTTTCTTGAAGAATTACCAATACTTAGTAGCCTAACAACATGTATTTACTACCTAGTGTTTCTGTAGATTGGAAGTCTGACAGACATGGGGATAAAAATGCAGGTGTAGCAGGGCTAACAGTCATCAGACCAAGGTCCTTCATTTACATTTCTACCAGCTAAGGGTTCTTGCCAACTTCTAAGGGCTGCCTACACTTGTTGGCTCCTTACACCCTAAGTTCAAAGCCAGTAAAACTAGATGGAATGCCTGCCACACTTTCCATCTCTCCTGCCTTTTTTGAGAGAACTCAGAGAAATTTCTTCATATTAAAGTCAGCAACTTTAATATAATTAATCCATGTGCAATCCTAACTTTTCCAGTTCAACATATTCATCATAGTGTAACAAATTCATGTTCTCGGACCTAACCAATATGGTACAGATCACACTCCTGTCCATTGCACTGTATTTGCCTCAGAATTTTCTTCATCATCCAACAAGGATAAGGAGGTGCCATTTTTATAATAGAAAATGTATCGACTCTCTAGCTCTAACTATGCCAGTTGAGAAAGCCAAATATAGCTGACTTTTTCAAAACAAAGATCATACCAACTATTTATATCTCAGGATGACATTTTTTTTAATGAAGTAAAAAGAGAAATGGAGGGGGAAAAAGAAAACATAAACCTGAGGGAAGCTTCTCTGGATTTAGGGAGAATCCCCCTTCTGCTGACAGGGAACTCTTCATTTGGAAGTGTTAGTGTTCCTGAGATACTTTTCAAAGTTTCTAACAGTGCAAGATCCATTTCATTTTTTTTTCTTCCTAGAAATGTACCTTTGGTCATTTCCACTGTGTCTGCCACTGATTTATTGACATACACATGGCCTATGGCACCATCCTAGAATGTCTGCCTTTGATCCTGTCCACAGAGGATTTCCTTAAGTGAAGTCCATTCCTCTCTATGCTTGGTTGATGGGAGTCCCATAAAGACTAAATGAGTTAGTACAGATAAAAGGAACAGCAGTGCATATGTCAATGGTTTGGACAGGTGCTTCTCAAGGCCTTGTGCTGAGGGTTTGATAGTAGTATGTGGTAGAACCTTTAAGAGATAAAGGCTGTATAAGAAATTCAGTTCCAAGAGTGGGAAGTAGACCTCTGAAAGGATTATTGGGTCCCTCAGTCCCTTTCTGTCTGCTTCCTGAGCACCGTGGGACAGGCTGCTTCCTTTTTCACATGCTCCCATTGTAATGAGCTGCCTTGCCATAGACCCAAACAGACAGGCTAAAACAACACAAAAGGATACACCTTCTTCTCTGGACCTGGTGGAACTTTCTCCAAAATTGACCACATATCTGAACATAAAGCAAGTCTCAACAGATACAGGTGTTGAAATAAATCCCTGTGTACTATCTGCTCACTGTGCATTAAAGCTGTATATCAACAACAGAAACAACAGAGAGCCTACAAACTCATGGAGACTGAAGCATGAAAAGATGGATAAAATAGAAATCAGGAAGGACATTGCAGACTCTCCAGATTTGAATGAAAATGAACAGACAACATGCCCAAGCTTAAGGGACACAAAGAAAGCAGTTCTAAGAGGGAAGCTCATTCACAGCATTAAGTAACATATAAAAAATGAGAGGAGAGAGCTCATGCCAGCAACTTAACAGCACTAACTAAAGGCTCTAGGACAGAAAGAAGAAATCACGCCCCCAAAAAGATGTGAGGAAGTGATCAAACTCAATTTTAAATCAGTAAAATAGAAACAAAGAGAACAACATAAAAAATCAATGAAACTAAGAACGAGTTCTTTGAGAAAATCTTTAAGATGAACAAACCCTTATCCAAATTAACTTAAAAGTGGAGAGAAAATATCCTAATTAACAAAATGAGAAACAAAAACAGACACCAAGGAAATCCAGAACATCATAAAGATATACTTTAAAAACTTGTACTCCACCAAATTGGAAAATCTAAAAGAAATGGATAATTTTCTCGATAGATACCACCTACCAAAGTGACTCTTCCAGAGGACTTGGGTTCAACTCCCAGCACCCACATGGCAACTCATAACGGTCTATAACTCCAGTTCCAGGGGACCCAGCACCCATGGCAAAACACCAATGCACATAAAATAATGTTAAATTTAAAATAATAGCCCTCTAGTACCTAGGGAAATAGAAATAGTCATTAAAATCTCCTAACCAAAAAGAGCCCAGGGCCAGATGGTTTTAGCAGAGAATTCTATCAGAGTTTTAAAGAAGAGTCAATGCCAATACTCTTCCAATTACACCGCAAAAAGAGAAACCATGGTTATGAGGCCACAGTTACCTTATACCTAAACCACACAAAGACTCAACCAAAAATGAGAATTACAGTCCAATTTATTTTATGAACATTGGTGCAAAAAATGAATACTCAATTAAATACTTGCAAACCAAATGCAAAACCTCATCAAAAAGAATCATCCATTGATCAAGTAGGCTTCATCCCAGAGATGCAGGGATGGTTCAATATGTGAAAGTCAATAAATTTAATGTAAACTAAAAGAAAAGAAAAAAAAAAAAAGATCATCTCACTTATAGGCCTGTACCAAAATCTAACACCTCTTCATGACAGAAGTGGTGAAGAGACTGGGGATACATAATAGAGATAGTTTAGAGCAAGCCTATAACAACATCAGCTTAAACGGAGAGAAATTCAAAGCAATTGCACTAAGGTCAGGACTGAGACATGTCCGCTCTTTCCATACCTATTCATATAGTACTTGAGGTGACAGCCAGAGCAATGACTTAACTGATGGGGATGAGAGGAATGCAAATTGGAAAGTAGGAAGTCAGAGCATCGCAGGTGATGTGACAGTGTACAGAAGTGGTCCTAAAAATCTCCACGGCAGACTCCTACAGCGGATAAACATGATGCGTGACCACTGCAGGTTCACGGTAAAATGCGTCTCTAAGTTCTAGGAGCTGATATTTAGGAATGGGGATTAGTTAGAAAGGGGACTGAGGGGGTCCACAGAATGGGGGAAATTAGAGTGTACCACCAGGATCTGCTTAGTACCTGGGAAGGGGGCAGAGTGAGGAGAGCTGCAGGGAGTAGCTCTGCTGGGGATGAGACTGGAGGGCTGGACATGCGGGACAGGAGGGAGAATGAAAATCTGAAACTCTCCTACCTGCTTAGCTGCTCTGCTTGCTTCTGAGGTAGGTTTCCAGGGAGTGCCTGCTGGAGTTGAGAGCTAAGGCAAAGGGATGAGATGGGAGGAAGGTTAGAGATTTATCTGCTAGAGGTGGGGGCAGAGAGGGAGGAGAGGCCGCAGCAGGTGGTCTGCTACAGAACTGGAGAGTGAGACTGTGAGACTGAATTTGGAGAAGAGGAAGGAGTTAGCCTACTGCTTCCCTGGCCTGCATCAATGAAAGGTGGGCGGGGGAGGGGGGCTAGCTTTGATTTTTAAAGAATTAACTATGCACAATGTCCTATAAGCTCCGTTGCACTGCAAACACCATGATGAAACCCATCTTAAGATGGGAAGAGTATTATTTCAACTAATCAACTGCAATCTATTACAAGAAAAGCCAGGGCAAAGGCTCAAGGAAGGAACCTGGAGGCAAGAACTAAAGCAGAGACCACATAGGGTCACTGCTTTGTGGCTTTCTCCCAGAATAACACTTTTTCTTATACAAGTCAGGACCATCTGCACAGGAGTAGCACCGCCCACAGTGGGCTAGGCCCCCATCCATTGTTTAGCAATAAAGATATCCCATAGTCATACTTACATGACAGTCTGAGAGAGATAATTCTTCAACTGGGGTTCCCTTTTCCAAGGTATTTGAATAAACAACCAAGTTCAGCCCTCACACACATACTGTCCTAAAATTTTGGGCTGATTTCACTCCTTTCTTTTTTAAACTTTTGCTTTTACTTCTGGAAACATTTTGGATTGGCTGTCTCTATCTAAGTTTGGTTCCTGGGTTGCTAGCTTTATAGTAAAGATATTCTAGGCCTGGTGAGATGGCTCAGCAGGTAAACTTTTATGTCAACTTGTCACTAATTAGAGTCATCTGAGTCTCAACAAGGGATTGACTTATGTTGGTGTGGCCTGTGGGCATACCTGTGGCTCACAATGATGAGACTTTTGCCTAATGATGAACTGTAACCTGGAAATACAAGCTAAAACAAACCAGTTTTTTCCCTAAGTTGATTTTTGCCATGGTGTTTTATCAGCACAATAGAAATTAAATCAGGACATGGTACCAACCAGGTGACCTGAGTTTAATTTCCAGATTTCGCCAAGGAAAGAAGAAATCAACTCCCAAAAGTTGTCCTCTGACCTCCATATGTGCCCACCCACATGCCGCCATATGATAAAGATAATAATAAATAAATAAAAGAAAAGAATGTTTATCCCTCAAAACAAAAATAAATAAATGAATAAATTCTAACTCTCAGTAAAATGAAGAGGGGGGAAAAGGGAAGAAACATTTTTGAGGTCTAACATGTCAACACACTGTGGCCTGGCGTTCCTTTATATATGTAGAATGTGGTATTTGAGAGGAAGTCAATCTAGAAAAATGTTTGCAGCACTTATGGTGTTATGGTGTAATTACTGGTTACATTTTGTTTGGTTGTCACTGGCTTTCTTGGAGTTTATTGATTCTTCTTTACATATTCGCTATATAAAGGTCATCATCATGGGCCCAATTTTGCCATTATTTGTATAATTTATCAATGTTTAAAGTAGCATCGAGTATATTTCATTTTAGATAGTGCTAAAGTAAACTGTAGATTGTCAAAAATGTTTGCTTTTCAAGACAGAATTTCACTGTGTAGTCCTGGCTGTCCTGGAACTCATTCTGTAGACCAGGCTGGCCTGCAACTCAGAGATCTGCTCGTGCCTCTACCTCCCAAGAGCTAGAATTAAAGGCATGCACCACCTTCCCAGGTTCTCTCAATAACTTTTAAGTGTGTTTGTTGGTTGGTTTTCTCATCTTCTTCCCTCTCAGACGCTTGGCAGTAAAATCCTTAGCCATGTTCAATGCTTAAATCCTATTATGTTGGCCGCAGCTTGTCCCAGTAAACTGAACTTATCATCATAACATCCGGTGGGGGAAAGAAAACTAGATGTAATCAAATGCTGACATCATCAAGACTGAGCCAATGGAAAGCAATGGTGTCTGTGCTCAGTGATTATAGCACGTCAACAGCCAAACACCTTGGTGACTTCTTGTTCATGTTTCTACCGTAAAAAGTAAGCCAGGGATGTCAAATGATAAAATGGAGACATTTTTCTACCACTTTTCCCTTTGACTAGTTTTGCATGAATGTAACCCACCTTGAGTAACTGCGCCTTCTCTGGGGTGTTAGAAGCAAACAACCACTCCCCCACATCACGAGCCTCACATGGCTGTCAGTTGGAATAACCTCATAACCACATACTAATGTGGGAAAGTGCTGAAGGATGGACGCAAAGGGAAAAGAGCAAACTGAACCGAGAAGCAAGCTGTGAAAAACCATGCTCACGCATGATCTCCAGACTACTTCACCTTCCTGGTCTGTCCACTGCCAGATCCCTGATTGAGCATTATTGCTTTTCTGCAATTAGCTAAAATTAAGAGTGAGCAAGCAGAGAGCTTGCAAAGACAAAAGATGGTATTAGGAGATGGACTAACTTGCAAGGTGATTTTTAAGCTACTGTTTCTATTCTGGAATCAAGAATAGTGATGAGCCATTCTCAAAATCATTTGAGTCCACCCTACTTTTTTTATTGAAATAAGTGACCGGTTTTGCGCATATTGTCTAACTTACTGTAACATACCCTGTGAAAACTGGTTGCTGTTGAGAAAACTGTCATCCTTGTTTTGGAGCTGAGTGGACCAGCTCATCCAGAGGACTTTCATGGGGATTTGTGCAAGACCACATGCCTATCATTGGCTGTGCTCACATCTGCTCTCCAGTCCACTGATTGCAGCTTCTGTGGCTTCTCTGCCATGGCTCATTTCCCCTAGCTGATGAGGGACAAGGTCTGCTTCTCTCCAAGGAAAGCTTCTTTTATTTTTCAATTCATTCTTTCTTCTTCTTTTTCTTCTTCTTCCTCTTCCTCCTCTTCTTCAACCCTTTCCATATTCTGTGGCAGCATGTTGTTCTGGCTGTCCTCGCTGACACACCCTTCCCCTTTACTCCTGGTAAGTGACCAAAGGAAGCAGCAGACACAAGCAAATGTCAGTCCTGCTGTAAGAAAGAGATAGCCACAATGCTTACAGAGCATCTGGCTGCCATCATGTTCCCCACACATTTCCTGAGCACTGGCATGAGGGATAATTCTGTTCAGTGCAGAAAAATCTGATGTGTGTCTTACAGAAACAATTAGTGATTTAGAATTATCCTACCATGCATTGTATTCATAAACCTGAAGACATTTTGTATTTAGTTGCACTTTTTAAATAAAGGTACACTTTTATATGAGTTTTTTCATGTGTTTTAAGTTACGTTTATTCATAGTGGGGGTTCATAAATGTATGTGTATGTATGTGCATGTGCAATGTCACGCATGTGGAGATCAGTAGACAACCTTCAGGTCAGTTCTCTCCTTCTATACTGTGGGTTCCCAGGATCACACTCCAGCTTTGAGGCTTGTTATCAAGCTTCCTGAGCACTGGACCATCTCACTATCCCCAAAGGAACACATCTTGAAGCTTCTGAAAACTATGCAAGCTTGAGCAGTCTGGACTAGAGACAGTCAGAAATGAGCAGGAGAACATGGAGTCCAAACCAACAGCCACCTCTCTCAGATTCTCTTCCCTCCACTCCTTTGATGGACAAGAGGGAGGCAAGCCATTTCTGCTCCTCTGAGTTTCTATTAGGGCTGCAAGAGGACCTTAGTTACAGTTTGGCCCTATTAGTAATTGCTTCCTCTTTTGAGGAAGAATGTGCTTGAAAAGAATACTTTCTTCTGATGCCTGAATACTGATTCTCACAGCTTTACACTCTCTGGTTCTTTTTGAATTTTTTTTTCCCCTGTTGGTGTCTTCAGATTTTCAGAGTACAGGAAAGTGAAACGGTTACAGAGAGCTCATTTCTGTCTTCGGACATGTAACATGCTCCTCTAACTACAAAACAGTGCACACATTTGTTTGGCTGAATTCTGTTTTAGGTGCCCATATGTTGAAAACAAAAATAAAGAGTAAAACTTAATTTATATTTCAGTCACTTTGGCCCTTTTTGTATTTCAAAGTCTGAATTACGGAAATTTTGTAAGTATTTATATTTCAACATTATTATCAATTAAGTGAGACAAAGTGCTATTGGCAATTATTGAAAAGATATGTTTTGAGCTAACTTGTTTTTCATATACAAAGATTTACTTCTACAAATCTTTAAAAAGATAGTGAATTTTATTGAAAATTATTTATTCTTTGCAAGTACTTTTCTATTTATCTAGCTTGTTTTTGTTTTAAACATCAGTGGAGCTTGTCTTTGAGCCTCTCAGAGACAGTAATTTATCATTCAATGAGGGTTTTTTTTTTTAATTTATTTAAAGTAGGGTCTCGCTATGTAGCTCTGGCTGGCCTGAAACTTGATATGTAGACTAAGCTGGCCTTGAACGCACAGAGCTCTGCCTACCTCTGTAGAATCAGGTTCAAAGTTGGATGAAAGTAAGGATATACACTGAGTGCAGGTGGGGCTGGATGTGGATAATCATCTTACACACTCACTGAAGATTAAGGAAGATCTGGAAAGAGCTGTTTCAGGAGAGTATGATGGCTGTTTTAGTAATCAACTTGACTATCTAGGACTGGTGAGATGCACCACTAGAGTGTCTTAGGGGACCTTCCAGAGAGGATTAACTTGTGAGACAATGATTGGAAGCAAACGACTGCTTTGAATGTGGGTGGCACCTTCCAGTGAGCTCACAGCTCAGATGGAAACAGTTGGACCATGAGGACACAGAAGCCAGCCAATGTGTGCAGGCAGGCTTCCTTCCTCCTGAGCAAGTGCACTTGCTCCTGCTCCCACCACCCCGAGCACAAGATACCCCTTCTTCAGCCAGCCAAAGTCACTCAACCTCAACTACTCTCTAAGAAACTTTGGGGCTTTCAACAGAGCCTGTGATTGCTGGGGCTTCTGGTGGCTAGACAGACCAGCAGCTGACCCTCTGCTTCCATGCTTCAGACTATCCAGCTTTGGATAGTCACGCTCCTAAACCTCCTTCCTTTCATGTAAGCCATCCCAATAAGTCCCCTTCATAATGCATACACTCATACTCACATATACATGTGTTTCCTTTTGCTTCTGGCCTTTAAGAAAAGCCTAATACAAATAAACAACCTTACCAACAATTACAGTCCAGACTACATAAAGGAGAACACTCACTCAGCTTTGCTGATCAGGGAGGCTTTCCAGAACGATGATAGCTTCACTGAGTTTTAATGAATAGGAATTTTTGCTATGGTGAGGGAATCAGAGAAAACAGGGTAGCTATTGAGAGAGCACATAGGAAACAACATTGGAAATGGAATGGATAGACTGTACTTAGCTATTGGCAATGAGATGGAGATTGACTTTGAACAAGATACACAGCAGCCAAGTCTATTTAAAACTCAATCACATTATTTCATTCTCTAGTTAAGGAACTCCAAATGAGGTCTCCTTTTTCCAAAGATGGCAATAGGCTCTTAGCATGACCCATAATGCTCAATATGCTTAGTCTCTGGCGATTTCTCCAAGTTTATATCCTTTACATTTCGTGAGGGAATTTAAAAAGCGACAAACAAGTAACAACAAACCCTGTGTTTCACCCTGGCCATTTTCCAGGAGTGCTCATTCCTTAGCAGTCAGGCCTTTGTCAAATGCCTGCGGAACCCTTCATTATGAAAAAAGCCCTGCCCCCACCCACTGTTCAACACTATATGCATCCTATCTTCCTGTTTTACTGTTACATGGTTTTTTGTTTTATTTAACTTTATTTTATGTGTGTTGGTGTGAGGGTGTCAGATCTTCTGGAACTAGAGTTACAGGCAGTTGTGAGTTTCCATGTGAATGCTGGGAATTGAACTCGGTTCCTCTGTAAGTGCAGCCAGTGCTCTTAACCAATAAGCCATCTCTCTAGCCCCAGTATTTTCAAAGCAACATGAAGATGTCTATCTATGTGCTTTGAGTGGTCTTCTCTCTCAATGAAATGCAATGGAAGCAAACTAGACACTGCTGTTTCTCAGCATCTAAAAGACTTGCCAGTGCTGGTTGGATAAATGGCCACGAGAATGAATGAGCAAGGGATGGGTGGTATCATGAGATACAGGAGTAGTCAAAAGGTTTCTCAGGGTCAGGGCAAGCTCCAGAGCAGGAAAGTGGAAAACTAAATCGATTAAGTATATCTTACTAATATGGTATCCATGAAGAACTACACTATAATGCTCTCTTTTTCTTATTCAGTAAACATAGACATACACCTTACGACTGTTTATACAAGTCTAGACTTGCATATACAGACATTGAAATTTTCATTTGTATAACACTAACATTTTTTTGTGTGTTTGTTGCAGTGGGGCTCAGTATTGATGAGGTGTGTCATTGAAGAAAGCATCTTTCAGCTCATAAATTGTTGCATTTTCTGCTACTGGTTCTATGCTACATTATTGATTGTATGATTCACATATTTAAGGGAAAACAGAGCCTCCAAACCAAGACCAATCAGTGTAAGCAAGATACATGCTACCTGAAAATGCCTCACATGTTTGAAGAATTTTTCAACTTGTATATGTTAACTAACTGATCTCAGTTGTCAACTTGATCGCTCTGAGGAGTGCCTAGGAGGTCGTTGAGGCACACTTGTAGTGCAATTACATTCTGTTCCATTGTAAATAATTGTTCTGCCTACTAGTTTAATAAAAACGCTGATTAGCTGAAGGCAGACAGGAAGTATGGGCGGGGCTATCAGATGAAGAAATCTGAGGGAACGGGAAGAGCACAGCAGAGACTCCAGACATCACAGAGACACTGCAATGAGATGCCAGCAGACACCGAGCTGCATGGCTGAACAACATAAGAATCATGGGATAGTTTAAGAGCAAGAGCAAGAGCTAGCTGGCAATATAGCAGAGCCATAGGCTGACCAGCATAAAATTAATGTAAGCTTCTGTATGTTTCTGTGGGATAGCGGGTAAGAACCTTAAGGCTAGGCCAGAAAGTCCAGACCAGAAACTTATTACTATACACACTTCTGGGTGTACTTATAAGACATTTTCAGAGTTTAACTGAAGACGGAAAGGTTCACCACAAATGTTGATAGTCCTAACTCATAGGCTTGCTACTGGATGGGACAGAGAAACTATTCGTGTAGTTATTCTCTCTGTCTCTGCTTCCAACTCAGCTCAGATGCAGTATCGGAGACTCGGAAACTGCAAATTTAAAAAGATTTAAAAGATTGCAGATATTTGGTCACAGATAAAAAAGACATAATACACATATCTTCATGTGCTATAGATATATTTTGTTATTGTTTAAAAAAAGAATACCTGTAAGAGACAAATATAACTTTTTAAAAAGTTATTTTATCCATAGCTTACATATATATATATATATGAATTTATAATTAAAAAGTTTTCCAGGAATAGTGGCACACACCTTTAATTCCAGCATTTCAAAACCAGAGCCAGGCAGATCTCTGTGAATTCAGGGACCAGCAAGACCCAGGCTAGCCAAGGATAAAAAGTAATACCCTGTGTCAAAAAAAAAAAAAAAAAGCCAGGTGTGGGAGCACACTCCTATGGTGGGATTCAGGTGTGACCCCAAGATCCCAGCAGCCCCTTATGAATGGGGTTGGCCACTCCCCCTTCAGAAGCCTGGGACCCTCGATAAGCGTCTTCGGACCTTATCAGCTGACACCTGAATCCCACGACATACTCCTTTAATCCCAGCACTCTGAAGGTAGCAAGCTCATCTATAGAGTGAGTTCCAGGGCAGCCATAGCTACATAGAGAAACTCTCATTTGAAAAACCAAAAAATAAATAAATAAATACCAGAAATTAAAATTTTAAGTGCAAGAATGTTCTTTATACCCTTATTTGTAAAAAAAAAAAGAAAGAAAGAAAGAAAGAAAGGAAAAGAAAGAAAAAAACCAAAAACTAGTAACAAAAATATGTAAAGCTGAATAGAAAATTCTCTAGCTGACAAAAATAATATATCTATTAAACCCAGAGAACATCTGTTTATATTTATATTTTATAGTGCAGTAGTCTCCCTTACTTATGATGAATGTGGTCCAAGTCACATAGTGTGTACCAAAAGCTGCAGATAGTACCTATCTACACACTTTTTTTCTTTGAATGCATATGTGTGGTAAGTTTCAATATATAAACATGCAAAGCATAAGATTTACAGCAATAACTAACCACAAATTACCACTGAAACAATGTTTCTTTCTTCATAACCTTCAATATGTTTTACCTTCCTAATCTTAAAAGTGGACCTCGTCAGTCTCAGCAGATAGTTCATTTCTTTATTTAGTTGCAAACTTTCACTTTGACCTTTTCATAGACATGCTTTGGAATTAGAGAGACAGCCCAGCAAGTGAGAGCACCTGATCTGATTTCCAACTCTCATTCAGTAGTTCACAATCATCTATAACTCCAGTTCTGGAGAATCCAGTGTCCTCTTCTGGCCTTGTGGGCACCAGGCATTCACAAAGTACACAGACATACGCACAGAGAAAACACCCAATGCATTAAAAAAAAATTAATAAAAATTGAAATACAATATCAAAAATTCAATAAAAGAAATACTTTGCAACTTACTTGGGGATAGGTGAATGCCTGGATTCACTCAACTTACTCTTAGGGGCAAGTGTTAAGTAAAATAATAATTCTTTGAGCCTAAGAGCTATAATACCACAACAGTTAATATGATAGTGAAGAAATCTACTGTGTAATGGTGAATAGAGTACACAGCATGAGTATGCTGGCAAAGGGAAGAGTCATGTTCCAGGCAGGACAGAATGGAAAGTCTTTGAATTTTATCACTTTGCTCAAATAAGTAGACAATTTAACACTTGGAAATTGTTTATTGTTTGAATTTTCTGTGTGATGCTTTTATATCATCATGGGTCCCGGCATCTAAAGAGCAAAACTATGGGCAAGAAAAGGCGGCTCGAGCCTTCTCCTCCTCCTCCTCCTCCTCCTCCTCCTCCTCCTCCTCCTCCTCCTCCTCCTCCTCCTCCTCCTCCTTCTCCTCCTTCTTCTTCTTGAAAAGACTAAAAATTTCGTTTGAAAACATAAGAGGCCGAACTATTTATAAAATATGGAAGCAGAAAACATTATATGAAATAGAGAACAAAGAAAAATGACTGAATGGCAGACACTTTATGATGCGAACAGATGAAATGAAGCAATGGAGTGCAGTATAAATCTGTAATTCTCTCTGACTGATGCCTGTGATTCCAGACTCCATGAACACCACCTGGACACTCAATAGTTTTAGTTCAATTCATCAATTTGGAAGTACTGAGATGGCATGGTGTTCCCAACTCACAGACTGAACCCACTGCCAAGCTTCCTGGAAGCCTTCCTCCTTGTGTGGTGGAGTTGTGTGGCTTATCTCTCTCACTTTGGCTACCCATATGACCCGTCCTATCTATTCCTGCACCGAGATCATCACAGCAACAAGTGAATGCTGTGAAGGCCATTGGCCATCTTGTTGCCTCTTTCTTACTGAGATATTTGCATTTTTATGGGGAGATATTTTTCTTAATGACTGGTCCTAGGCTGGAGGGGAAAATGCTATTACTCATCCCAATCTGTTTCTAGGCAGATACCTGAGGAGGGAGTGAATTTGCCCCTTACATGTGAGGCATGGATAAAAATCTCAGTCTCATATTCACTCGATGCTTTTCATGGTCAAGTGCAGATCAAGTCAAAGATTTCAGGCCTTGAGGGCTCCTGTGGACATGTGAGTTCCTACAGCCTAATTTCACGTGTTTAGGGTCATCTTATATGTCAGAATCAACTCAGACTTTCTCACTACTTGAGCAAAATTAAATGTGTGAATCCAGACCACTGCTTTTTAGCACGGGCATGCAAGGTATGTGGAACAAGTTGGTTGTAACAGAAGTGAGTACCTGCCACTGAGTGGGAAAATAAACTGATGGATAAGGAGAAGAATCCAAAGTGGTGGCCGTAATCACTCCTCTGTCTCCCTTTGTCCTGAGGCTCACTGTCTGTGCCCTCTGCTTGCTGATACTCCCCTCTCCACACTGGCACACTCCTTAAGGCTGTCTCAGCCCTGCATGTTTCTTGAGAGAGTACTTGCCATTTTATTTTAAAGGCTTTTACATGTGCAAAGGCTTTCCAATAATAAATCCACCATTTTTTCTCTAGGGTACCACAGGTCAGAGGATAAGAAGCACAGACATGGTGCACACACCTAGTATGGAAAATGAAAGGAATCCCCTTTCACTTCCCGTCAAAGCATGTGCACATACACATCTCAAAGTGGTTAGCAATGCTTCCAGCACAAATCCCAACTTCCCCTTTCTTTTGCATGACAGGCCTTTAGCCACCAAACATCATAGTGTTTCAATAGCCTCAGAAGCTGAGGGCTTATACTCCTCCTCAGGTTTCTCAAGCAGCACTGGAAAGGTAAACTTCAGCTTTACCACTCCTTACTACCATATCAGAAGGTGGTGGTGACTGGGCTTTTCGGAGGCTGCTTAAGACAAAACTACTTCCTCTGTTCAAAAGAATAGAATCAAAGTCCCACTTCAGGTCCTGGGTAGAGGCCCAAAATTTTAGTTAATTCAGATAGGCCTATATCAGTCATGTGGCTCAAAGTCCCCCACAGAGACTAGTCTGAGGCCAATGGAAGGAGGGATTCGAGAGGCCAGGGAATTAGACACAACAAAGGTCTCTGGTCTCAAGGACGTACTTGTACAGAATCACACAAAATTGTCATTTTACCAGAAGTGGTTACATAATGAGCTGTTACATCATAGTCATATTTATTTCTTTGCCGTGGTTCTCTGCACATCTGGTTACTGCCATCTTAGCTGACTGGATCCCAGATATCAGTTCCAGGGCAATGTTGTCTAAAGCTTAACTGACTCTTGAGGCCTTTTGTTGGTGGTGCTGATTTTAGCTCTGTTTTTGATTTTTAGTTATGGTTTTTGCTGTGGTTTTAACTGTTAATCTTGGAGCTGTATTTGTGCCTTTTACTATATGGTTGGTTTGGCTCCCTCCCCCCATTTAGGTTTAGGAGGTGTGTCGGTTACCTGTGTCCCACAGCACATGTGTGGAGGTCAGAGGACAACTTTTCAGAGTCAGTTCTCTCCTCTGCCTTCCATCTCAGGTCCTTAAGCTCACCCTCAAGCACTGTCACCTACTGAGCCATCTCCATGGCCCTATCATGCTTTTTGAGACAAGGTTTCTCTGTAGTGTGGGCTGGCCTAAAAGAACTGACCCACCCCTGGCTGATGGATGATTTGCTTCCGTCAGCCATGGCTGAGATAGACATGGAGTCACATCCAGCTCAGACCTGTTTATTGTTGTTAGTGTGTGTGTGTGTGTGTGTGCTCTCAGCACAGACAGAATGCAAATACATATGTGAGCAAGTGTATAGACGTCAAGGTCCATTTTGAGCGTTTCAAAGGGCATCAGCTTGTTCCTTGAGAGAGGATCTCTTACTAATAGCTGAGAACTCACATATGTGTGTGATCAGAAAGAAAAAGATTAGGAAATAAAAAATTTATAGAAAAAGAGAAATTTCTATAAAAATGCCCAACATCTTTCTTTGAAAAACTCTATAAACAGTCATTGTGAATCATCCAGAAGATCCCTAAAGATGAGGAACTTCAACGTTTCCATAGAATGAAGTTACATGAGCTTTGTCATGTCTCGTTACATTTCTAAGTGACCTGCTTGTCATAGAGGCTGTTCTTAAACTGGGCTCCACATCTATGACGTTATGGTTCCCAGATACACTAGAACTGGGTCTTTGCAGATCCAGTTGTATCCAATGATGTGACCTTCACAGGCCTTTTCTGCTGTCCAGACTTTCCTAAAATGTCTGTCCCTGTAGATTAGACTGCAGCACTTCTCAGCCTTTTTAGTACTATGACCCTTTAGTTCAATCCATCATGTTGTGGTGACCCCCGGTCATAAAATTACTTTTGTTGCTACTTCATAACTGTAATGTTGCTATTGGTATGAATTGTAATATAAAGATCTAAAATGCAGAATATTGAATTTGCAAGCCCTGTAAAAGGGTCACACAACCCCAAAGAAGTCATGAACCACAAGCTGAAACTTCTAGGTTAAAGAGTATTAAGTTTAACCATAATACATAAATTCAAATATATCCTTTAGAAGGAAATAAACCATGTCTGCCTGTTCAGGATGTCATATGAAGACAACAACTTGAGTTGTCTGACTTAGAAAGATACAGAAAAATCTTCTCTGTGATGTGAAACCCAAGAGAAGATGCTGATGTTGAGGAATATCAATGATGGAAGAAAGTGATAGTTCCTCCTGGAATCCTTACACCGCTCCTATTTTCTCCAAGACCACACACAGTTAGCTGAAATGCCTAGGAGCTGACATGGCCCAAAGTGAACTGGTTATTGAAGGAAGAATGTAGAACAATTACACACAGCCTCACTCGGAAATTAAAAGAAAGCCATTGCATATCGTCATGGCTTAAATGTGAGATGTTCTCCAGAAGCTCATGTGTTTGAACATTTGGTCCACGGCTTGTGTTATTGATTTGCAAACAGGCCTAGCTTCTGATAGGCTGTTAGGAACATGAATTTGAGGGCTATACTCTCCTCAGGCTGTGGTCTGCTGTCTGTTTCTTGGTCTGAGACAAAGGAGGAATCTTGACCACACTTCCTCTCTGTCATAACTTCCCTGACACAATGGAGTTGTGGTCAACAATTCCTGGAAAGAAGCCATGTATGGCTGCGAGCAAGTACCCCAAGGAGGAGCTCCTGAGTTTACAGAATGATGGGCCTATTGGAATTTCACTACTGTGGAGAGATTGGGATTTTATAGGCTCAAGGGCTAATTAATTTATCTTGGGCTAGTTTTAGCATTCTGGAACAGTCATTCATTGCCCCATTCTTCACAGGAACTAATATTTTGTGATAATAACTAAAAACCTCTTACAAGTCATTAATTCAGCAAAACACTACCTTCTACCAATCTAAGAGCTAAGAATGCCATCAGATAGTTTTGTGGTGGGGGCTTACAAAAGAGCTTCCCATTTGATGTACTTGCCTCTCTTGTGAACCTGCTAATATATTTTAAATTTGCTTTGATTTATGACTTCCTTTGTTATGTAAAACTATGAAAGCCTCAAGAAACTTCTCCCATGTTAAAACATGGAATTTGAGATGTGTTCTTGGACCAGGGTCACTCATAATGACTCTAGAATAAATTGTCTCTCATTTCCTTTAAGATGAGAGCAGTGGTTTTGTTGACAGAGTGAAAAGTATCTCTGAAACCATAAATTAGAATAAACTTCCCTCTAAGCCTTTTCTATCAGGTATGTTTTAGCTTTTTTTTTTTTAATTTATTTTTAGTGTATTTCACGTCATGCCTCCTGATCCCACCTATCCCTCTGCTGTGGGATAATGCTCTTGTAGACTGTAAAGATTTGTTTCTTGTGCTGGTGTAATAAAACAATGATTGGTCAGTAACTAGGCAGAAAGTAGAGGCAGAGCAACCAGACTAGAAGAATTCTGGGAGAGGAAAGGGAGAGAGCAGATTCCAGCCAGACGCAGAGGAAGTAAGATAAGAATGCTGTACTAAGCCATGTGGTTAAACATGGATAAGAATTTTTAGTTAATTTAAGCAAAAGAGCTAGTCAGTAATATGCCTGAACTATTGGCTCAACAGTTACTATAATATTAACCCTCTGAATCAATTATTTAGGAAGTAGCTGCTGGTTATTTGAGAGTTTCTGGCAGGACAGAAACTATGACTACACCCCACCCTGAAAATAAAACAAAACTGAATTTAAGAGGAAAGAAAAGGAAGGGGAAATTTCATCATGGAAGCTAGAGTGTGACACAGTCGGTCACACAGTAAATCCCCTTATCCATTTACTTTTACATACGGCCGTTCGTCTTAAAAAAATTATTGGTCTAATTCTACCATGCATTTTTAATGAAGAATTGAGAAAAGTAACTAATATATACCTGGATACTTTCTACAAAATTTGAGAGTGAGGATTATACCCAAGCTTGTAAATACAAAACCATGGAAAACGTTAAAAAATCTTCATCTTTCCTGAGTTAGTGCCCATTTATTATGGATTTTTTTTTTTTTTGAGACAGGGTTTCTCTGTGTAGCCCTGGCTATCCTGGAGCTCTCTCTGTAAACCAGGCTGACTTTGAACTCAGAGATTTGCCCGCCTCTACCTCCAGAGTGCTAGGATTAAAGGTACCACCACCACTCAGCTATTACCGAAAATTTTGAAGTGCAGTTTTTAAAAGTTAAAAATACAGCTAATTACTGAATGTGAGCACTGTAGTTAAGCACAAAAACAAATTATCATCCACAGTTTTTTATGTTAATGGAACCATTAACTTTTACCAAACAGAAATGTACCAAAACCCAAATTGTTAACTATTTATAGTCTGTATGTATTTAATCTTGCTAAAAATAAAGCCATCTTGATGCTGTTTGCACATCAAATTAGCTAGTTGTAGGATACAGACCTCTATCAACAGCAGGCAAAGATTTGGGGATTTATATGCATTCTGTCTCAGTGCCGTGTAATTTTGGAAGTAGTTTTCATCCTGAAGATTTCTCATGCTGCATGTGAAGCTAATCTAACTAAAAGGAGATTCAAATATTTTAGAAAAACATAAGCTTATGTTCTATATACTATTTCCTCTAAAAGAAGAAGAAGAAGAAGAAGAAGAAGAAGAAGAAGAAGAAGAAGAAGAAGAAGAAAAAGGTTTATTTTCTTCTCTTTGTGTGTGAATGTGTGCATGCGCAGTCGCCACGATACCTGTGGAGACCACAAGAGGATTTGAGGTTGGTTCCCTGAGGCTGCAGTTACAGGTGCTCAGGAGCCGCCCCATGTAGGTGCCAGAATCCAAACCATCCTCTATAACATCACTTTTAACCACTAAGCCCTATTTTCTTTGTTAAGGTGAAATCCATATGACACAGTAAGTAACCATTTTAAAGTCAGTGGTAAGTTGCTATCAGCATATTCACAGTGCAGTGGAACTATAAAGTCCTTACCAACACATTTACCATGTTGTGTAACAATCACCTCTAGTCCTAAACATTTCATTAGTCTGAAAGAAAGCTAATACTCATTAAACAATTGGCCTCTATCCTTCCCTCCCTCTGATCCCTGGCAATCACCTTTGTATTTTCTGCCTACACGGATTTATCTCTCTTGAACATTTCATATAAGTGCAATAAAAGAGCACTTGCTGCATGTTCCCGCCCTCAGACTCACTCTTCCTCTCTGAGTTCCTTCCTTCTTTAAAAGTTGTCACGCCAATGAGAAGAAAATATAAGTGTAAGAGCTTATCTGAGAGAACTTTGCAATCGGTGAAACTGTGTGGATGATAGAGCGGGAGAACATTGCTAGTCTAGACTAGGGAGTGTCCTCTCAAAGGCGAAGAGTTACAACACAGTCAGCAATGACGCCTCAGCAGTAGGAACGATGACAGTGATGTCTTACCCACAAATTATTTGGAATCCGTATCAGTTTATGAGTATCTTGCTGCTCACTCTCTGACATTTAGTTCTTCTATGTTAATATGCCTGAGCTACCAACATTCCTTGGGAAGTGATTTCCAAACCTTTAAAAGAACATGTACAAAAATGAGGAGAGAGATAAAGTCAGGAAAAGATTGAGATTCTTACAGATCTTAATGAAAAATACAGGGGCAGCTTTTGAGTTCAGAAGAGCCTTCAAGGTTAGAGATGGTGTATAAAAGGAATTTCCAGCTGTTAATGGCAGTAGTATAGGTATTTGACAGAAGAAAAATGATTTGAAAAACTTTTCTCTTAATTGTGTTATTACAGCTGTCTGGGGCACAAACAGCTCTCAGAAACACAAGAGACTGCCAAAAGTGGGAGAAATACAAGAGATGGATCCTGAGCATTCTCACCTAAGGGCAGGGAAAGCATTTTACCTTCTAGGAACCTTTCTCTAGGTGAGGCTCCTGAGAACCCCAGGAGAGCTTGCTAATAATTGCCCCCGCAGAACAGGAAGGGCGGCTTCCCACTAAAGTTGGCTGAGTGAGAACATGCATTCACCCTTCTTCCCGAGTCCTATACATACTTCAGGGAGGTTAAATTGACTAAAATAAACACCACACATTTTAGAAAATTTAGAAGGTGTTCGGAAGACTTCATCAGCTGTGTTCATGCTGGAACACAATGCCTAAAAGTCCTCCAAGTTTATACCATGAAACAGAATTTTGAAAGTATATTTTCCCAGCAGAATTCTGTAATCTTCTTACAGTCAAAATAAGCAGCAACGGGCTGGAAAAGGCATGTCATGGGCTGGAAAGGGAGAAAGAGGAAAAGCAGGGAGGGCGACTGGATGCCATAGCTACAGTGATCGGTGATTTATTCTTAGTTTTGTTTATTTAATGTAGGAGACAAACTGAATTAGGTACAACGGCACAGACCTGTCATCTCAGCATTTAGAGGCTGGAGAACAGTCCCAGGCGCACACAGGTTCAGCAAATGGCTGTGTAAGAAATGGAGGAGGGGGCAGGAAGGAAGAGGAAACAAAATAATAAACAACGAAGAGCATTCTCAGGGTGTGTGTGTGAGAAAGAGAGAAACTGACTGACTGACAGACTGACTGACTGACAGACAGAAACAGAGACCCCTCCCCACCCCCAAATGAACATTTTAGTCCAGAGAGGAGAATCAGGGCCTTTAATAAACTACAGTCAGATCTTTAGAGACATTTACCTTCTCTACCACACACAGCCATCTTACCTGTTGTATCCAAACATCAGCTTCTAGAGCTACAGACAAGAGTCCTGCGCTCTCTCGCACCAATGTTATTCAAAGTAGTATCTTATCTCCAAATATGATCAATTAAAATGATCATCTACAGAGGTCTTACAGAGATCCCTGCAAGCGTCAAGGCAGGCAGGGAATGATCCACATGAGGAAAAATGACTTAACCAGAGCAAGTCAAACACATCTGGAGTCTGGCCAAGTAGTTTATTATTCTTTTATTTTTAAATATTTTTTATGTACATTGGTGATTGCCTGTATGTCTGTCTGTGTAAAGTTGTCAGATCTCCTGGAACAGGAAGTACAGACAGTTGTGAGCTGCCATGTGGCGCTGGGACATGAACCCAGGTAATCAATCTAGAAGAGCAGCCAATGCTCTTAACTGCTCAGCCTTCTCTCCAGCCCACATCTATTTTTCTTACGTGTTTAAACACAGTAAAACTTTGGGAAACAATTTTCACATGACAATTTTTACAACAAAGCCTTAGGCATGGCTACATCAAAACTCTTTTGCAAAGTACATTTCTTTAGCAAAACACCCGTAATCTTTACCATAATAATAAGTTCTACTAATTAATAAGCAGAGCTCAGGAGTCCGGGCTCAGGAGGAAGGATTTGTAATAAGTATAAAGATGGGTGAGTTCTATTGACTGAGACACAATGCTCAGGATTTTGGACAATTCGATGAAAGCTGCCTTTACAGAGTAAATAGCCAAGATTCCCAGACATTAACACATCCGTTTAGATTTACGGATGGAAACAGGTAAGCACATCCCTTTCTTTGAACAGTAAAGCCTGTGTGTTAACAATTCTGATTTCTCCACTGCTGTCCTTAAGGTGAGCCCTCTACAATCCACCAACCAGGAAGGTGAAACCAAAGGCGCCAAAACTTAGAAAACTAAAAAATACAACATAGATCACCAGTTACAGTGCTAGTTGAGTAGGCTTGTCTGTAGAGACTCTAGGGAATTCCAAGTGGAATAAAAATGGGTGCTGGATAATAAGAGAGACTTCTAAGACCATTTACACTGGGGCCTGGGTAAGTTCAGTTATGATGAAACTCTTGACTAGCACTTAGGCTCTGGGCTCAATCCCTAGAATGGGAAGGGTGGAGTAGGGCCAAACATTTAAAATAAGAAAAATGATCTTTTACAAATGGGAAGTAGTGATCACTCCAAGTCAGCATGAGCCAAGAAGCGCAAGTCATGCCTCTGTTACGTTACTTCCTTTTCTGGCCAGTCATTAGGCTGGTAGACCTGGCCAGGCCAGTTGCATGACAGGCATAATGTGAGTAAGCCATTTGATAAATTATTTCATAACATTATATGAAAACAGCAATCATGACTAATTGGTAGGGGGAAAAAAGCTATAGACATTTGCAACACCAAATGTATAAATTTTGTATTTGTCTTATCCTTATTGCAAACTTGAGGAACAACCTCTCCCCATTGCCTAGAACTGTACTAACTAACTCATAGAGGAGTCTCAACATTTACTGAGAAGTAACTAGACAATTAGAACTGACATAAAGTCTGTCTGTAAGAGAATCTGTGAGAGGCTGGTGAGGTAGCCCAATGGTTGAGAACATTTGCTGTTCTTGATCAAAGACCTAGATTCAGTTTCCAGCACTAGCTTGATGGCTCACAGCCATCCATGGGCATGCACAAGGTACACATATGTGTATTCAGGCAAAACACTCAAAACATAAAAATAAAATAAAAATCTAAAAATTTTTTTTAAAAAATTGAAAGCATCGATCAGACAAAGTTAAGGTGGCTTCCTTAACTCACTTAGGAATGATGTGAAGGTTTCACTTTGTTACTTAATATTGTCAAATTGTGACAAGACAGCTACACATGAAAGACCACAGTGATGGGCAAATGCCGAGAAACTTATATTTGTGGTACACATCCTGCTTCCTCTGCAGTATTGACTGAGGGACAGAGTTAGCTATTTCAGGGCCAGTGAAGGGAAGGATGGCTCAGCACAGCCCTCAGATTTCAACCACGGTTTGTATCATTCCCGCTGTAACACAGGCTACAGACCATGGACCCAGACATGACCTTCAGCAGTGGTTCGAGCCTGGTAGTCATCATGCCCCCAAAGGCAGTGTAAGTCACCTAGATCAGTATGGCCCCAGTGGCAGCATGGCCCTTGGACACCAATAGGGTCTCAGGTGGCTGATCAGACTTCAGGCATCTGTGTAGCCCTCAGGGTTAACAAGGAGCCAGGACATCACTCACACCCTGCTGTAGGACCACTGACCCAGACATGGCCCTCAGTAGCAGCCGGGGCCCAAACAACACCATGGCCCTGTGTGGCAGTCTAGGCCACTCAGATTGGCATGGACCCAGTGGCCATATGACCCTCAGACACCAGCATGGCAACAGGTTGTGGCCTAGACCACTGGTATTGTGTGTCTTTTGGTAATAATATGGGCCATAGACATTATCAACACAGCCCCACGCAGTGGTAGGATCATGGACCTAGTCATGGACTTTGACTGCAGACTTGGTGTGGATGTCACCATGATCCCAGGAGGCAGCATAGGCCACTCAGATCAGCATGGCCCAACAGTGGCATGACTGCCAAGCAACAATATGTCCACGAGTGGCTGCCCAGGCCCTGTGTCATTCTTGTGATCTTTAGTGACAACATGGTCTTAAAGCAGTAAAACTAAAGACCAATACATGTACATGGCAGAAGCCTAGCCTGGATATCACCTTAGCTATGGGTAGCCATCAGGCCACCCACATCAGCCTGTTCCTCACTGCCTTTGCTTCTTCAGTTATGCCCCCTCTCTCCACAGCACAGAAACCACTCTGCTTCTCTTTCTCACCCAGTTCTCTACCATATATCTATTTATCATAATGAAACCTACCCACCCAGCTCCACAAGAACGTGTGGATCTGAAGACATTCATGACTGTGAGGATCCAGGGTGGCTCACCGGTGTCTTTCTTCAGCCTGAGCCGAGAGGCTCAAGGCAGGCCTGAGGAAATTGCATACATCTGTACTCTCATCAATGTCCTTCATTGCATTCCCAGAACTTGATACACATCGTCTTTGATGGATACTGTGTATTAATTTATATCTTCTTTTATCTTCTGACAACATTGTTTTTCAATTATAATTTAACTATTTCATACAGGCAAACAGTTCTCCACTAAGTGCTGAGAATAGTGTTGGAAAAATTAGATTTCTGTCTTATGGGTGATAACATACCCAGGCAATCACATTCAACTCTGAGACCAGCTAATGGTTCATTTAGCTTTCCCCTTTAGAATGCCCTTTATTTCCAAACCTTCTAATTTATATTTAACTGGATCTAAATATTCTCTTTCCTTTTTTGTATCTTTCTTCCATTACCCATATTCTATACCTTTGATAGTATTTTTTAAATAATAACCAGAAAATAAAATTAGAAGACATCTAGCCACACTTTGACTTTCCAAAAGCACCCAAAATGAATAATGATTCGTGTATGTCTCAGTGATAGACATATGTGGCTAACTTTCACCTGAAATGGAAAAGACTAAATACAGTTCTCTAATTCCCACTTAAAACCTCGAAAACTAATTCTTGGGAATTTGTAAGAAAGAGGAAGCTAAAGGATGGATGGATGAATACAGAGAGAGAGAGAGATAACTTTTTACAAGTCAAGAAAAGCAAAAAAAAACCTCATATTAAACTTTTAGGATAAATTTTTCTTAGTGCACATTCATCAATAAAATATGGCATTTTTAACAATCTTAATCTTAATTTTAAGTGATGTTATACATGAGCAAAGTTTAAAAGTCTGTTCTATCATAGTTTTAGAAGTATCATTGCCCATTGATGATATTAAAATCAGATGTAGGTAATGTTTAGGCAGTACCAATATCGAGACAACCCATGGCAAACAGTAAGCAGGGCATCTAACACTCACAAGAGCACCTAATGGATGAGAGAGCTGCAGAGCTGCTGCCTATCCCATAGGAAGTGTCTTCTCTCTTTAAGGTTACTCACACCATGCACATTATAACATTTTTCATGTGTGTGTGGCGTCAGGTCTACCACCTCTCCCCCAAGTGTCAGAATTACAGACACATGCTCACTTGCCTGGTTTTCACATGGATGCTGGAGATCATTTACAGACAAAACAATCTCTACAGAATCATTATTGTAATATTTCTAAGTTATTTACTCACTGAGGTATCTATATGTTCTACAACAGTTTTCCTAAGCAAGACCTAAGTGTTAGATATGCATCAGAAATGTTCCCTATAGCTCATGTTATTTTGAAGGCTATGGGCCCTGTAAAATAGAGCATGGCTAAAAGATACCACCACCACTAGGGGAGACCTCTGGAGATTATCACCACTCTGGTTTACCTCCTTCCGTGTCTCCTGTTCTATGCCATTGGAACTGAAACCAGGAGCCAAATTTAACTTTTTTACTCTAAATTGCTTTTGTCATGTATTTTGTCACAAGGATGATTGTAGATGTAGTTTTACTTACAAGGCACCAGTCCAAGATTAATATTTATTAAAATATAAATCAACACTCACGATACAGGTAACAGCTTATAGTGGCGCCTGAACAGGGACTGGAGTATCCAAGCGATGAGTAATGGATTCCAAACCGGTCTCTCCAGTAGCCAGGAACCAGGAACAACAACCTCCCAGGGTCCCAGAGCCCCTTATCAATGGGGTTGGCCACACCCCCTCCAGGAGCCCGGGACCCTGGATAAGCATCTTTGGAACTTATCAGCCGACACCTGATCCCACCACAGATGATAAAATAACCAATACAGAAAGCTGTTTCCAAGAATATGTTTGCTGCTATAAGCCTGACGTGGGTCTGAGGCCCTGGAACTGGTTCACAAAAAAAACATGGAAGAATTTGGAGATGTGGGATAAAAAGGCACTGGCAGACTCAAAGAAGAGCTTAGAGAGTAATTCCAATGGGAGTCTGGAAGCCCGGAATGCTGAGGGAAATATGAAGAGTGCGGACTGCACTCATGGGTTCCAGATGAGGAGGACTCCTTGGGAACATGCCATACTGGCATACAAACCAAACTGACAATAGAAGATAGATGGATGGATAGGAAGATAGATAGGTAGATGATAGATAGATAGATAGATAGATAGATAGATAGATAGATAGATAGATAGATAGATAGATAGATAGATGATATATATATAGGTAGAGATAGGTATGATATCAATATATATATATTCTGTCTATGTCCTGAAAATTCAAGTGAGGATGAAAATTTCAAAAATATTGAACTAATTCTGTTGGTAGAGAAATTCTAAGGCAGCATGGCATCAGGCTGTGACATGGTTATTTCATGCTGTTTTTACTCAGTTTCATAGTGAAAGTTATCAAGAGCAAAAAACAGGAAGGATTTGGAGAATGTACAGTTTAGTGAGAATGAGCTGGTAATTATGTTGTGAACAAAGGAGACGTTTTGTGAAAGTAGCAGCAGCTGTTAGAGATCATTACACAGAAGCCACACACTTTCCAGGAGACAACAATCGTCCCCTTAGGTTAGAATGCATACATGAAAGGCTCCATGTGAATTTGGAAGACTTCAGTTTGAAACAAGAGTGTTTAAGGGAAACAGCCCTATTCAAAGAACGGCACATAGGAAAGTGTTTTACCAAGTTCAGCTGCATAGATAACCAGAGACTACTTACTATAGCTCTACTCAAAGAAGAAACATCATTTTGAGCTGTTAACCTCATGGTAATGGTTATGAAAGCATATAGAATGGAAGGGCTATGGGGTCATGGGAATTTGCATTAAAGTTGCATGAAAAAATCCAATAAGGCCAAATCATGTATAAAAGGATCAAATTCCCTCCATGGAGCTCCTGAGTAAGCCATTTGTGTCAGCGGAGATCCAGGGATGTTGGAGATGTCAGGAACGTAGGTTGTCTGCTAAGGATAGCCACCATGAGTTCTTGTAGGGGCAGAGCTAAGAAAGCCTACTAGAGCTCAATCATACCACATGTATCCTAAATGCTGAACATAGACCTGTACCATTTAATGCCACCTGCTGGGCTTTGAGCTTGCTTTCTTCAAACCATTTCTTGCTATGTTCCTATTCCTCCCGCATGTTTACTCTGTGCCATTACATAATGAGTCACACACACACACACACACACACACACACACACACACACACACACACACACACACACACACTCACACACACACACACACACACACACACACACACACACACACACACACACACACACAGAGCCGAGAAATCATCTTGAGTCTGAGTAGAGACCTTGAACTTTAAACTTTTGAATCATGTTGAGACTATTAAGACTCTAGGGACCCTAGAAGTTCCATGGAATGTGCTTTGCATGAGAGGGCACTGAGCCCACAGGGGCCTGTGGCAGAATGTTATCGTTTGAATCACAAACATCTCCTACTTGCTCATGTTCCCAGCATCTGTACTTACTTTGAAGAATCCTTTAGAATGTGGAGCCTGGATGGTGAAAACAGGTGACTGTGGACAAGGCTATGGAGTGATACCCATTTCTGGCACTGCCTGTTTTGTCTTCTTGGTGTACTCCATAAAAGAAGTGTCCTACAACATGCTGTACTATATCTTCTGTTCTGCAATGCACAGATCCTCTAAGATGTGAGCCAAAGTCAGTGCTCTTCCTCTCAAATCGCTTTGTCAGACATTTGTCATGGTGATTAGAAAAATAAATAATGCATTTAGGAGATGCTCTTTATACCAAGCCTTAGAAGAGAGGGAGGGGGGATGGAAAAAAGTAGGAAGGAAATGAGAGTACCGACATACACCACAGGTAGGATATATGTAAATCAAAATGCAGAAATGAGGTAAGAAAGTCACTACATAATGATAAGGGAGTCTATCGGGGGTATAATGTTATAAATATATATGCACTCAATATCAATGCAACTAGCATATAACATAAACATTGAAGTATCAGAAAGGAGGTATATAGCATTCTAATATAGAAGACACTAGATAGATCATCCAGATAGAAAATCTAAAAAGTAATATTAGACTAAAACTATACTTTAAAACAAATAATCATACAGAATGTCCTCCCTGATAAGAGCAGAATATACATTCTTAAATGCACATGAAACATTCCCCAGAGTACATCTCATAATATATTTTAAAAGCTTAATTCAGTAGCTATAAATCAGTAACCATTAACTTTTATGATCACAATGCTATCAAGCTACAAATTTAAAACAGGAGTAGAAAAAATGTACAAGGCCTCAGTATATAGTCCTGGCTGGCCCAGAACTAAGATTTCTGGTTCCACAGAAACTTTCAATTGCGTTAAACAAAATGAAAATAAAATTTAAAATAATTGAATGTAAAATAGGTACAAGCAATAATGCTATTAAATGTATCCATATTATTGTCACTAGAGGGAGCTCAATATTTAATTTGTATTCTAAAGCCATGCTTCCCAGTGGCAATCAAACCTAAAGTTAGTGTTTCATTACATTGTGTGTGAGGAGCATACAAAAAAAAAAAAAAAAAAAATTATTTTTCTCAGAAAATATAAATGACTGGTTTTATTAGTTCTCTTGCGTTTTCTGGTGTTTAGGGCAAGAAGCTTCGTGTCCCTGGTGCCAGTGTCAAAATGACACCAGCACTTTTTTGAATGAAGATTCAAAGAGGCTTGCCCTCCCTATGAACAAAATACAAATGAATAGAGAAACGAATGAAGATCAGAGCGTGGTGCAGAGCAGGCAGTACGGTACCACAGGGAAAAGAGCTGGCCTGCAGCCAGGCTCCACTTCAGTCTGGACTGATCTTATATGTACTGTTCAGAAGCATGCTTCTTGACAGGTGTGCATTTAAAAAAATTTTAAAAAGTCACCACCACTTATGGCCACAAGCCATTGAACTTAAGAATGGAACTGTGTTTTGGTGTTTGGTTTGTTTTGTTTTTTAAAAAGATTAGATAAGATGTTTTAAATTTAGCAAACTTTTGTCAACTCCTGGAGTTTAGGGATTTTGAAGAAATGAATGTATTCTAGGTCACATAAGAAGAGTTAAAATGTATGAACCTATAAATAAAAAGTAAGAAAATAAGACAATTGCATATGCAACTTTTGAAGCCTAATTTCTAGTGAAGATACAAAAGATAATAAAAATAAAAGCCAGCTCCAGGCGTTGCACCCACTTCCTGTATGAAGTGCCAGAAACGGCCCCTGCTAATTTCCATGTCCTGATGGAAATGTTGACATTAATACACTCACAAGATTGAATCTTAAAGTCACTAAGAACAGGCTGTCCACACCTTACCTAAACACTTATGCCTTTATCTTCTCTAGTTTTTCTGCCTTTCTGGACACTTGTTTTACAGGAATGTTCGGCCATTGTGGCAGTAATGTTCCCATTGTGGATGTGACTTGGCCCACAGAGAATCCCATCACACATCAAGACGTCCCTTTCTCTTACTGGACGAGTCTAATTCTGTCAGAGTTACTTCTATCTTCAGAACTGGGATTTTTCTGCTGTAGAAATCATACTTTTGTTCTAGTTCTTTCTTCTGACAGAAATCTAACAACCATTTTCTTCTCCAGTTAGGTAGTACTGAACTTTAAAACAGGCGTCATGTCCTCCACCGAACTCTTCTGTCCCAGCCCACCCCTCCCTCCTGCGAAGACTTTCTAGGCAGCCAACACACTACAGGCTTCCTCGCACTTTCATTAAACTTGAAATTTTTTAGTATAAAATTTTGTAGAAATTCAAAAAATTCACACAGAAGTAGAAGAGTCTTTCATGGGCTTTAAAGAGAGGACTATATTTTAGGGTCATTGTTTGAACTTTGACCCTTGAAAACCTTTAATGACTTCAGCTGTACCATTTTCCTGTTTTATCCCCCATAAACCCTCTGTGTCTTATTTGGATCTTCTTCAATAGGTTAAATGTTCTGATTCTTCTCTGATCTCTTCTGTTTTGGAAAAACTCAGCCAAGTTGATCTTGGAACAAAACCTTATTTTGCCACACAAAACTCTTCATTAGTAAAAAGTATTCTCTTTCCTTTATAATTTGCCTTACCAAAAATGTACCCTCTTATATTCTTCTATTCTATCCTTATATTTCTATTTCCCAGATACTGTTTTTTATTCCCTCCTTGATATTATGATACATAGTAACATAATAAATAGATTATGACACCACACAAAAAATTGAGATTACCTGTTCAGATACTATTAAGTTATACAGTTCTTGTCTATTGCATATCCCAGGCAGATTTTATTTTTATTGATGCTTGAATCTTTTTTTATTTTCTGGACAGGTTCTCTGCATGTAGCTCTGGCTTCCTGGAACTCACTATATAGACCCGGCTGACTTCAAACTCACAAAGTTCTACCCACCTGCCTGCCTCTGCCTCTGAAGAGCGCAGCTTGCAGCTTGGATTTTTATAAAGGCTCTTTTACATAGTTTTTTTTTTCCATTTCTTACAACATTCTGAAAGTTACAGAAGGTTACAATCCAGCCAGAGCTGGCTGAGATAACAGATAACAGCTCTCAGTGACCTTAGGCAGTTAATTAATTTTATATAAGAAAAAGAAAAGCAGAAGAGAAAATGCAGAGTCAAAAATCTTTATATGTTAACCCTGAAATTGCCATTTCAGACATAAAAGGTATGTGGGCAAGCAGTATCAAACCAAACAGATAATGCCCCCCTCGTAATAGAGGCATAAATAGTCCAGGAACTGACCCGTGACACCCATTGCCACAAAGAGTTATGAAATAAAGCAGAGAAAACAGAATAGAACGGCACCTTTCAAACAAAGCCCACATGAGCCACAGCCAGGAATGAGAACCAAACAGAATAAACTTTAGAACTGAGGTAAAGCAAGCCCTAGCTCAGAAGCCAAGCCAGAGAACCCAGCGATTCAAGCTGCTGGAGAAAACTGAGAGAGTGCCAGGAGGGAACCAGGACAGGGGAAATCCCCAAGAAAAATTACACGGTGACTACTGGGGAGTTTTCCAGCCCAGATCTCCAGGCCCCAGCAAGTCTAGGCAGTAACTGTGACCCCTGAATCTTTTGGCTCCTAACTTACAGGGAGTCCTGAGGCCACCTTGGCACAGCCAGCAGAACACAGTCAATCAATGCCCAAATGCTTGACTCTCCAAAACTACCGTCGAGTAGAGACAGAAATTGACTCTTTAGACTGCATGTTATTTAGGGGGCTAGCAATTTAAGAAAACAACGTACCAATGTTCTAAACATCTGCCCTACGTTCATCTCTAGCCATCGGGCTATAAAGGATCATATGTGTGTCTGATCAAGTGGTCAGCCACATTTCTGACATTTTGTGATGTCTGTGCTTATCTTATTATCTTTCACACTTTCTCATTCATTTGGGTGTTTTCGCACAGAAACCTCTTGAAAGTCTAAAGTCTAGTTATTATCTGTCTGACAGTGTCTACTGGACACTCTTCCAGAGGCATCTGGACTGGTTGGTGACAGAAGGGTGCTGTGATGCATTCAAAGTTACTGTGATAGCCAGCTTTGCAGCATCAAGGAGAGTGTCTGTGAGTCATGCTATACTATGAGGGATTACCTGAGATAGTGCCAGCCACCTCACCTGGCATGTGACTGACACTCCTGATTCCTTCAGTGCTTGTCTATGAGCAGCCGTGCAGTCTACAACCAGCAGTTCTGTTGCATTCTGAAGTGATTATCATAAATAACAAGTATTATTTGAATGCAGGCAGTACAGTACCTGCATACTACAGTTAGTCTACTACTAACTGATAAATAGCAAGAAGTACATGTAGTGGAAATATACCTGGCAAAGGGTCACAGGAGGATGGCGGGACTCTAGTTAGGCACAGGGAACTAAACTTAAAAAAAAAAAAATGGGGGTGGGGGTTGTGAATGAGGAGATGACTTTTTGGAAATCAAACATAGTGGAGAGCCTGGAGCATCACATGACACATCAGAAACACAGCTCAATCCTGACTGTAGAAGTTTTCCTGACTAGTTAACTAGTGTGTAAGAACTGTTCATCAAGAGGACTGATGGTGTCTTGTTTTTTTTTCATTTAGACCTAACATATGGTAATGATACAGAAAAGAGGCTTTTACTTAGTTTTAGCAAGCTTCAGTCTAACAGAATCAGTTTGTAGGAGGGTTGAATACAATTATCAAGTATTATAATTATTTTAAGTTAATATTTAATATTTAATATAATCTATTTCATTTGCGCATTTTATACAGTGAGTGACTTTAATCAGCTTGAGACTTTGCTGCATTTGTTGCAAATCTTCTTCATGAAAGACCTGCATTGTAGAGACACAAAAGGCAGAGACACTTTCAGGGGATCCCGGATTTTAATGACTGTGCTAAGTGACTCTCTAGGCGACAGGTTCATGCCCAGATCTAGAGCTGAATATGGAGCAGGAGAGGAGCAATAGAGAGGGAGAAAAATAGAAGTAGTAAGATAGCACACTGTAAATAAAATATGCACTGGACTATAAATGCAGGAGATAGCACACTGTAGGATATAATATGCACTGGACTGGAACTGCAGGAAGATACCTCGCTGTAGGATATACTATTCAGTAGGGTATACTATGCACCGGGTTATAAGTACTATCAGACTTCATATTGGGAAAGCCCTGCAATAAGAACTGATCAGGAAAGGGGTAAAAGAACTGAAGGTTCTGGGTAAGAGTGCAAACGCAAAGTGTAAGCTTGAGTGCATGCAAAGACACAGAATAAAATTTCCCAATGCACACTAGGGAATTTGACATTGAAATTGCTGCCGAGTGTGTAGAAAGAAAGCAAACGGCTTTTAGCATGCCCTGCAGTTGGGAAGTGGGAGAGGATGACATTGGGGAGAGAGGTATTTGGCTTTCACTCCCATGATGCAGCTTATCACCTACTTGTTCCTTTAGGAAAAACGAAAGAAAGAAAAGGCTTGAATACAGAAGACATGTCAGATTCTCATACTACCAGGAGAAACGGTGTGCACATGTGGGCACCCTTGGTCTCATGCACCTTCATAGTGAGGAGAACATAAGTCGTCAGGACATCAGCTTTTTACTGCTGTCTCCAGTGCAGAGGCAATTGAGCACCTTCCCAATAAATAAACTTACTGAGTTTATCCCCGAATTCAGACTCTCAGAGGAGTAAGTCAACTGGAGCTTTCCCTTTCTCTAGATATTTGTTTGGTTGTCCTGGGGAAGGACCTGCTCTAAAATGGGATGACACAAGCAAGTGGTAGCCAGATGTTCAGACACCCTTGCTGTTGTGCTCTTTGCTGGAGAATTTGCCATTTCCTAGGTCTTCTCTGCCAACCTCTCAGAACAAAAATGCTGCGCTGCCTATCTCAGAGACAGTCAAGTAGAGATCTTTTGACATTTTTGTTTTTGAGGGAGTCTCATGAATCCCAGGATAGCCTCAAAAACTCACTAAGCACCTGTGACAGTTTGAATGTAATTGGTCCCCATAATCTCATAGGGAGTGGCACTATTAGGAGCTGTGGCTTTGTTGCAGGAAGTGTGTCACTTAGGGGGATAGGCTTTGATGCCAGCTATGCTCATGATATGCCTAGTGTCTTAGTTTATATCTTGTTGCCTTTCAGTCAAGATGTAGGACTGTAGCAATAAGGTTTTTTGGCTTTGGGTGGCCAGAGGTCAGCTCTGTCTCCAGAACCATGTCTTCCTGCATGCCACTATGCCCTACCATACGAATAAAATAAAATACCATGACTTTTATAACATATCTCTATAAAATGAAGTAGTATGTTCTGAATTCTGGTCAAAGGTAGAAAATAGATTAAATGTAATTGTAAAGGGGATATACACACACAATGTTCTTCCAGAAAGACCTAGCAAATATATACACGTATTTGTGGTGGTTTGAGAGAAAATGGCCCCCCAAAAAGTACAGCACTATTAGGAGGTGTGGCTTTGTTGGAGTAGGTGTGTTCTTGTTGGAGGAAGTGTGTTACTGAGGAGGTGGGCTTTGAGGTCTCATATATGTTGAAGATACCACCTATTATCTCAGTCTACTTCCTATTGTCTACATGATGTACAACTCTCAGCTACTTCTCCAGCACACGGGTGTTTGCATGCTGCCTTGTCCCACCATGATAATAATGGATTAAAGCTCTGAAACTGTAAGCTACCCAATTATATGTTTTCCTTTATAAGATTTGCTGAGGTTATGGTGTCTCTTCACAGCATTAGAAACCCTAATAAGATAGTAGCTTAGGATGGCCTTGAACTGCTGACCTATCTGCCTTTATCTCTCCAGTATAGTAGGCCTTACATGTTTGTATTTCCATACCCAGCAACATCAAGATCCACTAAAAATAAATATTCTTTGATCTTTGGCATATATAGAAATACTTTAAAATATTTTTAGCCATTTTTTTCTTTTACTCAAGAATTTTGCTCAAAGAGAAAAATCTCTGCCAAACTTCAGTTTTCACAAAATCCTAACCCCTACCCATTTTCTAAGAGCTGAACTAGTAGCAACTTTTTCACAGTCCAAAAGGGTCTATGATGAATTCACTCAGTTCCACCCTGGAATGGAATGCCCACTTGTTGCTTGTTCAGGGAACTGATGATGCCAACAATTCTTTGTGGCTGGCATACAACCAGACTCAAAGTTTGTCCAGCCTCTCAGATCTGGCTGCCAACATTGGCAGCACCATTTCCAGATAATTGGCCGTGGTTCTGCTGACTGAGAAAGTCAACTCCCAGAGTCAAACAGGACTCCTATTTAGAAAGGTCCTGCGTGACTTAACCTTTGAGGAGTGGGGGTCGGAAAGGTATTCATGATACTGAAATGAAAGAATCCATGTGAACTCTGAAGCCAACTTCCAGAGACCTAAAATAAAATTTAAAAATTAAAATAATTTGCAAGACCATATGCTTTTTCTCGGCTCCTTTTAAAATGCTTTCTCCTGGGAATGACCTAAGCTTAGGCTTTAGAGGATGATCTAATAAACACAACATAGTAAGTGTAGATGGCCCTTGTAACAAACACATTTTATTATTACGAGTTTAATCCTATCAAAAGCAAGCTCAAGGTAAGATGAAAAGCAATTGACTTGGGAACTTTGTACAATAATAGTAACCATTGCAAAAACACATGACCATATAACTTTATTCACATTAACCAATCCTGAAAGCTGTAACAAATTTGACACAGTTCGGTGGAAATTGTTAATTATTGTGAGGTTATACTCACTTCTCAAGCATTTACAGGAAGCAGTGTGTTTGTTGTGAATTATAGAAACACTCTATCAAAGTCAGCACAAAACCCTGGCCACCCACTTCTTAATGTTTCTGAGTCTGCCATGCCTGCAACTCTGTATAGCACATACAGTGTGCTTTCTTTGAAAAACAAGTTTGGGAAGCTTTATCTTCCCCATGAAGCATTTATTCCCCCTTTTGTAACACAATACCCAGCAAAGATCTACAAGACCAAGGATTGTCCCACAGAAAATAGCAAATTTTAACAAGCTTCTGTTAGCTGTTGACAATTGAGAAAACTGAGCTTTGGAAAACTTCAGTAATTTACCCTACATCACCTAGCAGAGACTTAGAAGACAAACTCAGTCATTTCGTTGTGTTCTCTAGTGAGAGGTGAGCCACTTTGGATAACATGGCAAGCGCACCTTGGATCTTACCCTTTTGATGATGTTTAGATTTGAAATACTTAAAGCTAAATACTTATGGAACCAAAAGAAGAGTTATGAAATCAGGACCCTGGGAATTAAGTAGTTATTGCTTTTGTAAAATGTAATCTGGTGATCTACATAACAAAGGTGGCAGAATTAATAGAGAAACTATTACAATTGAGTAATTGAAAATTCCAGGGGGAACTTCAATGCAAATTGCTTTTGGGTAAGTCTGTATTCCTGCATTCCCAGGACTACACAAGGAGCACTTTAGTTACAACATGGACTTATAATTCTAGATCATCAAATGGAAAAAGAATGTCTGGAACTACAGAGCAGCTTCACTGATCTTCATGGTGCTTTCAGGCTGTAATGCTGCATCTTCAAAGTCAGCAAAGTATCTTGAAAAGACAGACATATTAAACATTCTGACAAATATTTCTATCCACGCTGTTTTAAATCATTAAAATGCCTATAGCATCTGACAATGAAAGACCCAAGTAATTAAAAACATTTATAGAACATAGGGTTGTGTTTTTATTAAATAACATAAAACTTAAAAATAATAAGATATACTCAGAAAATGTTTAAAAGTTAATACGCTGAAAACTAAACAAAAATAAATCCCTTATAATAATATTTTAATGTATTTTCTCCCTACCTTTCCCCCCAATATAACATAGAGTATTTTTAATCTATATATAATTAAAGTGCTACATATCTATCTGTCTTGTGTCCTGTGTGGATTTATTCTTGATTTAACCCTTCCCATACAACCAGAAATAAAGAACATTTTAACTCTTGTAAATATAAAAAATACTTTGTTGTGAACATTTTTGCATACATATATATTTTGCATTCATTATTGTTTACTCAGGAAAAAGTTCAAGAAACTGAACTGCCACTTACATTTCATCTAGAATGCTGTTCATCAGAGATTCCCTACAACAATGCAGGATATTGCCAGTGCTCTTCATTGCCTACCAGAACTTGATGATAAGTCTATTGCTGGACTTACACACACACACACACACTTGTCCTAGAACACAGAGAAATCAATTTAATATTGACAAGCAGATTCCTCCTTGGTGGCTAGTGCTCATCATACCAGAAAGTACTATACAGACTGGGGGGCGGGGGGAGCAGGGGCAGAGGGGTCATCATTAACAGTCTTACCTAGCAGTGAACTCTTGTGAGCTACGATAATTGACCAGCATAAGAAGATATATCCATGGGGACAACAGTGGGACAAATGTTATGGCAGTAGCCCACTGTTTTCTGATTGGAATTAAAGCCCATTCCACAAAAAGAAAGACTTGTCTGGTATTGTAAATCTGGCTAAAATCTCATGGTTGTAGAGCCCATAGACCAGGAATAAACTACTGCTCTTATTTTGCTAAATGGGTATAGTATCAAATTGTACTCTACATTTGTCTCTTTACCCACAAATTAGTACAGCACCTCAAACTGCATTATATGCAATGTGTTTTGTCCTGTTTGTTTTTGTGAGAGGGGCTTCCTATTATGTAGCTCTGGCTGTCCTAGAACTTGCCATGCAAACCACACTGGCCTCAGACTCACAGAGAGCCATCTCCCTTGGCCTCCCATGTGCTGATATTAAAGGCATGTTGTTCCAATGGGGTTTCTCAGTCCCGGGTGGCCAGAGGCCCAGACCCTGCAACGCCAGACCCCTTAGGCGCTCGCCACTGCTGCTCAGAGCCCCAGAAATGACTCAGACGCTTATATTAAGTTCATGCTGTTTGGCCTATGGCTCAGGCACATTGCTAGCTTGCTGTTACATCTTAAATCAACCCATTCTTATTAATCTGTCTGCCACGTGGCCTGTGGCTCACCTCTGTTCCTTACATGTTGCTCCTTTGGGCTTCTGGCTTGGTCTGTCTGACCCCACCCTCCTTTTCCTACCTATGCTCTGATTTCTCTTCCTACTTTTTCTATGGTGCCTGTCATGGCCCAAAACAGCTCCTTTATTTAAAGACTGATATTCACAGCATACAGAAAGGCATTTCCACATCAGCATGTGCTACTCTGCCTGCCCTTCTTTTTCACTTCTTAAAATTTTTTAATTAAAAATTTTTATTCGAGCTGGAGAAATAGTGCAGAGGTTAAGAGCACTGGCTGCTCTTCCAGAGTTTCTGAGTTCAGTTCCCGGCAACCACATGGCGGCTCTCAACCATCTATAATGTTATCTGGCACCTTCTTCTGGTGAGCAGGGATACATGCAGAGAGAACACTGCATGCATAATAAATAAATATTTAAACGATTATTAAATATAGTTTGATTATATTATTTCCCCTCTTTTAAGGCTTCTTAGATTGTCCCATGCCCTACTCACCTAACTTCATGTTCCTCCCTCTAAAGAACAGACAAACATAGAATAAGAAAATAAACCAAAACCCGCAAAGCAAGAAACATCATACCATAACAAAAGAAAGTAGACAAAAACTACAAAGTTCATTTTGTGTTGACCTGCCCTGAAGTGTAATTGATTTACGCAGTGACACTGCATTGGAGAAAATTGGTTTTCCCTCCCCCAGCAGGTAACAGTGAGATGTTATGCCTACTCCCCTTTCTTTGTGCTGGGATCTTGTCTGGCTTAAATTTTATAACAGAATAAGCCCCCTTAGTACTGTGGCCAGGCCAGCTCTTGAAAGCAAGATTACAAATAAGTAAAAGTCACTGGAGTTGTCATAAATTGCCAGAGTCTAGAAAAAAGAAAGGACTCCCTAGAGCATCATCTCCTGCCTACTTACTTCAAACTCATCATACCTATGAGTTCTCTATGGTCCAGATCTAGCTGGAGCAGCCAGTTTCAGATCACCAAAGGGCCCTATAATTCTTACCAGACTCTAACCTCTGCAGTCCTGATGCTTCTGGGTCCTTACAGTCCTTGCTCTGCTCTCTTCATTGGCATTTGCATTTCCTGCCCCACTCCAGCTTCTTAGAATAAACCACTAATCCCTAGTACAATATCTTGGAACTTGGTATAAATTTAAGGGAAAAAAAACCTATTTAGGAACTCATTCCTATCGATTTACAGAGACCTACAAAGAACGGCTCTTTGTTACTGGTTTAATGTGGCCCTGTTCTTCTTACTACAAATTTTGCTTCTTAATAGTCGTGAAGTTTTTTGATCAAATTTCTGATTGAGTAATCTTTAAACTTGAGCTCACATTTTTAAAAAGGGGAATGGAATTTTAAAGATGTAATTGAACTATTTTTTCCCTAACCAGCATGTATGAGTTTTACAACTTTTGAAACAAAAATTGTTACTTTAAGACACAAGACAGAAAAGCACAGTTTTAGGGGTATCATTTGCCAGACCTTGGTTTTTTACCTAATGTGAATCCTTCCTCGTGAGTTCTTTACAACAGCTTGCTCCTTGTTACGAAAGAAGGATGGATGGATTTCTCAATCAGTCCTTTTTGTACTCTTAATGCTGCGGGTATAAATAGCTCCAGGCTGCAAAGCAAAGGGAAAGCAAAAAACAGAGAAGTTGCTAAGACAGTGGATTATCCTAATGACAGAGCAGCAAATTGATTTTCCAGTTCTTTGCTTTCATCAGAATTGAAGACTTAACTTGTCAACTCATATACATTTAAAAATAGTCTTCAAGAGATTAGTGTAAACTAGGAGAGATCTTAACATGATATTAACACAGCAAACTTTTTATATCTGTACCTCTTTATCTAAACAGTTCTAGTCACCTTAAATATATATACTACAAAATTAAAAATGGAACCAGGGCTGGAGAAATGGCTCATGGTTAGGAGAATTGAGAACACTCCTCCTGAGGACCCAGGCGCTATTCCCAGCACCCCCATGGCAGTTAATAACCATCTGTGACTCCAATTTCCAAGGGACTTCATGTCCTCTACTGATCTTTTGCTAGCTTCCATGGGCACTGCATACATATAGTTCACACACACACACACAGAGGGTAAACACCCATACAAATAAAATAAAAATAAATCTCAAAAAATATTTTTTAAAATAGTGTGCGTGTGCGTGTGCGTGTGTGTGTGTGTGTGTGTGTGTGTGTGTGTGTGTGTGTGCACATGTGGATGTCAGAGGTCAACTTGGGTCCTGGGGATTGAACTCAGGCTATCTGGTTTTCTAGGTCAACACTTTTCCTCAATGGGCAAGCCATCCTGGCAGTCCCAGCCACACTACGTTTTATATGTACCAAGCACAATTGTATTAAAATATCTTGACTAAAAAAAGTTTGTCAGACTTATGGTCACAGAAAATATTTTTTCTCTTAAATAACATTAACAGGATAATCAAGATAAGACTTCCAAGCATTGAGGGGCTAAGGTGGTGACTCAGTAGTAAAGGACTTGTTTAGCATATGCCTAGGTTGAATTCTCAGCATCCCTCATAATAATAATTTAAAAAGCCACATTAAGATAAAAACATGAAAGAAGTATGTAATACTAATCTGATATTTTTAAAAGAAATCATTGTAATTCACTGCTATTAAGATACAAATTTCTGAAAAACATATGGTGTTATTTCTTCCCCCTTTATGGTGGTTTTAGTAAGAACAACTCTCCCTTCCCCTCATATATTTAAATGTTTGATATGAGGGAGTTGGTGTTACTAGTGAAGGATTAGGAGGCGTGGCCACGTTGGAGGAAATGTGTCATAGCGGGGTAGGCTTTGGAGTTTCAGAACTCAAGGCAGGACCAGGATCTGTCTCTTCCTGCAGTCTGCAGATTGGAATGTAGAATCCTCAGCTACTTTCCTTGTACCATGTCTGCCTGCACAATGAACTAAACCTCTGCAATTAGAAGCAAGCCTCAGTTACATGCTTTTCTTTATAGATGTTGCTGTGGTCATGGTTGGGCACTAACACCACAGCCTTTTACATGGTTTGAATCATTAACACTAGGTTTTTCAGTTGCATTTAATTTGTTTGTTTGTTTAGTGTGTGTGTGTGTGTGTGTGTGTGTATGTGTGTGTGTGTGTGCAGGCCAAAAGACTGTGGGAATACATTTGTGCATACTGTATCTTTAAATAAAGGAGCTGGTTTGGGCCATGGCAGGTACGTAGAATAGGTGGGAGGAGAATCAGAGCTTAGGTAGAGAAGCAGGGTGGAGTCAGCAGACCGCGCGGAAGCCGCCCAAGAGACGACATGTAAGGAGACACGGGTGAGCTACGGGCCGAGGCCACGTGGCCCGCAGATTAATAAAGATGGGTTGATTTAAGATATGAGAGCTAGCTAGCAATGTGCCTGAGCCATAGGCCAAACAGCATGGACTTAATATAAGCCTCTGAGTTATTTTTGGGGACCTGGGCGGCTGGGCAGCTGAGGGGTCTGGCACGGCAGGTCTGTGTGTCTCGGATCTCTGGCTAACCGGGACCCAGAGAAACCATAATACAACAAAAGACAACTTTCAGAAGTTGGTTCTCTACTTCTAACACATGAGTCCAAGGGATGGAAGCCAGTTTGGCTGTATGCACATTTACCATCTAAGCCATCTTTTTTTCTTTTTGAACAGGTCTTAATATGTACCCCTGGATCTGTTGTAGAACTCACAGTGTAGACCAGTCCAACCCTGGAACTCTATAATGATCTATCTGCTTCATTCTCCCAACTGTTAGATTAAAGGTGGGTGCTAACACACCCTAGATAATCTATACAGACTACTTATCTTAAAACAGTTTTATTTTACAGACATAAAATATGAATAATACTGAAAGAAAATATAGCATCTTGCCATTCCACAGTTCTTATAGCATTATGCATATACATTGTCAGCTACATTGTCTTTTTTATGAGTAAATAATATTCAGTTATGAATATGGACCATAACTTTATTTTCTGTTTATCAAATTATTGTTCAAGATAGCTTAATGTGTGTGTGTGTGTGTGTGTGTGTGTGTGTGTGTGTCCCACTGAGTCAGTTCATGCTGCTGTACATGAGTGTGGACCATCCACTGGATCAGGGACAATGTAATTTGTCTCTTCACTGTTAATTGCTGTAGCAGTGGGGTTTCTGGGTCCTGGGCAGCCAGAGACCCAGACCCTGCCGCGCCAGATCCCTTAGCTGCCCGCTCAGGCCTCCAGAAATGACTCAGACACTTATATTAACTTCATGCTGTTTGGCCTATGGCTCAGGCACTTTGCTAACTAGCTCTTACATCTTAAATCAACCCATTTCTATTACTCTCTCTGCCACGTGGCCCATGGCTCACCTGTGTTCCTTACATGTTGCTCCTTTGGGCTTCAACTCCCTCTGTCTCTGACTCTGCCCTTCCTTTTCTACCTATTCTGATTCCTCCTCCTACTTCTTCTATGGTGCCTGTCATGGCCCAAAACAGCTCCTTTGTTTAAAGATTGAGATTCACAGCACACAGAAAGGCATTTCCACATTAAATTGCTTTTTTTGTTTTGTTCTTGCTGTGAAGATTTTTCATTTTGATAAAAATCTCAGTTGTCTATTTTTTTAGTTTTGTTTCCTATGCATGTTATGTCTTATCCAAAAAGTCCTTGACTATTCTAATGTTGTAAATACTTCTTTTATATTTTCTAGTGATTTAATAATTTTACAGTTTACATTTAATTTGTCCAAAGCAAGCTGAGGTTTGTAGCTGTTGAGATTTGGGTGTCTGACGGCATTCTTCCGTTTGTGGAAATCTGATGTGTCCAAACAGTTTCTATTTTTAGTTGCCTCATTGCATCACTTACTTTGCAGTTGGAGATCTGCTCTCTGACAAGTGAGTGAAACAGAGGATGATGTAAGGCAAATGGGCACAACATCCATGTGCTGAACAGCACACAAGAAAAGTCACAAATGTAACTTTATTTTAAAAATGACAGAGCTTTTAAATAGAACTCAGCACATGGAAACTTCTCCCTCCGTGGGAATTAAACTCTTCTCCAAAATAGAACAGAATGCTAAGAGCTTAAATTTATTATTAGACACATTTGTATCTGGAAACAGCACTGCTTCATGAAATAACTAAATGAACTCTAATGGGTGTTGTAATCAGTTTGCAATCTCTCCCTACTTCATATCCCATAATACCTCCCTCCCAAGTCTTGTAGTCCTTATCCCATACGCATAAATGGGATATTCATCATTAAAGTCTTCTAGAAAGAAATCAACACATTTTGTAGAAATTTTCTGAAGTATAAACAGGTGTTAATTACATTTTGACTTTTACACTCTATGTATAGAGTCCTAAAATCTTGTTTCAAGCTAGAGAGATGGCTTCAGAGCAACTATGTTCAGTGCCTAGCACCATGTTAGGTGGCTTCTAACCACCTTTAACTCAAGCTCTGGGTTGATCTGATGCCTCTGGCCTTTGTGGGAAACTGAATACACACACACACACACACACACACAAAACTGACAGAGAAAGAGAGACAGAGATCTCTTTGAAAAGTCTTGTTAGTCTAAGGTGATATCTAACAGTTTACAAGAACCAGAGCTGTAGTGCATGCCAAAAACATGAAGTTCATATTGGCCATGGTGGTGCACACTTGCAAACCTCAGCATTCAAGAGGCTGAGGTACAGGGGTGTGGGTGGGCTGGGGGTGGTTTTAATTCAAGGACAGACTGAATTATATAGCAAGAAAGACCCAATGTCAAAAGAAAGGACCATCAAAATGGTTCAGCAGGTAAAGGTGTTTGTCACAAAACCCGACAACCTGAATTTGATCTCTGAGACCTATGTGATAGAAGAAGTGAACAGTTCTGTCAAATTGTCCTCTTGACTCAATATAAACAATGGCACATCCATGCCCATGTGTGCACACATGCACACAAAGTAAGTAAACAAAAATGTATTTTAAAGCCGCAGAAATAAACATACGGATACTATGCTTATCAAAATATTTGAAATTTAGGTAATCTCATCATCAGAAAAAAAATGTTAAATTTTAAGAACAAGGAAAATCATAAACTTAGAGCTGATAGTATAGCTCAGCTGGTGGAGTCCTTGCCTTTCATGTGCAGGTCTGAGTTTGCAAAGTTTGTTTTATTTGTGTTTGTCTTAAGGTTCAAGTCTAATGTCAGGCAGCACCACAGGTTTGCGCTTTGGGTTTGTGGTGGTTTAAGATTGGTCCCCATTAGCTCGTAGTGGCACTATTAGGAGGTGTGGCTTTATTGAAGGATGTATGGTCTCAAGTGTGTCACTGTGAGGGTGAGTATTGAGGTCGCTTTTGCTTAAGCTTTGCTGGGTGTCACAGTCACAGTTGCTTTCTCCTTAGTCAGCAACATGTGGGCTGTGCTCCCCACCATGGTGATAATGGACTGAACCTCTGAACTGTGAGCTAGACACTTCAGTTAACTGTTTTCCTTTATAAGAGTTGCTGTGGTCACTGTGTCTTTTCACAGCAATAGACCTAACTAAGACATCAGCACACTACGAGGTGAACACATGTCAGACCAAGGGAAGGGGAGAGGAAGGTGAGTGGAAGGACAGGGCAGGAAGGACATATCGATCCCTTCATGGGTACACTCCCAATGACCTAAAATCTTCCCAGTAGCTTCTAAGCCCCATAGAAACTCTTGGATCTACCTATGCCAGGGCTAGACATTTATACATGGGACTTTGGGGGACACTCATCTCAACCATAACAGTATGAAAATAAAGGGGAGATAATTTCTTTTCTTTGTGTAGCTTCATAGCCTTTTTTTTTTAAAATTAAAAGCTATTTTTGAGATAGAGTCTTGCTAGGTAGTCCAGGCTTGCCTCAAATTTGTGGATCTCTGATCTTAGTCTGATGACTTGGCCAATGTTCTAGCTTCATTTTCTATTATACTGTAATACAATATTTTGACCAAAAGCAACCTGGGGAAGAAAGGATTTATTTCAGCATACACCTCCTGGTAACAGCCTACCATAGAGGAAAGTCAGGGCTAAAGCTGTTTACAGAAAGAGGGTTTGTTCCCTCTAGTTTGTGAGCAGCAGATGCCTTCTACAAAGCAGGACCTTCTGCCCAAGGATGGAAGCATTCACCAATGAGCAGGGCTCTCCCACATCAATCAACAGTCAAGACAATTCTCCACTTTGACTAAGGCTAAAGTGATCCGAGGAATCTCTGAAATTTGAATGTCTTTCCCCAGGGCTCTTAGCTGTGAAAAGCTGACAAAACTAACCAGAACTAATTTCTTCATATTTGGAGAAATTATTTATTAAAATTAGAAATGTAGCTGGGTGATAGGGGCACATTCCTTTGATCCTGGTACTCAGGAGGCAGAGGCAGGAGGATCTCTGCGAGTCTGAGGCCATCATGGTCTACAGAGTGAGTTGCAGGACAGCCAGGGAGGGCTACAGAGAAACCCTGTCCCAGGGGAGGGAGGGGTGCTTAGAAATGAATTTTAGAGTTAAATTTTCCTTGGCGTTGTTGAGGTTTACATGGGTTATTGTTTGTTATTATGCACCTTGTTTACCTCATCTGCTGACCCTTTAGAACCACGGCAGTCATATACTTCCACATCTCTGCCTATGACTGCTTTCAACAAGTTAGCATGACATACAAAGGCCAATGTTGGAAGAGTTTTGCTGACAGGTAGGGGTTGGAGTCTCTCCATGGCCTGGCAGCTTTCATCAATAGCTTAGCAACATGGGGCTCCCTTCCTCCAGCAGAACTTTCTACCTCTACCTGCCCTTATCTTGAGAATGTCACTGGTCTGGGAAGACTGGCTTTATCCAAAAGCTATCTCTAAGCCAGTTGCCTGATTTATCTTTAGCTTGACCCTTGGCACAGATCCCTGCTAGAAGGCTTCCTTGCTACACATATGGTAACTAAGACATGCTAGGAGCCTTGTGATAGGACCATGCCACTTAATGCAACTTGGGGTTTGTCCCCAGGCTCCCCAATCCTATATAATCTTTATACTCTGAAATAAAATTTTGAAATGATTACCAAAGGCCGACTCTGTCCATGCTCATGGGCCATATACAAAGCTTTCTGTGGCCACTACTGCTGCTTGCCCTCTCCACCTGATGGCTGACAGGCCAAGACAGAAAGGGGATCCCCCCACAGGTCAAAACCCAAAGATATGATGCCAACTGCCACTGGTCTAACTTTTACACTGTCCCAGTTCTCATTAAAGGTTCCTTTGGAAAGAGAAGAAATTGTGTGTGTGTGTGGGGGGGGGGGTATGTGTGTAATATATATCATGTCTGTACAGGGGCAGAAGCCAGAGGGTCAACAGTGAATATCTTTTGTAATTGCTCTCCTATTGTGATATTTTGTGACCAATTAGATTCTTGATATACTCTCCACTTTTTTTTTTTTTTTGAGGCAGAATCCTTTACTGCATCTGGAGCTTACCAATATATGTAGACTGGCTGGCCAGCAAACCCCAGGGATGCTCCTGTCTCTGCCTGCCTGGCCAGTACTAAGATTACAGGCATGTACCACCACACTCAGGTCCTTCTGCTTGCATGGCAAGCATTTTGCCAGCTGAGCTATCACTTCGACTCACAGATGGGAAAATCTTTAGAGAGAATCTCAGCATACAACATGGGTGTGAGAGATTTGATATATCTGTTAGGAGACATGTCTTCAGTGCAAACTACTACCTGTCCTGTGGTGCAGACTTCCAACATTTTCTGTGGGGAGTGAATAGGACTTGCTGAGGTTTGGAAAGGTTTGGAATCTTCTTCTAAATCCTTCTTTCATCAAATGCAACCCTTCAAATGTTCATTTATTTCTAACTTAACTTACATGGCTGTAAAGTCCTGTCTTATCACAAATATTATATAGTTTTATTAAAAAATAAAATGCAGTTGCTAAATATTTAATATTTCCAGTTCATCTTTCTGTACTTACATTGTCATTTCATGTTTTCTTAACACATCCCCTCCAGAAAGTAGGATGCTATTTTCTTTCCAAGTTCTTGGTTCATTTCACATCATGTGATTACAGTTAAAGAACTCAATGTTCTGGGAAGAAGCCACTCACCTCTGTGAACTTCTTATTTAGCTAGAAACTAGTTGATGCCTCACATAATCTGTAAATGTGGCACCTGTAGAAACATAACATGATTTCCTGCCCAAAATTATATATGTAAGTACATATGTGGCCCATATAACTGCATGGATACATATGTTTACTATAAAAAGAAATAGAAAACTATTTAAAATGGCTGTATCTCATAGTATGATCAGTACAGTTTGTTCTTAAGTACTTGTATCATGGCTTTACAGAATAGAACCCAGTCTTCATTGCACCAGTGAATACCGAGAGGATTAAGTTGAATGGACTGTATGTAGGAAATCCCTTTCTGATAAAGATTTTATATTACAAATTTAAAAGAGCTCTTACAAACCTGCCCCCTGCAATAAGTAAGGGGTAGAGAGATGTTTCAGTGGTTGGGAGTTCTGACTACACTTCTAGAAAGCCCACATGACAGCTCACAACAGTCTTTAACTCTAGTCCCAGAGGATCCAATGCCTACTTTTGTACTCCACAGGCACCAGGCATGCACATGATGCACAAACATCCATGTGTATACATATAAATATACAGTCATATACGATGCCCGCATCACCTGAGCAAGCTTCATAGAGCAAGGGCCTGGAGATTGAGAGACACAGAGATGCCGGTCACTCTTGAAAAAGGAATGCCATTTATTGAAGCTTAAGGAAAGCCTGTATACCAGGAGTTGCACTTTTTACCTTGAGTAACCTCTGCAGCTGACAAGCAACACCTGACCTTCATCAACTTGTCTTCTGCTAACTCCCTAATTCCTTAACCACAGCACATGCTTGGGCATTGTTCCAATAAAGGTTCTGAGAACAAATGAGCTTAATCCAGTAAACCACAGACCAGTAATAGTGCTAAACCCTTGGGGCTGCAGATTGACCTCCACAGATACCCCTTCCTTTTATACAAAAAGGACATCCAGACTAGGCCTGTCTTAGGTGGCACAAGGAACTTGGATTGCATCTTTACCCGTCATCAGAGAATTCTGCAGCATAGGGTAGAACTTCCAGTCTTAGGCTGATACGATCCTCCATACCTTACTGGTCATGGGCTCACAAGCTGGTTTTAGCATGTTAATCCACACCTCACTATGTGCTGAGTCATGGGCACAAAGCACATTTTTTGTGACCACAATGACTTTGGTTTGTAGCTGGCTCTGTCTTAGGAGCATGATGAGAAGCAATGCTCCTCCCAGCACTGATCCTGCCCACTTCCTAATCATCTCTATGCCCTGCTATATACCTATAACTAATTGATTTGCATTCTGATCTCATTCACTGCAATGATCTCTCTAAGGCAGGTGCTGCGTATAATTCCCAAAACAGATTTACCTGCTCTTGCAACAAAGAAATCTGCAAGTCAAGCTGTAAGATACCTTATCTCATACCGTTCTGTGTCTCTAAACATTGGCTATTATTCCTAATAATAAATCTAATGTGGCTGCAGGGAGGGGCTACAGAATGACCAAAGGCAATCCTCACTGCCTCCACCCCCCCCCCACCCAGAGGCAGCCACAATGGTAGTAAAAACAGCTGTGGTGATCTTTCTTAGGTTGAAAGAGGATGAGCTGATCAAACCACCAATGCGACTGTCTCGTTTTTCCAGCAGCCAGTCAGAAGACAGGATTCTCTAGAATAATTCAAACTACTAGACATGTTAGTAGCATTTGTCACCACAAAGAAAAAGGGGATGGGACAGAGAGTTTTCAAACCCTGTACTTGAAACCCAAGAAGCAGTCCCATTAAAATAGGTTGCCTACGTTATAACCTTGGCAGGGGCTGTGGCCCCATCACCATAAGGGGTTTGCCTGATATGGAGGATTTGTAATACATTCAGCCCATCAGGGTGAACTGATGAGGTAGTAGTCAGGGTGCCCAGGCCAGCAATGATTAGCTAGAGAGATGTGTAGTAGATTTATGATGTTACATTGTAAACAATTGTCCTGCCTATGAGTTTAATAAAAAGCAATAATTGGCCAAAAGTGTATGTGGGTGGGGCTTCCAGACTAAGAAAACTCTGGGAACAGGAAGAACAGATCAGAAATGCTACAGAGAAGCCAGAAGATTCAGAGGACAACTATGCTGCTCTGAGAAAGGTACCGAGCTGTGAAGGCAGAAGTTTTTTTTAGTATATTAATTTAAGACTAATATAGAATCATGGGTTAGATTAAGAGCAAGAGCCAGCAAGTTATACGTTTGGGCCCCAGGTCATTCAGCATACAATTAATGTAAGCATCTGTGTGTTTCTGTGGGACTGTGGGTAGGCGGGTCTGCAGGTCTGCTGGTCTGTGGATCCAAACCTTGAGGCTAGGCCCAAAGTTCAGGCCTCAAGGCTAGGCCTGAAAGTCCAGGCCAGAAACCTCATACTACAGGGATACAACCAGTGTGGTTCTGAGACTTTTTATTTATTGGCACAAGTACAATTTTTAAGGCTACAACAGAAGCATTGGAGGAGTTCTGCCCAAAGTCAGCAATTGAGGCATTGCTTATTGCCACTATGGGCAAGAGAATTATTAGGGAACTGTCTCTTATCCAGTGCCTTCTCAAAGCAGAGGCTCTCAGTAAGATTCCAAGTGTCAGTGTTATAGCTTTATGCCGATTTATAGGTGCCGATGGGGTGCCCATCTTCCAGTCAGTAGATACAAAGTAGGGCCATACTGGACCATCAAGACCCACCGGCATCAACATCGGGGGATTTCTTACCAGTGCCCAGTCGACCTAATCCACCAGGCTTGTTCCCAACAAGGTCACTCACAGCACACACCAGCCGTTCAAGGACCCAGACTGGAGGAGATTCAGCATTCTGAGGGGAAATACAGACACTACCCTGCCCCCACATCAGCACTGGATCTGGTCCATCTCATCTGGACATCACATCCCTCCATTTTACTTGAGGGGGTGTGGAAAACTTTGGTTGCCATTGGTGTTCAGTGGCCAAATTCCCCTGACTATCCATAGTTAACAAATTTTTAAATGTAGAAAATAAATAACTGATCCTTGGCAGTATTTTACTCCCCCCTTTATGAAGGTATGCCTTCAGGGTATCTGTAAGAGACAACTCTGCACTGTAGAAACAGTGGCAATGCTTCCAGCTGTTTCTAAGGGTCCCAAAAATTTACTAACATAAACACTATCTGTATATAAATTAACAGGAACATCTTAAAGAAATACTATAAAGCCATAAATACTGCAGCCAATTCAGCAACTTGTGCAGACTGAATGTTAATTTTTTCCCTTAAAATAATACCATTAGCAAAGATTGCAGTCATCCCATTAGAAGACCCATCTGTAATCACATTCACTGCCCCAGCTATAGGGCGCTGAGAAACAACTTTAGGAAAACACACAGGGTGATTAAGAAATAATTGTAACAATTTTACAACTGGGATAATGGTTGTCAAAAGTCACTGAATTAGTGCTTAAAAAGTGTCCATTCCAGACTGAAGGGCTGTAACCATTGAACTTGTTATCAGGGCGGCTAGTCATGGAAGCCTGTGCGGTTCCTCTGTGGTCCTGGCTACAGCAGCAGCCTTCACTCCACTGATTCCCTTCCAGGAGGCTCCCGCAAAGCTGAGCCGGGAACCAGGAAGTTCTCTGCCCAGCCACACCTCCTGCTATGGAAGCACTCCTGCCTTTCCCAGGGTGGCTCGCCCAGTACCCCACCTCTGCGCCGCTGGCTCTGCCTGCTTGACCTGTGCCAACAGTTGCTCACAACCTGGTGCAGGCAAGTGGCCCTTCAAGACAAGCCCCTCAAACAGTTCCCAACATTGCAGAAGGACATAACTGAACTGCCTAAGCTGGAGAGGCATGATCATGAACCAAAAGAATTGGTCCGGTCTGCCAAAAGACTCCTGTTCCTGAATCTCTTCAAAGACTCTCCCAGCCGCAGCCAATTGACTAAGCAAGGCATCTTTTACAAGCTGCCAAAATGAAAAGGTAGCAATGGAGACGTCCTCTGGTCCTCTGAGGTGAAATGCCTCGTGCAATGCCTCATGAATGCTAAGCTGCTGAGTGTGCCAGCTCACAGGAACCAAGGAGTAATCATAGTTATTCAGAGAAGCCTCCAGTTCTTTCAAAGAAGAGACTCCAGTTCCTGAATCTCATCAAAAACCCTCCCAGCCTCGGCCAATTGCTTCAGTTAAGTTCTACTGGGGGATTTGTTTCCCAAACCTTCACGTTGTTCCATATTTCTTTAATAATTCTATTATTCAGTTAAAATCTTCAGGACCTTGCAGCTCCCGTTTCAATTCTGCTGGGACTTTGAAGCTCCCATATTTCAATTCACCCTCCTCCTATTTCTGAGGGCGACCTCTCAGAATTTCTCTAGTTCTTGATCTAAGTCAAGCAAGAGGCTGGAGATTATCAATTAACCCTCTTCCTTTTAATGAGGGTGATCTCTCAGAAATGTCCTAGTTCTGGAGAATTCAATTCACCCTCCTCATATTAATTTCCTACTTGCTGGGCACCTTTCTGAGGGTGATCTCTCTGGGTCTCCTAGTTCTCAATGTCACTGAGGGCCTCTAGCTGCAATGCAATCCACTGAAGTCTCCATCTGTGATTCAGTTTCACAGATGAACTCCACCTTAAGTGCCTTAATCTCGCTTGGGGCCTCCATCTGTGATTCTTTCATCACCTTAGTGAGCTTCATTGAGCAAAGGCCTGGAGATTGAGAGACACAGAGATGCAGGTCACTCTTGAAACAAGAATGCTGTTATTGAAGCTCATAGAAAGCCTATGTACCAGAGGTTGCCCTTTTGACCTTGAGTAACCTCTGCAGCTCACAAGCAACACCTCAATTTAGTCAATTTCTTTGTTGTCTGCTAACTTCCTAATTCCTTAACCACAGCATTGTTCCAATAAAGTTTCTAAGAACAGAACAGATCAGCTTAATCCAGTAAGCCACAGGTCAGTAATAGTGCTAAGCTTTGGGGGCTGCAGGATGACCTCCACAGTCATATATATAAATTTTAAATTAATTTTTAAACAAATAATCCCCCAAAAATAATGGCTCAAAGGAATCAATCAGTACTTTACTAAAGAAGGTGGATGAGGGCTGGTAATATTACTCAGTTGGTAAAGGAATTAGCTGCCAAGTCTTATGACCTGCATTGAATCCTCAGGATATACATTGTAGAAGGCATCAAAGGTTCTCCAAAGTTGCCCCTGACCTCCATATACATGTCGTGGTGGAAGAAGAGAACATACACCCAAATTTATCCTCTGACATCTTTTGTATGTGGCAGCATGTTAAAAATTTCTAGGGCATTACTTAATGCCCAGGAGAGATGAGATTGAATCACAAATGTGTTTTTCTGTAAATCTGTGTATTTGCCTGAGATGGAGTTTCTCTTTCAATGTCCTAATGACCATGTTTATTGAAGTGTTGTGTCTTTAAAGTGGTCTGTTTGGGGGACTGTTGTAGAATATTAGTTGAAGATGTGTTACATTTGTATACACTGTGAACTATTCGTTTAATGATGCAGAGATGTGTTACATTCTTTCATATTGCATTTGTTTAACTCTGTGAAGCTGTTACTTTACCTGCCTAAGACTCCTGATTGGTCTAAAAAAGAGCTGAACAGCCACTAGCAAAGGTAAGAGAAAAGATAGCTGGGGATGGCAGGCAGAGAGAATAAATAGAAGAAATGTGGGAGGAGATCAAGGAGTGAGGGAAAAAAAGGAGAGGAAGCCATCAGGGGCCAGCCACCCGGCAACATAGCAACCTACAGAGGAGTAAGTAGAGGGAGGTATATGGAAATAAATATAAAAGCTCAGGGGTAAAAGTAGGTGGGATAATTTAAGTTAGAAAAGCTGGCTGGAAACAAGCCAAGCTGAAGCTGGGCATTTATAAGAAACAATAAGACTCTGTGTTTTTATTTGGGAGCTAGGTGGAGCCCCCCCCCCCCCCAAAGAGTAAAGACTAAAAATACATCAACAATAGGGGGCATGTGTAGAGACAGGACTGTGATTGTTTGCCATTACCAACAATTCAATGAGTCTACCTGTGTGTTTCTAAAGAGGCTTCACTAAGGAGAGACCACTACCCTACTTGTGGTAGCACCATGCCATGCTAATAAAAAGACATTTGCATGGTACTGGAGAGATTGCCCAAAGATCAAGAGCCATCTGCTGGCTGCTCTTCTGGAGGCCCTGAGTTCAACTGCTAGCAATCACATGGTGGCTTCCAACCATATATTATGAGATCTGGTGCACCCTCCTGGGATGCAAGGAGAACACTTTATACGTAATAAATAAATAAAATATTTTAAAAAAAAATTGTCAGGGGTGCACCCTGTAGCACAGATTGCTTGGAGAAGGCACTCCAATGTGGTTTGAGGTTTCTGGCCCGGATTTTCGGGTCTAACCTCAAGGTCTAGGCCCATAGACCCGCAGACCCGCAGTCCCACAGAGACACACAGATGCTTCCAATAGTTTTTGGCTGATCAGCCTCAGGCCCAGGCATATCACTTGCTAGCTCTCTACCCTTAAGCTATCCCATGTCTCTTGTTCAGCCATGTGGTTCGGTACCTTTCTTTAGAGCTGCATGGTTGTCCTCTGCATCCTGCAGCTTCTCTCTGGTGCTCTGTCATTCTGTTCTCAGAGATTTTCTTAGTCTGGTAGCCCCGCCCACACTTCCTGCCTGCCTTTGGCCAATCAGTGCTTTTTATTAAAACAGTGGGTGGGACAATTATTTACAATGAATCAACACAATACCCCTACACTCCAAGGTAAAATTTTAAGGCCTATAGGCAGCAGGAAAGTCCAGCCTCTTCTGATGGACAGAACCACAAACAGCTGTACAAAGGCATATTTGTTGAAAGTTACACAATGTATTTCCTCAGTTACATGTCTTATTGAAAGAGCATTCCATGCCCCAAGACTCTAGTCCTTTATTATGTACCATTTGAAATACACAATAATTCACGAGCCTAAGGAGTCTTGTGACTGAAGTTATAGGATGGCTACAATGCCCCTTAAGTAAGACTATTACTGTTTTCCACAAGGATTCTTCAAGGTCAAAGCACTTATAAAAAACTGTTCATTTATTCTAATATCTATCCCAGATACAGTGACTCTTCTAAATTTCTACAACAATATTTGAGTAAGGTAAAAAAAAAATTACTTAAAGTATATTTTTATAAGCAGCCAAGAAATGTGACATCTAAATTAATTACAAAGTTTACAGGTCATTCTTGCCTTTGAAAGTAAAAGGTTGGTCCCAAACGACTATTGACAGAGTTTTCCTTATAATTTAAGCAGGAAGAAGCTGGATTGTTGTCTTCTGGAAATGTTGACACACCAAAAGCAGAGGAGGTAGGGAAAGTAGGCGAAGTAGGCCTGACACAATTCCCAGGAACCCACATTACCAGAGTGGTGACTGGGTGCCAGGTGGATTCCTTTTAACCAATCCTCCTATGGTTTTCCTCAATGCTTAGCTGGGCTTGAGTAATTGAAGGCCCATTGGAAGGAAAGGTACAGGAATAACGGTCTCAACAGCGACCGGGGAGGGAGTAAAGAATATGTGCAAGCCAACACATTGGCAGGGAAAGGTAGACCTGCTTCTCTGCAAGCTAATAACCCACTTGGAGGCATTCAGCTTGCATCTGTGCCCTATGTCTGAACTCAGCACACGTGTACATGCTTTATGATTTGCCCATCCTGCCCACTTTGCATCCCAAGTCTGGCCCTACAATTTGGTTGCAAGACAAAACTCTAGGGTCCAATTAGACTTAATTCGGTTTTAAAGAGGCTGCTCTGTTCCATGTGTTAAGGCTAGTTCCCAGTACTCATGGCCTGCAGTCTACTGGGAACTACCTCGGCTTTCCTCTTGTCTCATAGCTCGTGGGATTCTGATTTGGAGTAATAAAAATTACATGTAATTTCAGCCTAAGTAGTTTTACTGGGTATAATTATATGCCAAATAATAATAATAATAATAATATTGTACTAAATATTGTATATTTCAGTAGGCAATACAAAGAGGCATTGTATTGTACCTTAGGAATGATGAACACTCAGAAACTACATAACATAGATCAGATCTGTCAATTTTTTCAAGGTGAAAAGGTGGGGAAAAAACCCTGTTTACTCTCTTTGAATCTGATATAAACAGATAATGTTCACAAATAAACTTATTTCTTCATATAGTATCTTAAAATTAATAAAAGCTAAATGTTTATTTTTCAAAAACAATTAGTATATCTGATTAGAGTAGACAAAAATCAACATAATAGTAAAGGTTTATGAGTACTTTTACACATTTAAAAAACCCCACACATCAACTGTAAGATGATACTAAAAATACCCACCATGCAATACAAATACCTGAATCAAGCTGAAAAATGAGGGATGATCCAATGCACTGTTAAAGTAGAAATAGCTTAAAAACTTTCTAATGTCAGAAATAAACACTGAGTAGGAAATGGAAGCAAAGTTCTATGAGGTGGAACAAAATTAACAACCCTGATGGTAACTTCAGCATTGAGAAGACAGAGGCAGACAGATATCTCTGAGTTCTAGGGGAGCTTGCTGATCTATACATTGAGTTCTAGGTCAGACAGGCTTACACAAAGTAAAATCCTGTAACCCTACAGTGACCACACACATGATGATTTGCCAGCAGGGCTGTGTCTCTTTTCTACCTTCTATTCCAGAGTAACTAATGTTAATATGCTTTTCAATTTCCAAAGAACTATGACTTAGATTGTCAAAAATAAAAAAGGTTATAAGAAAAACTGCAAACAATAGGTACAATAACTAAATAAATATATACAAGCAACGATTATATCAATAATGTCCAGTCCATTAGCAATTGACAAATATAAGGAAAACACCCCATTTTTCATCCTATTTTGGTGAACCCAAAGGATGGTACCTAATTCACTTTCTAACTTGTATTAACCAACTGAAACTATCTTTTTATGTCTCTCAAACTTACACACTTTATATCTCTTAGTGTTTTTCTTTTCTTCCTAAAACTGTGACTAGGGAAACTATAACTATCTCATCTCCAACTCCCTCAGAGATCCAAGAAGGAAATAATAGTAACTAAGTAAACAGGAAGTGCAAGCAAGCGACTTCCAAGAAAATATGAAAAATGGCAGAAACAGCTAGCTACCTGGACAATCACCCAAGGCTCCTCTGCATCCATCTTCACTCTACAGACTTATTTGTGTGCTTTGAGACTATCCAGGGTCCCAGGCTCCGGAAGGGGGTGTGGCCAACCCTATTCATAAGGGGCTGCTGGGATCTTGAAAAGCCCTGTTTCCTGGTTCCAGACTGCTAGAGAGACCGGTTCGGATCGTCCACTGAGTGGATAATCCAGTCTATTAGGCGTCTATATAAGCTGTTACCTGTATTGAGAGTGTTGGTTTATATTTTAATAAATATTAAGCTTGGATTGGTGTACTTAAGAGAATTTCCTCGGACAGACCAGACTGGTCTCAAACTCAGGGACATCCTCCTGCCTCTGCCTTCCAAGTGCTGGGATTAAAGGTGGGTGCCACCACTGCATGGCTCTGTTTGGCCCTGAACTCACAGAGATCTATAGGCTCTCTGCCTTCCCAGTGCTGGGATTAAAGGCTTGGGTCACCACTCCCTGATCTTCATGGCTTGGCTCTGTCCTCTGATATTTCATGCTATTTTTATTGATTATACAATACATGACCACTGTAGATGATTAGCTTTCAGCTCTTGCTAAAGAGATAGTTTGAAATCTGAAATAATGCATCAGAGTGTGATGTTTGGATACCAACAAACATATACTAAGAGCATCCTGACCAAAGTGTGACTAAGTTGATTGTATAAATGCAGGAGTTTGAGGGGATGACTAGTCTGTGATAAGGAAAAATCTCTGTCCTTGACCATGCCACTGAATCACCAAGAAAGCTTATCTTCTGTTGAGTCTCTAAAATGGAATAAAGTCTCAGCAAACCAGCACTTCAGCCTGTGGTTAGCTGTGGAGTACAAATGCATTCTGGCTCAAATGATCCTAAGCAGATGTCTACATGGTAACTGCTCAGGATATAACAAAATCCACCCAATCTAGGCAAATGTAAAACTGCCTGTGGTTAAGATTCTATACTCTAAGCATGCACCAGCCAACCAGCTCTGTTGGAGGCGAATTCACTGTTTGAAGAGGTGAGTCACTTCAGGAAGGCATCAGCAGAGACAACAAACAGAAAAGGGACACACAGCCTTCTTACGAAAACACTCTGAAACCAAAAAGGAGGAATTATAATCACCGTGAAGAACAAGAGAGTACTGTTCACAAGAGCAGGAAGATTGAGAGAAAGCCAAACAGAATCACCTTGTAAACAAAACACATACAAACAACAGTAGATGGAAAGTGCAAATGCTTTTCTTGTATGAGTTTATCTAAAGCACTGGTGATTTGTGATAGTTAAGTCTTGCAATTAACTCTTGCATACATAGGAACTTAGGCCAGCTTTCCCTCACTGAAAAAATGACTGTAGAAGGTAGGTGTGCTGTTCATTTTAATTGTTGTCTGCTTGAATTTATCTCAAACTCCAATTTTAAGTTCTGAATGTAACACTAAATTTATTGCATGCTTCACAGTTTTCATTGATTTCTCTGTGGTATATAAAGTGACAGTAAAACGCAGGATCCTTGACAATCCTATAAAGGAATACCCTTGCTAAATACTGCAGTGTAATAGGCCACTAATTAATGTAATGATTATTTTAACTATGTTATGGTTGATATATAACCCAAAACAAAATAACTTATAACATAAAAAAAATTATGACTGAAGATTTTATTTATAGGATTTATTTTACATTCTAAAAGTTTAATATTTCAAGTAAGATTTCAAGGCATTTAATATATTACTGATTCCTACCTTAGAGCAAAACATGCTAAAACTCACAGTTGCTTGGGAGGCTTAAGGCCTGTCAGAGAAGCTTAGTTAGACTGTATGTAAAAATTAAAAGCTAAACAATTTTTGTGGGCTCAGGGGATAACTTAGTCAATAAAGTGCCTCTGCATAAGCATGAGGACCAGCACCCGCATCAGAGCTGGGGGTGTAGGTCCATATTTGTAATCCCAGAGGTGGAGCTGCTGGATCTAAACCTCATTGGTCAGCCAGCCTAGTCAAAAGGTAAGCTGCAGGTTCAGTAAGAGACTATCTCAAAAAATGAAAAGGGCAGTGGCAGAAGAAGATACCTGACCACAACCTTTGGTCTTCAAGCACATGTACAGACATGTGTATATATATCCACAGGCCCACACTCACACAAGAACACACAGGCTCTGTCAGGCACATACACACACACACACACACACACACACACACACACACACACACACACACACACACACACACACACTTTCACATTTTTTTTTTTTTTTTGGTTTTTCTCAGGCCAAGGATAACATGCCTACCTAGGAACTCTCTATGTAGCCAAAGTAGGCTTTGAGTGTCCAATCTTTCTGCTTCAATTTCTGGAGTTCTGGGATTATGTACAGTTCCAACTAAAAGACATTAGAATGGGCTTAGATGTGGAAGACTGCTTGCCTAGTAGGCAGGAAGCCTCGGGCTTAATCACAGTACCTGCCTCTCTGCCCTTCCTCAAAAGCCATAGATGGGTTTTGTTTGTTTGTTTTGGGGTATTTTGTCTGTTTCTTTTGTTTTTTGAGACAGAGTTTCTCCATGAGGCACTCCTGGCTGTCCTGGAACTCACTGTACAGACCAGGCTGCCCTTGAAGTCACAGAGATCCATATGCCTCTACCTCCCAATTGCTGGGATTAAAGGCATGCACCACCACTGCCCAGCAACAGTAGATGTTCAAAAGGAGGGTCTTTGCTAGGTATTCCATATGGATCTGAGATCAGAGATTATTACACATTCCAAAGCACTGTTGAGCTGTAAAATCCTGTCATGGATGGGGGGGGGGAGGGGAGCATAGCCTTTAAAACCCAAAAGGTAAGAGGATAATACAAAAAGACACTGAAAAGGAAAAAAAAAATCAGTATCAGTGTCCTCTTAAATGACCCTACTTAAAGGCATGTATTTGAATTCTGAAGCCTATAGACTGACATATGGGAAAGAGATTCTTTTCCAAATATACCTTGCTATGCAGGATGCTGAGTTTGTGTTCAATCAACACCACACAGTGAGATCCTACGTCAGAACCAAAAGCTATCAATAAAAAAGAAAATACAATATTAACAGTCTATTGCAAGCTTGCAACTGGTAACAAAGTATTATATAAGAGAAAAGCAAGTTAAATTAGAATTTGTTTATGTTAATCTTTCTTTTATATATTACATAACTGAAGTTCACAGGGCTAAAATAACTTGACTGAACTTTTGTAGACAAAAGATTAAAGGCCAGATTTTCTGACTGCTAGCCCAGGCTTCTCTGGGAGACAGAACAATTGCCTGGGGAGAGTTGGAATTCCTCAAAGATTTTATGTAACCATGCCATGCTAGCACATTCTAAACACATATTATATAACATAACTAACACATATTTTTCAAAGGAGGAAAATGAGGCAAGTGCTATCTATTTAAGAGGTCATTGAAGTTCAACAAATACTTCCTGAGACTTCATTGGTGTTGAGTGTTTCAGACATTTAAGGTTTATTAATGAATAAAATGAAAAAGATTCATCATCTTACTGGTTTATATTCCAGGGAGCTTGAACATAGCATGATAGATCTAAGTTTGGAGATTACATTATATGTATTATGATAAAATGGTCAGAACTGAGATGATGGGCATGTGGTGGGGCGGGGCGTTGAGACAGGGACTCTATGCAGCTATGACTAACCTGGAACTCAGTGTATAGACCATCAGGCTGGCATTGAGCTCACAGAGATCCTCCTTCCTTTCCCTCTCGAGTGCTGGGATTAAAGGTGAGCACCACCATGCTCATCATTGGTGGGTACCATTTTTAACACAGAGGAAAGGATACCTTTTTAAACAGGATGATGGGGTTAGCCCATTGAGGAGATAAGAGATTTAGCCATGTGCACAATGGTGGAGTGTGTCAGGCAGCACAGAATTCTAAGAGCTTGCCTGGTGAGAACAAGGGTAGTTGTGAGAGGTGTGAGAGACATGAAGAACATCTGATGTTTACTACATCTGATGTTTACTGGGGAAAGGCATGTTGGGAAGAAGGGGTTAAAAACAGAGTTAAGTTTGTCAATAAAACAAAGCTACACATTTTCTATTTATGTCATAACTATGAAAAGTCAAAAAAACATGCATACAGAATAGGGACTGGGCATACAGCTCAGTTGGTAGAGGGCTTGCCTAGCATGTATGAAACTCTGGGTTGGATTACCAACACTGTAAATCAGGAGTGGTAGCATATGTGTATAATCCTAGCACATGGGAGGTGGAGGCAGAAGGATACCAAGTTTAACCTCTTCTTTATCTCTAAAGTAAGTTTAGTGAGTTCAAGACCAACCTAGGACACATAAAACCCTGTCTCAAAACAAACCAAAACAACAATAACAGAAAGACAAGTTTGGGGAATAAAGAAAAGAGTGAGTATAGTTCTTTTTCAGTTTTTGAACTCAATTACAGATATCGGAATGAAATGTTGGAAAAGGGGGAAATTGATATGGGAATGACGGCTTATTCTTGTACCCCAGCACTCAGGAGGCAGGGAAAGGAGGATTGCTGTAAAATTGAGCCAACCTGGTTATTTCAGGCTCATCAGCATGGCTAAGAAGTATTCACCCCAACTCCCAAAGATAACAGCCAGTTTGAGAGCTTTTTCAATTCGTTGGCTGATTGTTCAGGAATTGCATGATTGGAACGATGGCCCTAAGATCTCTGACGTGGAGACTTTTAAACTTAATAGTGGCAGAGATAGAGCAGGGGGTGGTGGTGCTCAAGAAAGCTCCTTGACATTGGAATATGCAATCATGGTTAAGTGCAAAGCTGTCCTCTCATTCCCCCCACAACTGTTCACGTCTCATCAGACCTACTCCTTTCCGTGCTATCCAGAGCTCCAAAATCACAAATCCTACCTACAGAAACACTGGGAACTCTATTCCACTAAAGTGGAAAAGGGGACAGATTGTGAGTTCCCATCTCCAACACACAACACCATGTGTAACAAAAACGACCTGTCAGAGATCGAGAACTCATGAAGAATGGGAGAAGGGGATAGTCATGGTTGACACCAACAAACCTTGAGCACCTTATCATAGAAAAATATTCTGTCTCAATCCTAAGAAAAGTCCATTTTATATATGTGTGCCTGGCATACATATGTAATATAGATGAAGTGGGCTGAATGAAAAAAAAAAAAAAAAGAGGTCTCCAACCCATTCTTCTCCAGTCCTTCCAATCTTGTTACCTAGGAACAACCACTGTGTTTAAGACTCTCATACATGTAATAAATATATTTATGATGCTAATTTCTAATTATTGTTAGATCGTGCCTAAAACTCATGACAGTTTTAACACATTAAACTATCCCAACATTTCTCTACCCACAACACCAAATTATATCACTGTTAACATTTGCAACCAGCTTTGTGAAAATAATGAATAGCTCTTTAGTTTATAAGGCTGTAAATCTGAAAATGGATAAATGTTGTGGGAATTTATCAGAATCGCTATTTGTGGTAGACATCAGAACAGCTTTTTTTTTTTTTTTTTTTTTTTTTTTAAAGCGGTACTTTGACCTTGAACAATCAGTGATAGTTTTGCTGAAGGGGCATTGCAAACATCCCATGACTTAGATCACAAGACGCCTCAGAACACCTGAGGCACCTGTATTACTGTGTAACGCATATTACGATTTTTAATAAGAACTAGAGTCCTGGAGGCACGTGATGCTCTCCTTCACATGAAAATTAAGATTAAAGATTATGATATGAGGAAATACTTTGTGTAACTTTGAATAAATACCCCTTTGCATGAGTGTTCAGGGTTCAGACACCTGGAAGGACTCAAAACACTTCCTGGCCCTTCCGCTTTCTCCAAAGGTCCCTGCAGGGTGAGGCCTTCCCCACCCTGGGGAATGTAGGAAATGCACTCTCAATGGAGGGAGGCTGAAGGCTTCCAGGAGAAGCGCCCGCCGTGCGGCCGGAGCACCTGTGGTTTGCAGAACTCTCGGGGTGACCGTGATGCGAGGGCCGAGGTCAGATGCACCCGAGACAGTGCGAGGACGTGAGCTCAGGTAGGTTCTCGTGGCGGGATCCAGGGCTCCCTAAGACTCTGGACCGGGAGGGAGAAGCACCTTCCCGTCGGCTCGACAACACCAAGGCAGCCCCCATCCCAGACCCGGTGCTCAGGCCTCGCGATGACCCACCCGGCCGCCGCGCCGCCGTACGCATCTCCCTCCGTAGGCCCGCCCCCTACCGCGACTCCACCAATCGGCGGCCTCGTCCACGCGCCGCACCTGGTGGGCGGAGTCACGCGGCGCCGACGCAGCGCCAGGCCACGCCCCCCGGCGCGGCGCTCATCACCCGCCGCGCCGCCTTGCAGCGGGCGAGGAGGAGCGGAAGCTGCTGTGCGGGGGGGACGGACTCCCGCGCCGGTGAGCCGGGGTGTGCAGGGGACGCGCGCGCCCCGAGGACCGCTGCCGCTCTCCATGCCTGTGTGGTGCTGCCGCTGCTCCCTGGCCGGGCATTTCAGGTGACTTTTCCCCCACTCCACCCCACCTCCCCGGGACCGGTCGGAGCCCGCTCCGCCGCGTGTGCTCCTCGGTTGCCGCCCGCTGGGCCGGTGCTGCTCAAAGCTCCGGGAACCCCACTCATTTCTCGTCCCTGGACCACGAGAGTGGCTAGGCCGGTGATGAGTCGGTTACGTGTAAATGGTAAATGTGAGAATCTGTGAAGAGTTTCCTTTTTAATTTTTATCTTAAAAAAAAAAAATCTAGGAACATAAGTTACTGCCTTGAAGGGAAGTAGAGAAGAATGTGCTCTGTAGTGACAACGGATTATGGCTTACTCAGATGTTAGTCATTTTAAACCATGTTAGGATGGAGAACATTTCCAGAGTGGCAGTTTTATATTCAAATTATGATGAAAGTTTCTCAAGGTGAGAAGACTAGTTTTAAATAGGAATGAACGCGTGTGTGTTCTAGATCCAGTACAATTGACCAGCACTGAAGAGTATTACAGAAAAGATCAAAAATACTAGAAACTGGGTATTAACAGTGGTATGAAGAAATGTTATGTTTAGTAAGTACCCAGTTTTACATGTATGAATGTCACAGAATAAGGATGTGTAACACTTGGGATTTGTTTTGGGAAGTTTTTTTTAGTTTTGTTTTTTTTCCAAAAAGGGGGGGAAAAAACTGATTAAGAATTGTTTAATGTAAGCTCATAGAATTTAGGTGAACCTTTAACTTGGGTGGAAAGGATACTAATTATAACTAGCCTCCAAAAATACTAACATTTTCTTCATTACACATATGAGCCATAAGTCGCAGTATTTGTGACTTTCATCAACATAAATCCCAGAGCTTATTATTTAATATAGATAAGCGCTGAGTGTATTTCTTAACGTTTGTAGAAGAGGTTGCCAAAGGGATGTGGGTCAGAGAAGTCACAGACTCCTGCTGTGATTAGCAACAAGCGAGGTCTGGCCAATTTAGTGAGTTTGTAATGAGACTTTAAATTCTAGATCCCAAAAGTCTAAATAATTTCTAGACAGATTGTAACAAACTATCCATTCTGAGTATTGTACAAAGCAGGCTGTAGTGAAAATTGAAGCCCCTTGGGAAACTACAGTCCTTTTAGAAAATAGCCCTCTGAAAGCTTACTCACACTTTGGTATACTGTTGAACTATAAGGAGAAAGCCGGGAATTCACACTCTTGCAGCTATGTGGTAAATACCATATGCTTTTTTCTGTGAAAAGAAACTTGGGGAGGGTGTGAAAAGTATTTGCTACATTTTGGTGTTGGGGTAGAAGAAAGCAATCCTGCTACATTATCATTGTTAAATGTATCTTTTTAAAGATAACTTCTAGGTCCAAGGGTTTATTTTTTTTAAAGATTGTTTGCCAGCTCCTCCAGGAACGTTTCTAGGCTTGTGAGTTTTCACTCATTTATTTTGTGTTCCTGGGGATGAAATGCAGAGCCTGGCTCCTTGCTCATGAAGCAAGCATTCTACCATTGGGTTGACATCTTAAGCTCAACTGCTGTTTTTTTTGTGCAGCTTAAAAAAAATAGTTTGTGATTACAGCTATATTTGGGATTTTTTTTTTTTCCAAAATCTGCATTCATAGACATTGATAGAAAGGAGAAAACTTCACACTTCTGTTCTGGAAAATAAAATGTGAGACTGCCTTTATTTGGCATGTTAGCACCTCTTAATGTGGTAGTGTCACTTTGATTAAAAAAAAAAAACAAAAAACAAACAAAAAAAAGTGGTTCAGATTCCCTTAGAATTGAAGTGTATTTGATTGTTTAAAAAGTGTTGTGGTGATTGAGTAAAAGTCTTTTTATTACCAAATATTATGCCTATAATAACTTTAGAAACTTTGGACTGAAGTGTTTCAAAAACAAAATGTTATGCTTCCAAAATCATAGCAAATGATCTTTAATGTCTCACTTTTTTTTTTTTAAAAAAAAAAAACTGGTTCCTAAATGTAATTTTATGTAATTTGCAATTTATTGGTGTCCTGACTAAACAGTGGATTTAAAAAAAAAACCATGCAAAATAGTTTGCTTTAAATAGAATATTCATCAAGTTGAAAATCCAAGTACAAATGAACACTGTTGGTTGTCCTGAAAGGCAGCACACATCTACTGTAAAACATACAGCAATATCAACTTCCTAACTTAGGTGCTGCATAGTTACTAACCCACTTAGATTTCATTAGTGCTTTAGGCAAAACCAGTAACCAGAGTTTGGGAAATGTATTGCTAGTGGTTTGCCAGAGTGTTTATGACTTAAGAAGTGAGGAGTTATCTGTAATGTGTAATTCAGGTAAGCTGATATACAGAGAATTTAGAGTTGCTAAACATTGGTTCACTTTATCCTCAAGTCTTAGGAAATGTCTAAATCAAACGTTTTGAGACCCACACCAAATTCACCAATATTTCAGAATGCAAGATTGATGTACAAGAGAGAATTATACTTGTATACAGTAAGACTGGTAATCAGAAAGTGAAATTAACAAAATAGTTGCATAGGCCAAGCAGCAGTGCACACCTTGAATCCCTTGGAAGGCAGAGTCTGGAGGTATCATTGAGTTCAAGGTCACCCTGGTCTACAGAGTTCAGGACAGTCAAGGCTACACAGAGAAACTCTGCCTCAAAATCCCAAAATAAATAAATAAATAAATACCAAAAAAAAAAAAAAAAAGAAAAGAAAAATAGCTCCAGTTAAGCATAAGAAATTAAACACTTAAAAAATTTAACAAAATGCATTGAAAAGGAGAAAGTCTTAGAAGAAATTAGAGTCTAAATGTGCTGCATGATGAAGTTTCAGACTGTGGCAGAGAGAAAGGTGGGGCTTCCCGTAAATCTACATTTTTATATTACTGTAGCTGTCGTAGTTTGTATATTATACACTCAGTGTTATAGGGATGGAAATACCTGGTGCATTTCTCAGAACATCTTCCCTCAAGGCATGACTGCATGGGAAGGTATTTATGTTCATAGACTGGAAACCAGCATATCTTAAAGGGATGATCTCCAGAGGAGTGCAGTATCCTGAAGATAAACTGCCCTTTTTGTGCCCATTGATAAATGTCGTGCTAAAGGGACTGAGAATAGTCTGGAAGGTTAAGAAAGCAGAGTTAGAGGACTTCCTCTTTTGGTTTCAAAATTTACTATAAAGCAACAGTAATCGAGACATTTGCTGTTGGGATAAACATAAACTGGTGGAATGAAATTGAAAACCCAGAAATTATTTCATTTTTGGTGAATTGAGTCTTTGATGCAGGCCCCATAAAAACAGGAAATATTAGTTTCAGCAACTGTAGTTCAGTTGAATCACTATAAAGATCTACACAGACAAAAGAGTGAAGTTTTTATTTGCTCACATTGCACAAAAATGAAATGAGAAAAATTTTAGATGAAAACAAATATTTGTGACAGTGAATTATGCAATCATCTATTACATATGATATTGAATGTATAGCATCAGAGGAAAAAAATACATTGGGAATGGTCAGAATTTAATGTGTGTAAAGGATATCAAGAAAGTGGAGAAATAGACCATCAAGATAGTGAGGGTGCTTGCTGCTGAACCTCTTGGCCAGAAGGATCTCACATGGTACAAGAAAATTGTTCTGATTCTCTCTCTCACACACACACACACAGAGAGAGACACCACAGAAGCAAAACAAAATCCACAAGATAAGAAGAAATGTTCACGAACTATGTATCTGAAGTAACATGAATTCAGAATTTATTAAAAAAGAAAGAAAAGAAAAACTTCATCTATGCCAAATTTAGAACCAGACAAAGGATTTGAAGAAAGAGAGAGATAGAGAATAAACATCAGACCCATGAAACAGTGGCTAGTATTAGGGAAATATAAATCAAATCTATTATGTGATGTTAGTAGGATAATAGAGCGCTAAGGGTTGTGGTATTTAGTTGGAGTAATGGTAATTTTCAGGAGGGTTTCTCCTTTAGCCTCCAAGCTGCACATGAACACACCATCACACACATGTACACAAACGCGGTGAACACATAAAAGACAAAAGCTAATACTAAATATATTTTCTGAAACTAGTGTTGATTACAACGTAAGTCCCTTCCCATCCATGACAGGATACTGTGCCCAGTCTTCATGCAGGTAATCAGAGCTGGCAGGATACAGAATACAGAGCATCCCAGCCCATTCTCTGGCTGTTATATCTGTTCTCTTTTCAGCAGTGTGTCCAGAGGTAGTGATATAGATATCCCAAGTATGGCGGAGCACACCAGTTATGAGTCTCCACAATAAGTGCTGCCCACTGTAAAGAGGCTTCTCTGGCCAAAGCTGGCAGCAGCACTAGTCCATGGGCATAGACAGTTAAGCCAGTTTGACAGGAACAGCACAGCCACTTAGCAAAAAAAAAAAAAAAAAAAAGTCATGAAACTAAAAGCTTAGTAGCTTCCCCATGGGGCCTATGACCTTCCCAGCTGTGAGCTTCCTACTAGCTTTACAGTATCAGGTGTGAACCTTCTATGCAGAAGGCCTTAGTTTCAACCAGAAAGCAGTTTGTTGCCCCCAGAGCAAACCTGCCACTATTGCATCAGTGGGTAATCTTGCCTGGCCAGACAGTAGTATAGCATGCAGCATCCACAGCAGTGTGTACGTTCCCTTCTGGCACTGCGAGGGATAGCTAGCCTGAAGGAACCAGGTTTATCCTATAACGAGGGCATGCAATATCTTCAGCAGTAAGGGCTTACCATCCAGTTCTGTTTCATTGTCAACAGCAGTGTTAATTACTTGCATTATTGGGGGGAGGGAGCTGAAGTCTTCTTGACCAAGAGCTTGTAGGTTGATAGCCAAGCTCTGGCATTGGGATTTTCATTCAACAACCTATGGGTTCTGAGAGCAGCTTTATTCATCCACATAGGGCAGTGCTATTTAAATTCTTTCAAATTTTTGTGTGTATTGGTGGAGGGTACATGGAGGCCAATGGGGAGGGCTTTGCGTATCTTTCTATATCATTCTACCTTATTCTTTTTGAGGGGGCTAAGCTATCAAGCCACCAAGCTCCAGTATCCTGTTTCTGCTCTCTCAGTGCTGGGATTATAGGCAAACGGGGACTGTGCCTGGTTTTTATGTGCAGTGATTCAAACTCAGGTCCCCATGTTTGTGCAGCAAGCTCTAGACTGCTGAGCTCCAGCCCAACCCCATTTTGTTTTCAAATTAGCTCCCTGAATATTCTGCTTCTTTATGACTTTTCTGCACCTTTGGTTTTGTTTGCCCCTGTTCCTCTCCCATCTCCCTGCCCCCCTTTCTAAGTCACCTGCTTACGTGTGCCCACACCCTTCCCCTGTCATGGCTGGTTGCCTGCTGTACCGTGGAGACATGCTTCCCAACAATGTCAGTGATGCCATGGCCATCATCAAAACCAAGGGTACCATCCTGTTTGTGGGCCGGTGCCCCACTGGCTGCAAGGTTGGCGTTAATTTCCAGCCTCCCCAGTATAGTTCCTGGTGGAGACCCAGTGAAGCTCCAGACAGCTGTGTGTATACTGAGTGACACCACAGCCATCACTGAGGCCTGGGCTTGCCTAGATCACAAGTTTGATCTGATATATGTCAAGTGTGCCTTTGTGCACTGTCGTGTGGGTGAGGGCATGAGGAGGGGAGTTCTCTGAGGCACATGGATGCCCTAGAGAAGGATTATGAGGAAGTTGGTGTGGATTCTGTTGAAGAGGGTGTAGAAGAAAGAGAATACTAAATTATATTTATTCTGATCCAGCATAGAAAGTAGTGGTCTGATAAGTTAATTTTTGTGTAGCACTGTGTACTTTCATACAGTTACGCTTTAAACATGAACGATTTGTCAAAGACCTGCCCATTTCACTGATGGGTTTTAAATAACATATCCCCCGTCTTTAAAAGAAGAGGACCCTAAGCATATAGGGACAGGCAGCTTCTTCTCTTTAGAGTTCGGGAAAACTCAGTACTTTCCTGGGTTAGTGAACTGGCATTCTCTAAAGGGACAGAACCCACCTATATATTCAAAGGGGATTTAATAGATTGAATTACATGGTCCAGATAGTCCAACAATGGCTTTTTCAGACTGGATAGAATCAGTGGAGAATCTGATGGCTGCTTAGTCTATGAGACTGGCAGTCTCACTCAGGCGCTGAAGTCTTAGAAGACTCCGGGAGTCTTCAGTCTGTTGGAACCTCAAAGAATCTGGTTCTAATATCAGTGAAGGAATGCTGTGGCGACAGAATAGTAGATAAACTTGCCCGCAAGATAAAGGCAAGCTGGCTAGAAAGCAAGTGTCCTTCCTCCTTCTATGTCCTTTCATCTGGCTCCTACCAGAAGGTGTGGCCCACATTTACTGTGGGTCTTCATGCTTCAAATAATCTGATCAAGAAAAATTCCTCCGATTCAGTCAAATTCACAGTCGATATTAACTGTCACAAGTAGGATGGGGCCTCTGAAGGTTACAGGGAAGGGAACATTTCTGTCTGTAATTCTTTGCACCAGTGAGTAATCTTAACAGTCTGGAGCCATGGAATACCACAGTCATATGGTACAACAAACCTCACAGAGGAGGATGGCTGGGTTTCCGTAGGGGTGGGTGGAGTTGGGGGCTTTCTAGGATGGCCTGAAATAGGAGGGATTTTGTGACTTGATCTTGCCCCCCCCTTCTTTTTTAGGACTGTATCTTGCCCCCCCCCCTTTTTTAGGACTGTGCCTGGCTACTGTCCTGTTTTGAGGGGTTGGGAACACCTGTGTCAAGGGAAGAGACAAGGAGGACTGAGTAGTCAAGGGGTGGAACCTGAGCCTAGCGGGGGACTGACAACACCCCCCTCCCCCTCTAGAGGAAGACTTACAAGGAATCTCTTTTAGTGGTCAGGTAGAGCCATCCTGCTGATGGAGTTGATGTGAATGGCAAGCATCATCTAGGATGAACAACTTCACCTTAGTACTGCAAAATAACATCCATCACTTAGAAAGTCATAAATGTATTTTTAAAACAGCAGGCATTGGCTCCCCGTGAGAAACCTTGGAGAGAGAAATATCATACAGACAGTGGAGAATTTTATTGGGGGGCAAGGGAGGGGAGGTGGAGACAGCTTCTTGGAGAGAGAGAGAGAGAGAGAGAGAGAGAGAGAGAGAGAGAGAGAGAGAGAGAGAAGTGGGGGAGGGGCTTCCCTTTAATAAAGGAATTTAGTGCATGTTCACAGACTATGTAACCCTGGGCTGTGTAGGTATTTGCCTGAGTATTTGCGTGGCCGTAGAACCCTGGGCTGACTAGTGTAGATGCCTAATGACACAGCTAGTGTGCACTACATTATCTCTTTCAGACATAACTTTTGCCGACTAACTAAAGACAAAAAGCAATTAGATTCTACTCTGAAGTAATCTAAAAATAACATCATTAACTGAGTACATTTATTGAACAAACATCCCAGAATACTAAAACTAGTTTCTAGAGAGGCAGTTGGAAAATAAAGATTGGAAATCAAGGTTAAGGTCTTTCCTTACTTGAAAATGTGTAGACTTCATTTCTTTTTACCAAAAAGCCCAGTTTTATACAGTAATATTTCCTTAAAATATCTGTGACTAGGGCTGGAGAGATGGCCCAGCTGTTAAAGAGCAACTTCTTCCAAAGAACCTGGCTTCAGTTCCCAGAACATGCATAGCCTCTCACAACCGTCTGTCACTCCAGTTCTGGGGGATCTGACACTATCACAGACATAAATGCAGGCAAAACACCAATGCACAAGAAATAAAAATAATTTAAAAAAAATTATGATTAGTTGTGTCTTACAGGTTTATCTGTATAGCCCTGGCTGTCCTGGAACTGTAGACCACAGTCTGGCCTTAAATTCTGCCTACCCCTCTGCCTTCCAAGTGTTGGAATTAAAGGTGTGTGCCTGGCTGAGTAAAAAAAAAAAAACCAAAACAACAAAAACACCCTTTCTAAGGCACCTCAAAAGAATTATGGAATTTCAAGTATAATTTTGTGTGTTTGGTTGGTAAAAGGTGTGTGTGTGTGTGTGTGTGTGTGTGTGTGAGAGAGAGAGAGAGAGAGAGAGAGAGAGAGAGAGAGAGAGAGAGAGAGAGAGAGAGAGAGACAGGCCGGCCGGCTGGCTGGCCAGTGAGCCCCAGGGAGGGAGAGAGAGAGAGAGAGAGAGAGAGAGAGAGAGACAGGCCGGCCGGCTGGCCAGTGAGCCCCAGGGACCTGACACAGTGCTCAGCCTTGTCAAGTGGTTTCTGGTGGTTGAACTCAGGTCCTGATGGACTGATGCAGGCAGGCGCTTTGCCAACTAAGCGAGTCCCTAGCCTGGAAAAGCTTACTCTGTATTTAACTTGCTTACAAGATACTGATAAGTGATAAATGGCTACTTGAGACTTGAGATCTTAAATGTTACGCTGTGGAAAGCATTATGCAACTGATGGATATTTTATTGCCTAAATAAAATGTGAGACAAATTGGGTTTTATAAAACCTAAATTAACTATTTTACTCTGGATTTTTGTTTTTTAAAGAGACTACAGTGATAGTGAGACTGAAGGAGAGATTTTCAGTTCCTTGGTGCAATATTTTGGTGATAGCTTGGGGCCGAAAGTTCAAGGGATGCCATTAGTTGAGGAAACTTCTTTACTTGAGGACGCATCAGTGACTTTACCTGTGGTAATAATTGGTAAGTTACTATATTTCCTAAACCTAGTTACTACTTCTATAGTTCTAAGGTGTGTATGTTCTTACATTGTATTGAAAAGGCTCTTTGTCTTAAAGTAGTAGCAGTTTGAATGTTCCTACCACAAATAACGGTGTGTATCTGAAGCAATGTATATGTTACCTCAATCGATCACTATACATTGTATATGTGCATTAAAATGTCACATTGGCCTTACAAATATGTACAACTACCATGTGGCAGTTAGTAAATATCTTAAAAGGACATGTTTCTGTGAATGGAGGCAAATAATGAAGGACAGAATTGTAAAGCACTAAGTTGTTTGATAGGTTAAAATAACCGTTACAAGTCTTTGGAGAAGGATTGGAGTCCATGATTGAATGCAGTAGCTTTTCATTGAATTAATGATAATAGCTGTTAATGGTATTATTAGAGTTCTGTGGAGGTCACTGTGTATTTTATTGTTGAATTTTAACCGGATAGCTCTGTGGTATTGATTAGGCACCTGTAGTAAGCTAACAACTATAACTTAGTAACTCTTGCTATTTTACAGTGATTTTATAGTGCTTTGCTGTAATTTTTATAATTACCTAATATATAATTTCACTCCTATTCTTTGTATCAACTCAGCAGATAGGGTATGTAGCTTTTAAAATTAAGGTATTCAGTAACTGAGAGTTTTAAAACTTGATAATCACTCGTTTAATTACCCGCTATTTATGCTCTTCAAGTATTCCTCAAACTTGAAGTCATTTAAGACGGGCCTTAAGATAGCATCGGGATGACTGTGCTGACCATTTTGCCTTTCTAAATAATTTTAGAATAAATGTGTAAATATTCTTACTTTTATTGGAATTGCATTATGAACAATGTACAGTAATTTTGAGGCTTCTTGTCTATGAACATGAAATATCTCCTCATCTATTTAGGCCTTAAAAAATTATTTCTTTAGTCGGAATTTTGTTTTTTTTTATGTAGCTCTTATATACTGAACATTTCTCTTTTGATGTAAATATAAATGTTAGTGTTCTTTTTAATTTCCAATCCCACTGTTTTTAACGGTGTAAGGAAGAAGTGTATTGACTTGCTTCCTTTAATCTTGCCGTAATTGCCTGTTCTGGGATCTTGAGAGGTCCATTCTTGGGGTTTTCCATGTAGATAATTGTGCCATTGGCAAACAGTGGTCTTCCCTCCACCTGTTTGTGTATCTTTATTCCTTCACACTGCTCACTGTGGTGATGAGTATCTGGCTTTTGTTTTCGTTCTTGTCATGTTGAAGAAGTTTTTCTCCTTGAAGTTTGCTGCAGGTTTTTTAATTCCTCCATGCTGTGCTTTGTCGCTGGCTTTCCTGGTGTTTGTGTATATTATCAGATGAATTTTCTTTCTTTTTGAATGTGTGTGTCCCTGCTGGTATGCCGTGGTACAAGGACAGCTTTGAAGAATTCCAGAGGTCTGATTCAGATTGTTAAGGGTGTCAAGTGCCTTTCCCTACTGAGCTGGCCAGCCAGCTCCTGCTCATTATCTAATTCCGTATCAGTTGTAATAAAGAAGTAGCCTGTAAGGAACAGGTCATCTTGGAGAGCTAATTTTGGAAGTCTTTAGCACAGCGTTGAAGCCAGGTAGATACTGAAAGACACCAAAAGAGAAGGCAGATCAGAAACTTGTGAGCACCAGATTTCAGCTGACTGGTGGGAGAAGAGGAGGAGGAAGAGGAAGGGCCAAGCCATTAGAGGGTTTACTGCTATCATTCTGCTTTTTTTTTTTTTTTTAAATAGGAAATGGACCTTCAGGAATCTGCCTTTCGTATATGTTATCAGGCTACAGGCCATATTTATCACCTGAAGCAATACATCCAAATACGATCTTACATAGTAAACTAGAAGAAGCAAGACATCTCTCCATTGTTGATCAGGTATTATCTGTTTCATCAGTTTTTAAAGGGTATTTTAATGCAGAAACAAGATTAGCCTTAATTATGTATTATTCCTTTACTGTGAATCATTCGTTCTAAATAATGCCACTTTAGCTTTATAAATATATCCTGATGTCATATCGAAATTATATTGAATATTTGAGCAAATATTCCCAAATTATTTTCTAGTGGAGTTTTAAAAAATTTAATGTGACTTTGGGTACATGTTTATGTGAGCGCATGAGCATGTGCCTGCACGTAGGCCACAAATTAACCTTGGCTGTTAATTCTCAAAGTGTCCACTATGTTCTTAAGTGAGGTCTTTTATAGCCTTAATCTCACTAATAGGCTAGTCTTCCATCTTGACCTCCAGTGTGGATTCTTCCTGACTGAGCGATCTTTGCAGCTCTGCCAGTGAGGGTTTAATATGTTCTCTGTGCTAAAACCAATTTGGGAAATGCTACCTTTTGCATCCTAGTTGACTTTTGTATGCCAAAGGTATTTTCAACTCTTGTAAGCATTTTTAAAGCTTTGTTTTAAATCTAAATGTTGCCTACATTTTTTTTTTTTTTTTTTTTTTTTTTGGCCAGGGAATCTATTATGAGTGAGCTCAAGGAAAATATGTCTCTAATTCGCTCTCTGGAAACTACTGAGTTGGCATGTTCTTTATTAACACAATTATCTTGGCTTTTTCAGGCTCACTTCTTTTTTTTTTTTTTTTTTTTTTTTTTTGCTCTCATTCAGGACTTGGAATACCTGTCTGAGGGTTTGGAGGGCCGATCGTCCAATCCAGTGGCAGTACTTTTTGACACACTTCTTCATCCCGATGCTGACTTTGGGTATGATTACCCATCCATTCTGCACTGGAAATTGGAACAGCACCATTATATTCCTCACTTAGTTCTTGGTAAAGGCCCGCCTGGTGGGGCATGGCATGTAAGTATTTTACTAAAATTTAGTGTATATTGAGACATCTGTTAATATTTTCCTTTAAGAAAACCCAATTTGGTTTTTGTTTGTTTACCAGGCTGGCCTCAAGCTTAGAGATCCTACCAGCCTCTGCCTCCCAATTGTTGGAATTAAAGGCGTGAATCATCATGCCCAGCTTCCAATTTGAGTCTTTGGCATACACTAACTATAGGTAGCTAAGCCAGATATTTGTTAATGCTACAGTCTTTGAATAAGCATATCTCTATATTATCCTGTATAAATAGAAAAAAGAAATCAAGGGGACATTTTTCAAAATAAATTAAATTTCTTAATTTAGAGCTTAGAAAAATTTCCCAGGGTATTTTGAAAACCAGTGTCTATTCCATGTATTTTCTTTTTTTAATATTTTTATTTTATGGGTATGAGTATTTTGTCTGCACGTATGTTTGTGTACTGTGTGGGTGCTAGGTCCTCACAGGAGCTAGAAGACATCAGATCCTTTAGAACTGGACTTACAGATGGTTGGAAGCTGCCATGTGGGTGCTGGGAATCAAACCCTGGAAGAACCACCTGAATTCTTAACCACTGAGCCATGTCCCCATCTCCTTGTACTTTCAAGATTTTAAATGAAAAATATTGTAAACAGAAAGGTTTAATTTGAACGAAGGACATTTCTCACAGTTCTGGGAGCTTGTAAGGCCTGGTTTGAGCTTCATTTTGTGATAGTCTTAGTTGTGAGTGTTCCAGCTCTGAGGAGGTGGTGAAGTGTGTCCTGATGGTTCGGGAAGTCAGGCCATCCCTGGAGCTGTTAGGAAGCTCTGACAGCTGGAGCTGCCATGGGACAGCTCATGCAGCTCTGGAGGGAAAGGTATCCTGACTGTCCCGGACTTCAGGCTATGCCCGAAGCTGGGGTGTGGCCAGGGACAGAGCTGATTTCAGAGCCAAACTGTTTCTTTCACTGGCCTTTTTTAGTTTTTGGACTCTAATTCTTTCATTGGCTCTGACTCCAGGGACCAAGTGTGGTCCTTTGGTACTGGTCGCATGTTTGGTTCTGGGTTGGGGGATAAAGTGTTTCTTTTCACTAGCTCTGGTTTGAGGGCCAGGGTGGATTTCTTTGGATAGTCCCTTTCCCTACAATGTATCAGTGTTCTAGTGCTGTGAAGAGGCGTGGCCATAGCAACTCTTAGAGAAGAAAGCATTTGATTGGGGGCTTGCTTACAATTTTAGAAGTTTGGTGCATTATGATGATGATGGGGAGCATGGCAGCATTTGGGATGGTGCTGGAGAAAAAGCTGAGAGCTACATTTGTATCCACAGGTAAGCTGGCAGAGATAGTGACATTAGGTCCAGCATGGGCTTTTGAAACCTCAAAGCCCACTCCCAGAGACACACCTCCTCCTACAAGGTTTCACTTTCTGATCCTTCTAAATGGTTAAGGCAACTGTCTACTAAGCATGTGTGAGCCTCTGGGGAGCTGGTTTCATTCAAGCCACCACAGACTCACTACAGGTTAGCCATATTGTGTGCTGCTGCTCTTGCCCTGCAGTCGTGCTATCTGCTGAGGATGTGTTGATATCTCTCAATAGTCAGTGGTGTGTGAAACTCTGCAAGTAGAGCTGCTAAACAGGGAAACTTATTTATGCTTTGTATCCACAGATAGATAGATAGACAGACAGACAGATAGATAGAGGCAAGTCCCATATCAACAGGGCTAAGCCCCAATGTACATGGTGTGTATGTGAGAGCAAGCAGTGTCTGACCAGCCACTCAGGCTTCTGTCTCAAGTGCACTAATAATCACCATAAATCACAGTTAGGATAAATTGTGGTGATACACAATTAATAAAGTTATTCTCAGTATCACAGGACAGCGCCATCTCTCCAATCTTTCTTGTTTGATTTGTTGGGGCTTTTTGGTTTTGTTTTGGCTTCTTTTTTTTTTTTTTTTGAAACGGATTTTTTGTGTAACAGTCCTGAAAGTTGCTTTGTAGACCAGATTGGCTTCGAACTCACAGAGATCTTTCTGCCTCCCAAGTGCTGGGACTAACAGTGTATGTACGTCACCACTGCCTGGCTTCTTTAACAGAGAAACCCTGTCTTTAAAAAAAAAAAAATGCTGCAGAGATGGCTCTCCCAAAAAGAAATTCCAGAGCGTTTTTATTAATTGTATATCATCACAGTAATCTTACATGGCACAGAGGCACAGCACTACCCAAGGCTTGTGTGTGTAGACACACTCATTAAGTAGAAGACACCAGAGGCCTAGAAATCATTTGAGAGGCTGTGGAGAGGCTGGCCTTTTTTAGAAATGTAAAACCTTGAGCCGGCATTGTAGAGTCCAACAGTTTCTCTTAATCCCTTGCAGGACATTGAGGTTCTTTTTATTATTAGGCTGTCATATCAGTTTTTATTGTGCTTGGAATATTCTTTTCTAACGGTCCCCCCTCAAAACTCATTTGCATTTTTGAAGAAGTATCACTTCACATATGCTTGGATCCACCTCTGTCACTTTGGCCTTTTCAGAATACCCGTTAGCCCAATGGCAGCAGACAGTTATGGTATATACATTGTATAGGGAAGTTCAAGCCCAGGCGGACATATATGAGACCTTGTGTTAAAAACTTCCACAAATAGGGACTAGAGAGATGGCTCAGTGGTTAAGAGGACTGGCTGCTCTTCCAGAGGATCTGAGTTCAGTTCCCAGCAACCACATGACGGCTCTCAACCACTTGTAATGGATCTGATTCCCTCTTCTGATGTGCATGAAGACAGGCCACTCATATACCTAAAATAAATAAATATAAAAATTATAGATAAACAAGCCAGATACATAAGACCCTGTCTCAAAAACTATATGAATGACTGAATAAAATGTATTATGGTATGTCCATTTTCAGTGCTGGGTTGTATAGAAATAGGGAAACTATGAGAACATAGCTTTTGTCTACAAGAGCTGAATGGGCTTGTTGGTGACTGGGTAGGTACTGTGGCCCTTTGCTTTCTTGCTTTGTTTTGCGAGAAGCAGAAGAAGGTTGAGAAAGCTTGAGAGGTTTACTTGTGATGATAACACTAACCCAGTGCTGTATCCGTTTCTCAGGCAACCACTGCTTATTTTTCTATTTTTAGAGAAATTACATTGTATCCAGCCTGGTCCAGATTTCAAAATTATAATCAATGGAGAAAAGTGGTTTCCTACTTTTAAAAAACTATAAAAAATATCAAAATGAAAAACAAAATTTTGGAAATTAGTGAATATTTTTTTCTTTCGTTTAAGAAGTAAAAAGAATTCTGAGTTGTTCTTTAATATGTGTATCTTAATTATACTGATCATAAACCATAGCTAGCATTGTAATTTGTTCCATCAATGTATGACTAAAAAAATACCAAGTGGTGAAAATGCAGAGGAAATATAATTATAAATGGGAAAACATAAGATGCTTTTATTTCTGGAAATGGGTTAATTCACGTAATAGAATTAACTCCAGTTGCATCTGTGACTGTAATTGTTTATGTCTGAAACCAAAATCTTACTGTGTTTCTATACTACTCTTTCTTTTGGACTCTTTGAACAGATTTTATATGATCTGAATTTGTATATAAATAAGATAGATATATTTGTTTTCAAAAGGTAATATTCATTCCTTCATTGCATATTTTTAACTGTACTTTCAAATTAGAATATGGAAGATTCTATGTTGACAATCAGCTTTGGAAACTGGATGGAGCTACCTGGACTTAAATTTAAAGATTGGATGTCTAGCAAACGAAGGTAAAGATAAAACTATATTAACATTCTTTGATGTGTGAAGCAAAGGGAACTGTGAGAAATTTTTGCAGTATGTGTGAATGCTGTTTTAGGGAAATGGAAATATACCTGTTAAATAAAAATTCTTTTTGTGAAACAGTGGTTATGAGGTAGTTTCCACTTAGGGTAGCCATGTGCACATTAAAAAGAACTATTTATAGGGGCCTTCCTGTAAACTTGTTAATCGGAATTTATCTTTCATATTAAATCACTCTGTTCCTTTCTACCTATACATCTAGCTAGGCATAATTTCCCACACTTGTGCCAGTTTTTAATGGGTACCTGCTGTTTATTTATATATATATATATACACACACACATACCTAAGGTGGTTTGGTTCGGTTTACTTTGGTTTTTTGTTATAATCAACATTATAAAGTTTCAGTAACTGACGCCCTGCTGGGTAGCAGCCATGTTTAATCTGTAGAAATTTCCCTTAATTTTAAAAAGATTTAAGTCTAGATCATGATGAGATTAATTAAGATTAAATCTTCAGGGGGTGGAGAGATGGCTCAGTGAGTAAGAGCTGTCTGCTTTTGCAGAGGATCCGATCCCCTCCTCCGACACATGCACCAGATGTATATACTGGCTGCACATAGATATACACAGGTGAAACGGCTTTTACGTATAAGGTAAATAAATGGAGCAAAATGTTAGGTCCTTAAACGTTTACTTTTGGCTTTTTAAAATGGAAATATGTAGAGGTTGAAAATCAAGTAGTTTAATTCATTTGAAAAGCAGGTGAATTGTTTAGCATATTCTTAGATTTGTTAAAATAAGTAGCAACAGGAAAGGTTTTTGCTCATTTATTTATTTGTTTATATTTATTCCCTGACTAGAAGCATTTATCATTCTAAATTACACAGATTAAAGGTTTGTTCAATGTACCCAGCCTTTGCTGGGACCTCAGCCTAGGCACAGCTAATTGAAGAGTCACTTGTCTAGCGTCGCCCCCCCCCCCCAGTAATTTGTCAATGATGTTATCTAAATAATTACAGTATTAGGATAAAATAGGCTGGTTTTTCAGATATCTATATTTTAATCCATTTATTAGTTGAAATGATCCTCTAGACATGATTTCTGTGCTTAGGTAAAATCTAGGCACTTCAAATGAGAGGATATTGGTCCGTATGAGACTGGCTTAATTCACTTAGTATGGTTTCTCCATTGCATCTCTTTCTGTTGCATGCCTTCATGCTTTATGTCTCGGGTTGGGGCGGGGGGCCATTGTTTTTATTCGCTGTTTCCTTAACCTGATTTCTGTGCTGGACACTTAGGTTGGTTCCATAGCTTTGGGTGACTAGTGATGCAATAAACACTGATGTGCAGGTATCTCTGTAATATGTGGACTTGAAGCTCTTGGGTACGTAAATACAACTGTCAGGAAAGGTCTGGTGTTTGTTAAGGATCCTCCGTACAGGTGTCTGTAGTGGAGAGAGTAGTTTGTATCCTTTACCAGCAGGGATCCCTTTTCCCCATATCCTTACTAGCATTTGTGACTACCATTCTGATGAGAATAAGAAAACCTGAGAACAATTTTTATAAAGCATGAGGATAATTTTTAAATAACTCGTTTCTGAGGAACAAGGGCCATAACTCAAGTTGGCCAATAACATGCAAGGATAACCCTGTGAAGGTTGATGCATACACCTATGAATGTGTAAAAGAAGCCAACCTTTTTGCTTTGGGCCCTTTGGTTGGAGACAATTTTGTTCGATTTTTAAAGGGAGGGCATTAGGTGTTACCTGCTGTTTGGCTACAAGACTGAAGAAAAGCAGCACATACTAGCCAGGAAAGTCACCTGAAATTGAAAGTGCTGTCTTCATTGGGTACTTTTGTTTTTGGCTTACAGGAACTTAAAGGGGGACCGTGTTATGCCAGAGGAAATAGCTCGATACTACAAGCACTATGTAAACGTCATGGGTCTTCAGAAAAATTTCAGAGAAAATACTTATATAACTTCTGTATCAAGGCTTTACAGAGACCAAGGTGATAATGGTAGTCAAGACAGAGATGCTTCAACAAAGCATTTACAGAACCAGAAGTCAAAGTTTATCAAGAGGAACTGGGAAATCAGAGGCTACCGGCGGACAGCAGGGGGTTCTCATGCTCCCTTTTGCCTCTTTGCTGAAAATGTGGCTCTTGCAACTGGAACGTTGGATTCTCCTGCCCACCTGGAAATTGAGGGAGAAGAATTTCCTTTCGTGTTTCATTCAATGCCCGAATTTGGAGCTGCGATAAACAAAGGAAAGTTATGTGGCAGAGCGGATCCAGTGCTGATTGTAGGTTCTGGCCTTACTGCCGCTGATGCAGTACTGTATGCTTACAACAATAATATCCCCGTGATCCATGTATTTCGCAGACGAGTAACTGATCCAAGCTTAATTTTCAAACAGCTTCCCCAAAAGCTGTATCCTGAGTATCACAAAGTCTACCATATGATGTGTACTCAGTCATACAATGCAGACTCAGATCCTTTATCTGATTATACTAGCTTTCCTGAGCACCGTGTGCTTTCCTTTAAGTCAGACATGAAATGCATTCTTCAAAGTGTCTCTGGATTGAAGAAAATATTTAAGTTGTCTGCAGCTGTAGTCTTGATAGGTTCTCATCCTAACCTATCGTTTCTGAAGGAACAAGGGCGTTACCTAGGCCGTAACTCAAGTCAGCCAATAACATGCAAGGGTAACCCTGTGGAGGTTGACGCATACACCTATGAATGTGTAAAAGAAGCCAACCTTTTTGCTTTGGGCCCTTTGGTTGGAGACAATTTTGTTCGGTTTTTAAAGGGAGGGGCCTTGGGTGTTACCCGCTGTTTGGCTACAAGACTGAAGAAAAAGCAGCATTTGTTTGTTGAGAGAGGAGGAGGAGACGGGATAGCTTAAAGACAGTTTACAGGTGATTTAAACGGACACTTAACCATTAAAGATTTTTAACAGTGGTTTGCAGTGTATTGGCTTGAATTAACTGGGAGAGCCTCCAGCTGTTACTCTTGGTATCCCAAATTGTGTAAAGTGTATCAAAGGTATCACTTGGACAAATTCAAACACTGCCAACTTGGTATACTTCACAATTTCATTTAACTAGACTGCTCTTTTCTGACTTTCATTTATAAAGCCAGTCCTTAAGACAAATCATACTTAATTCATATTGGGTCACCCTACTGTTGAAGGGATGGTCCAAGGGCCAGCAGCATTAGCTTCCTTGTAACTCTAGGATTTAGGCTGACTGCACTTCTATAAGATCCCCAAGGGTTAAATGTGTATTCATTGAATGAAGTTCGAAGTATATTGGCCTAATGAAAATGGGCTACAAAATATATTTGCTGGGTTAGGATAGGATGAAGCATTTTCAACTCAGGTTTTATTTATTTTGAAATTATTAGATATATAAGCCTAATTTATTACCAAATATGAAGGTCTTTAAAAATGTTTTTACTGTTGAAACTTTGAAAATGTTTACTTTAACATTTCAATAATGCTGACATCCAAGAACCCACCAGGATATCATAACATTTAATGATTCAGATTTGCAATTTAATAAATGTGGAAGGAACTACTTATTCTTGTGTGAACACCGAGTTAATTTCTATTAATGAAGATTTGGGGGCGTGGTAAGTATTAAATTAGAATACTATGTGGGTATTGCCAGAATTATTAAAGGTTAATGTGGAAAATAAGATTGTGCCCTTTTCCATTCTCAAAGTGAATATTTGGAGATCTGTAACTGTTCATTTATAGGAAATGACAACAGCAACTCACATGGTTATTAAATTTATCTCCTATTAGTCTTGATTGCATTTTCATACAAATTATGAAATAGGTTAGTGCTAACAAAGTCTTCCAGAGTTGTTAGGAAATTGGATTTTTCCAAGTTACCCCCTCCCTGGGATATAATTTTATCTAGAATATGAATGTGCTCATTGAATTTGTTTTCAGTTTCTTAAATTAGACTACCTACCATTAAATGTTTACTACTGACTGCAATGTTGAATGCTCAGTTCATAGTCCATAACTGACTTTCATTATTGTTTATATTGATTTATTTCTAACAATTGTTCAGATGAGGAGCACCTTCTTACCTTTTTGAAATGATACACCTGACTACTTTCCATTGCCTGTGTTTGAGCTCTCAGCTGGATTGGATGTTTTTCTTTAATATCTCTTGCAAATTGAAAATGTTTGTGTGAGCTTACACATTTTAAGAATAAGATGCCAAAGAAATTCAAAGAAATTTAAGGACTTTAAATTAACCTGTATATGAACTCTCAAATAATCTGCTTTCCTTAGTCCTTCAGTAGCTGTCCTGAACAGAGTATCACATTCAAGCCTTAACTCTGATGTACTATCCTCCTGTACTCTTAACACTTGATTAAATTTTTTGCCCAAATCCCATTTGCTTTTTAGTATTAGTTTATTAGTATTCTAGTCCATCTTTTTTTAATGAACTAAATATACCCGATTATTCTAGCATGTGGGCAGTTTCTGTGAAAAATAGACCATGCTTAAAATTGTTCAAAGATTGTTCATAAAGTAATGTGGAGTGATTCTGGGGGTGATTAAAACAAACAATAGAATAAATGCACAAGAGCAGCATAGCCAGGTAAAATGCCTTGGAACCCCTAAGGTGTGTGTACATTAGTAGTACTTTTCTATGAATAAACATGAGTACATTAGTATTATAAAAAAGATTTTAAAAATATGGATGTCTTGGTTATTGCTGTGCTAAAACATCATGGCCAATGCAACTTACAGAAGCAAGAATTTGGGGGTTACAGTCCACAGGGATTAGTTCATCACAGGCATATGCCACTGAAGCAACAGCTGAGAGTCCACAAACTGGAAGCAGAGAGGTAAGTGATGAAAACTTGAAATGTCAGTCATACTACAGAGCCACACTTCCTAACTCCCTCACAACAGCCACCAAATGGGGACCAAGTATTCAAATATCCACAACTTGTAGGGTGGAGAAAAATCAAATCAAACTACCATGATGTGTAGTAAGAGGTTTCTGGCCCAGACTTTCGGGCGTAGCCTCAAGGTTTAGACCTGCAGACCCACAGACATTTACATTAATTTTAGGCTGATTGGCCTAAGGCCCAGGCATATATCTTGTTAGCTCTTTACCCTTAAACTAACCCATGACACTTATCCTGTTCAGCCATGTGGCTCGGTACCTTTTCTCAGAGCAGTATGGTTGTCCTCTGCTTCTTCTGGCCTGTCTGGCAACTCTGGAATCTCTCTGGCATTCTGCTCTGTTCTTCCTGTTCCCAGAGTTTTCTTAGTCTGGTGGCCCCGCCCACACTTCCTGTCTACCTTTGGCCAATCAGTGCTTTTTATTAAACTCATAGGCGGGACAATTATTTACAATGGAACATCAGAAATCCACTACAAGGATGGAATAGTCCATAGGAATTGATGGGACTTCCTAATTCATTTGTGAAGTAGAAGACTGTAAAACAATTAGACTGAATTTAAACTTCACATTAGGAGGGTGAATTTAATGAGATGTGTTTCCATAACAAATGAAAGCGTGATAAAGTGATGAAGGTTCCCTAAAGGTATTTAAATTCTAATTGTTGAGGCAGATATCTAAAATCACAACCAAAAAATTCAAAATTTCAGATAGAAATAAGATGAGTTAAAGCACAAACTAGGAAGATAGGTGGTTGTATACTTTCTAAGGGATGTCCAACACACAGTGAATGCTGCTATTAACTAAAGTGGACGGTTACATACTCTGCAGCAACTGAAAACTGATGAAGCTACAAAGCAACTCAGGACATAATAACATGGATTCTAAAAGGCTGAAAAGTAGCAAAAGCTGGACACTGGGACAAAGCTGTTGTAGCCGAAACGGTGCAGACGGAAGTAGTTTCAGGTACTAACATAAAATACACACAGGGGCTAGACCAAATTAATCTTCAAGAATAAGGAGAGTAATGGAAATCGGAGAAGTAGGCGGCAAATGAGATGGCCTCACAGCCTTAAACTTGACATGCCCTAGCCAGACAGATGAAGAGTGAAGGTCTGGTAATGAGCATGGAGGATATCAGTATATACAGAAATGAAGAACTTACCATGGAAGTGTAGAGGGATGAGTAAAGTCCTTGAAAGAGACAGGCTGTCAAAACTCCAAGGAACAGAGAGACGGAACAGTTATGACCAGGCAGAGCATTCAACAGTGCTTTAATAGCCAATCAATCTAATAAGGTATGAGAAGGCAGAACAATTGGAAATGTTCGAAGTTTCTGACTTCCTCCGAGCCTAGCTCAGATGTTTTCACCGGCTCTCAACCCCACTGCTGCTTAGGCCCAAATACAAGCACAGAAGCTTGTATTAATTTTATGCCGATTGACCTAGGACTCAGGCATAGAACGTGCTAACTCTTTACGCTTAAACTAACCCATGATTCTTATCTCGCTCAGCCATGCAGCTCGGTACAGCTTCTCAGCAGCATTTCAACTTCTTTCCTCTGCTGCCATCTCTGAAGTCTCTTCCTAGTCCCAGAATTTTCTTAGTCTGGTAGTCCCACCCATACTTCCTGTCGGCCTCTGGTCAGTCAGCTTTTTATTAAACCAGTAGGAGGGACAAATATTTACAATGTACCAGAACACAGTCCCAGCACAGGAAATAAGGCAAATTTTACAAATGTTGCATAAATAAAAGTCCAAAAAATTGTACAAAAATATTAATTATGGTGAATTTAGCTACTTATAGGGTTACACATTTATTAATATAAAACATTTTCATATACAAAGCAATAAACCATTGTAAGATTAAATTTTTAATTGATTCTTTGGGAACTTTTCATCATGTACCCATTCCCACTCATCTCCCAGCTCCTTTGTATCTGCTTCTCTTACAGTGTCTCCCGTAAAGCAAAAATAACAAAGATTAAAAAATACAGGGAAATATTTTTAAATTAATGAAATAAAAAAATAATCAACAAAAAGCACTGCTCTGTCTTTGCCTCTCCATCCCTCTTCATTCTCAGACCCTTTTGTCCAAACAGCTTTCCTTACAGATGTTCAGTGTGTAATGTGTTGGTCAACTTCAAGACTCTGGTCTCAGGCACACCATCAATATTGAATGGATCCCCATGGAAACTCCCTGGACATCCTGATATTGCCCTCAGTCATGTGGACCATCATGTACTCCGGCAGGTCATAGATGGGGTAGATGTTGGGGTGTGCCTGGGTGGCTGCCAGGACCACTCCTCTCAGGCAAGGGGCGGGGCCTGCTCTCACACACACTCAGTAAGGGGCAGGGCCATCCATCCCAAGTGTTGAGGTCCAGTCTTCCCATTAGAGGCAAGCAGGCCCTCCTGTATCAGTGTCATGGGACAGGAGTCAAAGTAAGTGAGAAGGCGACATTCCCTGGGCCAGTGAGGGGCGGGGCCAGCTCAGGGAGATACTTCAACTCAAGATTCTGCACATGTTTACATGGGCCTCTATGGTAACACAGGCAATGGACATCAACATAGACCCATGCTGTGGCAGGACCATGGACCCAGACATGGCCAGCAGCAACAGCCTGGGCCTGAATGGAACCATGGACCTAGGTGGCAGCACAGGACTCTCAGATTGGCATGGGCCGGGTAGCAGTGTGGTCTCTGCACTCTAACATGGTCTCAGGTACCTGTAGAAGCACTTCCCCCCACCTGTTGCAGCGGACCCTGATGGCAACAGGAACCATAGAGCCTGGATGCAGTAGGGCCACTGACACAGACCTGGCTCTAGGCAGCAGCATATCTCTTGGACCCCAACATGGTCACAGGTGGTGGTCAGGAAAACAGGCATCAGTGTGACCTTTGGTGGGAACGCGGAACACAGACATCAACAAAGATTCTGGCTGCAGTAGGACCACAGACCAAGACATGGTTCTCAGCAGCCTCCAGCGATGGCTGTCATAGGAGCCTTGGGTGACTGTACAGATCTCACAGATTGGAATCAACTGACTGAAGGTGGCCCTCAAACAACAGGAACCCCAGATGGTAGCACAGACCATGTCCAATGCACAGCCTTCAATGGTACTAGGAGTCATAGATATTAGCATAGACCCTGGCTACAGTAATAAGGCCATGGACCTAGACATGACCTCTAGCTACAGCCTGGGCCGATGCTACTACCATGATCCCAGGTGGCAGCACAGTCCAAACCAATCTGGCCCCCGTGACAGCAATTCCCTCGGGCACCAAAAAGGTCTCTGGAGTCAGCCCATATCCTAGGTCTCTCTGCACAGCCTTCAATGGTAACAAGAGCCATGTACAATGACATAGCTGTGGTAGGACCATGGACCCAGATATGTCCCTCATCAGCAGCTCAGGCCTGGTTGACAGCCTAGTCACAGATGGCAGTGCAGTACACTTAGTCCTGGCCACAGCAAGTACCAGGGTCACCAGCATGGCCACAGGTGTTGGGCCGGAGCCTAGACATCTGTGTAGCCTTTAATGGTGACACAAGCCATGGACATCAACACAGACCTTGGCTGCGGCAGGGCCATGGACTCATACATGGTTCCCAGCATCCCTAGTCTGAATGCTACCGTGGCCCCACATGACAGCACAAACCACTGAGATCGATGTCACCCCAGCTGCAGGGTGGTCCTTTGACACGAATACTGTCCCAGGTGGGGACCCAGACCCCAGACATCTACCTAATCCCTGATAGCAACAGGTTCCTGAATATCAACAGATCCCTTGGCCGAAGCAGATGTTTCCATGGTCCTGTGGCAGCCCGGGACACTCAGATAGGGATGGCCCCCTGCTGTAGCATGACACAATGTCCCACAAAGACCTAGCAAATATATGTGTGTGGTGATTTGAAAGAAAATGACCTGCAAAAGGTGTGGCACTATTAGGAGATGTGGCCTGCTGGGGAGGTGTGATGTGTTTGGAGGAAGTGTGTCACTGTGGAGGCAGGCTCTGAGGTCTCATATATGCTCAAGATATCACCCAGTGTCTCAGTTCACTTCCTGCTGCCTGTGAGATGCAGGACTCTCAGTTACTTCTCTAATATCATGTCTGCCTGCATGCCATGTCCCACCATGATGATAATAAACTAAGCTGAAACTATAAGCCACTCAGTTAAATGTTTTCCTTTATAAGAGCTGCTGAGGTCATGGTGTTTCTTCACAGCAACAGAAACCCTAAGACTATATATATGTGATAAGTGTGTGTGTGTGTATTATATGCATGCCTTAATTGCTGCTACATTATATTCTAATTAAAAAAAGTAAGATTGGTAGGGGGGCAGAATTTCCATGGACCAGAAAGCTTTCAGTTTGTAACATAATACGTACTAGAATATAATGTATGATATACAATCAGAGTTGAGATCCATTTCTCTATATTAAAATATCTGGGAAAAAATCCATTTCCTGTTATCATTGTCTGTTTTAGGTAGAAGACAACCTCATTGCCTCAACTTTACAGACAGGCATACTTGAATCTTTAAGAAGCCAAAGCAGAGTCACTATGCTCAGGAAAACCAACAAAAACAGGGCTATCTTTGGTGTGATCTAGCCACAGTGTGAAGTCTGCATACTACCTCAATCTCTTATACTAAATAAGATGTGGTAGATATTCTCACCACTGAAATCCTTTTGGTCACATCAGTTTAGGGAAGCTTGTAGAATAACGGGGGAAAAAGTTACACTGATATGTCTATCATCTTCTAATACTGCACAAATTCTACTTGGTCTTATAATGAAAAGTTGGAGCCAAAATATTAGGGAAAAGCGGAAGGATCAGAGAGACAGACAAACAAATCACTAGCTTCCCACCTAGCCATTCCTCAGGAATCCTCAGACTGAAGCTTCTGAGACCTCAGTCTAAAGGGCCCGGGGGGGGGGGGGGGGGGAACACAGGCAAAGGGTTGAACTTGTGCCTCCTCTCTCTCCGCCCAGCTATCTCACTTTCTGGGTCAGCTTTTCTAGAGCTAGAATTAAAGGTGGGTGCCGCTGCCACCTGGTTGTTTGGTCTAGAACTCTCCCCAGTGCAGAAATTAAAGGCATAGGTCACCACTTCCTGACCTTCATGGCTAAATATGGGTTGGCTCAGTCCTGAGATTTTTCGGGCAAACTTTATTAGATATACAAACTATCATTACAAAAATCAACCAAGTAGAATACACATGTACACATGTAATTACTAAAAAATGTTATGCACTAGAATTTGAGTTAGAATATTTCAAAGGAAGAAGTGCCTACCTGGGTATATAGATAGATACAGATATACCCCACCAAGGGGAACCGAGGAGCTGGTTGAAGGAGACTCTGGTCTTTACCCTTCCTTACTGCTGTTTCAGAATCTTGGGCACAATGACTGTTGTAATTTCTTAGTAAGTAAAGACACCTTTAAAATGTATATGTACAACACAAAAGACAGGATTAACAAAGCCCCTCGAGACAATAGGAATGGAGCTTATTCACTTTATTTAATAAGTTGAAGCCTTAAAGTATTTGTAATTTCTATGTACTACATTCGTGTATCCCCACTGAGTTGAAATAAATGTTTGCTAAGAAATATGTTTCTATAGTTTCCTTTACAAAGTTTGATTATCTTCTTCTTACATTAGGATTATATCTGCAAAGAAAAAAAATTGGGTTAGAGGACATTTCACTAAGGGATCCCATTAAAGGCTTCACTTTAGCAATGACGTGAGATTATCAATGTTGTTCTTAAAGTTACTTTCATTTATCCCTTGGTGTTAATTAAGTGAATACTTGGTAAAAACACCATCATTAACAAAAATAATATGAAGAAGCATTAAAATTAAAGCAATAGCATACACACAAGGAGTGAATGTGTAAAAAAAGGGAGGGAAATGTTACTCTCTCTTAGCCAGTGTCAAACCGATTTGGATGTGAGAGGTTTACAGTGTTTATTGGGTTTCTAGAAATGTTCAAAATATATTAAATTATAATCACTCCCAACAAAATCCTCTAAAATCTGCCACCAAGCAAACAAAAACCAAAGAGGACTAGTTTGGGATCTCATCTTTTATTTTCATTCACTTGTCAAATTAAAAGTCAATAAATGCTGTGGATCCTTATTTATCTGATTTCAAAATCTGCTCACTTAGTTCTATTATTAGAAAGCGCTCACATACTGATAAAGTAAATCCTTTAGGAGCCTTCCTTTCCTTGACACCACTGTGGACAATATAAACATATATAATAAAACTGAATCTACCTTAAATCTACAGCCACATTATTCAATCAGTATTGCTCAAGTAATAAAAATATATAGTTATATGAAGAGATTAGGTATCTCTTCTAAGAACAGAAGAAACAAACATTTGATTGGCATGAACATAAACGTTCATTTCTCTACAGGACTGAGAATAAAGCCAAATCTTACCTAAACAGATCATCAGCAAGGGACTCTTCTTTAGCTTGTTGCCTTTGTACCTGTCAGAGTTAACAGAACATGAATCACTTGCTCATTGAAATACACACACACACACACACACAGACACACACACAGACACACACATAGACACACACACAGACACAGACACACAGACACAGACACACACACACACACACACACACACACACACACACACACACCACAAAATAAGTTTTGAATTGGGGATTTAAAGAGAGGCCCAGTCATATGTAACTCTATTTTGTCTAACTTGCCCTGAGTCATAGTCATTGCCCATGATCCCAGTGACAGTAAGCTTGAAAGAGCAAGCATGTCTAGTACAATACATACTAACTTCTGGTTCTTATATTTACTTATGTATGCATCCATAAGTGACCCATGGGCCACATGGAAGAAGAAGAGAACTAATTCCTGCAGGTTATCCTCTGACCTATCCTTGAGAACTGCAGCATGCCATACAGACATACACATAGGCAAAATAAATAAAACATTATACAGAAGAACGACAATGTAGAACAGGGACCTGTACGGATTTAATTCTACAGATTTCTTTTATCCACATTGGAAATGTCAAATTAAATCACATCTTTTCGGACACAAAACATATATAAAAATAATAGTTTAAACATCTGCTTATATCATCTTTCTAAAAAAAAAAATCTCAAAATCTCAGGACAAAGATGCTAAATTCCACTCCCTCCCTCCCCCATCAAGACAGGCTTCCTCTGTTAATAGCTCTGGCTGTCCTGGAACTCGCTCTATAGGCTGACTGACCTCAAACTCACAGAGATCCACCTGCCTCTGCCTCCCAAGTGCTGGAACTGAAGATGTGTACCACCATACCCAGCTAAAGATTATGTTTGATCTACAATATTCAAAATACACAGAAACTTTAAGTACTGGCCTACCAATTATGAAAATTCTGATGTGATCACTGAGTATGAAGTACAGAATACAGAAGAAAAAAGCAGTGGAGATAAACCCTGCCAAGATGTCCACACGGTACATTCAGGTATGTGTGATGTAGCTCATAAGGATTAGTTGGGGCTAGGGTGACAGTTCTGTGGATAAAGGGCATGCTGTGCAAATATGACAACATGAGTTCAGAACCCTAGAACCTGTATAAAAATTAGGCACACACAAGTAACCTATGGAGTAGGAATAGAGACAGGCAGATTGAGAGCTCACCAGCTCTCCAAGTTCTCAAAAAAAAAAAAAAAAAAGTAAATACAAGTAGAGTAGATAACAATAAGGACTTCTGAAATCAACCCCGGCTTCCTTCCACATGTGCAAGCACAGATATACACGCTCACACATGCATACAGACCACCAACACTAACAAGAAAAACTTTACTGAAAAGCCATCTCAAAGCTGAAGTGCTGCTCCAAGGCTGAGGCCTCGTCTACTAACCTCCATTTCATGTTTCAGCCACTCGTCTAGCTCTGTATTCTTCCGAGCGTGATGAGCTATTAGATCTGATCCACCAATGATGTGTGGAAGCTTTCCGGCTCCAGGAAATATCACCTGGAAAACAGTAGCAGTGAAGTTAAGTATATTACTAAATGAAGGTAATCATTTTTTATAAGACCTAAATCCCAAACAGCAAGTCATGCATAATATCAAAGGAGCATATATTCTACTAATAAAAAGGAGGAGGAAGTGTGCCAGACCCATCTTGAATTTCTTGAAGTTCTTCAGTTGACCACAATCATTTAGCACATCCAGACTTCTGGATCTAGCCTCCACATAGAACCGTAAACAAGAAATTAATTCAAAAAGCAAAAATAAACCCAACATTAATAAATCCTTTTATTTGTATTTAGAGCCAGTGTTGTTTCTGACAACAACCTGAACACTACCTCTGGAGACACAATTAGTAAAGACACTTTACCTTCTTGAATTTCTTGAAGTTCTTCAGTTGACCACAATCATTTAGCACATCCAGACTTCTGGAAGTGGAGTTACTAACCACCAGCGACCTGAATTCAGTCAGCAGCACTTTCCTGGGAAGTACTTCACTGCTGTCCAGAAGTTCATCACTGTTCTTAAGGGGTTGCCAGACAGACGGATCAGAAGGGAAAGGAAATAACTTGTCATCTAGAGATCTATAGGAAAAGTCCATGTGCCCAAAGAACACAGAATTGCTCCTGGTACCTGAACTTTGTATTTGGGATCAAACCCAGAAAATGACCCAGAGCGTTACAGCACTGAGAGCAGCCATAGCAAGCCCACCTAGAAAAGAAGGTGGCTGCTCAGACAGTCCTTCTCACATAGTGGCTCAGTAGGTACCTCAGAGCAAGTGTCTCTCTCACAGACATTCTGACATAGCTCATCACTATCTATCTGCCTCTGTCACATTACCACCTGCATCAAGATTATTAAGTATTCCATTCTACAAGCCTCTACCTACTGTATTTATGTTTTCATGACATCTGGAAACCAATTCTGAACACATGTGCTCATTAACTAATAATCTGTTACTGAGATCCTTTGCTTAAGTCATTTACTACTGTTATATTGGTAATAAGTACAGGTTTGTGCTGTTAAAATCTGCTGTTTGATATTGGAATACATTCTCAACAAATGTGGTGACAGAAGATAGAACTGTAATTTGTATTTCCTGCTTTGTGTTTTTTTCGAATGACTTACTACTTTCTACCTTTCTACTTATTTTATATTTATTTTCTACTATTAAAAATGATGCTAGACAAAAAGCAAATCTGACTGAGACTATTGAGTTCAATGGTTCCTAAAGCAGCAGAGATGTCATACCACACACCTGACCCAAGAACTGCTAATGAGCACATAATGCAGTGATGGTTCAAGAGGCTTAGCAAAAGAGGCAAGAGCCTTGGACATGAGGAATGTGATGGCTGGCCATCAGAGAGCATGGCCAACTGAGGGTAATCACTGAAGGGCTCTTACAGCTACAAAAAAAACTGCTCAAGAATCCAATATGGATCATTCAATTATTGTTCAGCATCTGAAGCAAATTGGAAAGATGAAAAGCTCTGTAAGTGGGTGCCTTGGGAGCTGAGCAATAATAATATGTCAGCTTGTATATCATCCTTTCTTATTCTATATAACAAGCCATTTCCCAAACAGATTGCGACACGCAACAATTGTCTACAATTTAACTGGAAGGATTGAGAATCTCCAGAGCAGAGGATTCACCAAAGTCAGATTTGCACCCCAAAAAGGAATGGCTACAGGCCATCTGCTGCTGACCTGACCCAATACAGATTTTTAATTCTTAGTGAACCAATGCACGAGGCTGCATGCTTAGACTATCACTGATAGACAGAAAGCTCTCATTTCTCTATGACTATGTCTAGAGAATAATCACACCAAATAATCAACACTCCCAAAGCTGAAAAGCACTGAGCTATCACCTTCTGCCTCACCCACCATGCTCTTGCTAACTGACTACCACTCCTTCAGGGATTGCACCAAGTTTTTACAGGGAAACACTACCGTAAGTGAAAAATGCTTTTGAGACTCCCTTGAATCTTAAAACATGGGTTTTTATGCTCCAGAAATAAACTTGTTTCTCACTGGCAAAAATGTACTGACTGTAGTAACTCCTACTTTGCTTAATAGAGATGTGTTTGAGCCTAGTTATGACTATAATGACTTAAATTTCACAGCTGCATCTGCAATTCCTTTTGCTTCTAACCTGATCCAACCCAATTCACACAACCTAGTTCTCTTTTTCTTTTCTTGAGAGACAGGGTCTGACTACATAGTCCTGGCCAACCTGAAACCCGCTATATAAACCAGGCTTAGAATTCAGAGTTCCTATGGTAGGTTTAAAGGCAAAGGCCACACCTGGCTCTTAATTCTTTAATCGATGAACTGCATCATGTACACATCAGGTAAGTTCAGACAGAAAGAACGAAGAGGAAAAGCCACCAAAAAGGCTCATCTAATAATGGAATGTAATCAAACCCTTAGGTAAAACTGGCCTGATTACATATCCATTACCCATATTTGATATAAATAAGAACCCTGAAGAAAAAGCTTCAGCTGTTTTATAAAGACATAACTTTCTTAAAAAAGATGATGTTAAAAATTCTTAAAAAATGATTGTTCAACATTGCATATCCACACAGCAAAGAGAAAAGAGTTAAGCCTAAGGTCCTCTATATTCCTTACTGTCTCATGGTTATAATATAATCTATTTCCAGAGGGGCAACATCAGGAAGTGGATCAAAATTACACAAAGAAATACTTAGTAAGAATGTCATCTGACAGAAATTGGTATAACTGTCCTTTGACATCAAATACTTGTAAGAATAAAATAAGAATTTCCTTACAGCTGTTTTATCCTTTGCTGACCACAGTGACTCTCTCTTGAGTTCAACTTTCTCTTCTGTTTTATCTTCTTGCTAAAAGTAGAAAAACAAAACAAAATTAAAAAACCATTCTTCACAGGAGTTATGAATACTCTCTTTTAAAACCTTAAACAGAATCATGCTATGCCCCTGGAAGTATAGGAATTATATACTTATAGAATAATCAAAAAATGTAAACACAACATAAAATTGTACAATTACAGCCAGAAAACTGCATTAACATTTGATCTATATTGCAAATAAGAATCTTATAAAGAAGACGCTATTCTGGCTGGGATGGTGGAATAGCCACCTGCTGGTACACCTGCCATTAGAAACATTTACAATGAAGAAAAATCTCATTCTGGGTAACAACACCATTCCTATACATGAGGCTATACTGTATCTAGCTGCCCAAATAATCAGGAAAATCAATTGGAGGGCACATGGTGCCTCTCCACACTATTTCTTTCATAAAAAGATAATCAGCAATTAACTAAAATAAATAGCTGTTTGTTTGAATCAGAGTACAGGCCTGGCTGGTTAAGAACTCACTACGTAGACCTGGCTTGGTCTCAAACTCACAGAAATCTACTTGCCTCTGCCTTCTGAGTATTAGAAATATAAAATGTCCTTAATACTGTACAATGGGAACAAAAACTTCTGCAAAAAGATTCTCACTAAAAACAAGTTAGTACTAGAATATAGTGATCTGTTTAACAGACCCTAACTGCTGTTTACTCTCGTAAACCCCACATTGTATTTTTCATTTATAACGTCACTGTTAAGTTCAAAGGGAACCCCCAATACCACTTCCACCCCAACCAAGGCAGTGATAACTCAAAATGAAAATCTAGGCTCAGCTCAGGCTGGACTATCAGTATTTATAGGCAACCTTCCCAAGAAGCCTGTGAAGCGGATTTCTTTCCTCCCAGAAGAGCCCCTTACATCTCATCTCTTCCTCCTGAGTCAGGAAAAAGGCATCTGGTTACATATCAAAGCCCATGCTAACACCCAAGCTCCTCTGGTCCCTACTGACTTACCTGTTACACCTACCAAAGCCCACATTGGCCTCTTGGCTTTTCACATCTTCTCCTCTACTCTAAACTCATAGGCGATTCCAGTTCACAGGCTTCCCTCCCCCCAGTTTCTCTGTTTCAGAGAAATATCCCAGTCTGGGAAGCCCCCCTCTGCCCTGGGGAGATAGCCATGCTGCTTTGAACTCCCACAAATGCCTTTGGTTATTCTCATACCTACAATAAGAATCCCCGCCTATGAAAAGGGTCAGGTAGGTGGTTTCACTGTGTCCTTGCTTATATCAGTTTGTCATTAAGTTTTAAAATACTAAACTAATAACAGTGTTATGAAACCATAACCATAGTAAAATAATTATATTGTCCAATATCGTTATTATGAAACTCTTAAATATTAAATGAAAGGCTTTTGCTGTTTTACTTTAGTGGTGTTTCTGGGTACACAGTGCTCAAGTCTTGTCTTTTCCTCTCTGGGCTCTAATAATGTGAATGACAGGAACTCTGAAGAAATGTATAATAGAAGTAGATATTGATGACTGTGATGTTGAGGCAAAACACAAAGATGTCTGTGACTCAAACTACAGATCTGTGTAGGTTTGTGTTCTTCACTGTGTGATGTGGGAATGCCTTTCTGTATGCTGTGAATATCAATCTTTAAATAAAGGAGCTGTTTTGGCCCATGACAGGCACCATAAAAAAAGTAGGAGGGGAAATCAGAGCATAGGTAGGAGGAGCAGGGCGGAGTCAGAGAGACTGAGCTGAAGCCCAAAGGAGCAACATGTAAGGAACACAGGTGAGCCACGGGCCACGTGGGAGATAGATTAATGAGAATGGGTTGAGTTAAGATGTAAGACAATGTTCCTGAGCCATAGGCCAAACAGCATGAACTTAATAAAAGCGTCGGAGTCATTTCCAGGGGCCTGAGCAGCAGCGGGTGGCTAAGGAGTCTGGGGCAGCAGGTCTGTGGGTCTGGACCTCTGGCCGCTCAGGACCAAGAAACCTCATTGTAACAACTTGTGGGGTGGGCCGATTTGGAACAGAATTTAAGGAAACAAAGCAAAGGCTATGTAAAATCTAGACAGTGATCCCAGCATTCAAGATGAGAAGGTAGGAGTTTAAGGTCATCCTTGTCTATGTGTCAAATTTGAGACCAGTCTGGGCTACGCAAGATCTTGTCAAATAAAACAAACTGTTACTTACAGCCATTGGGTTGCTTTCTGGCGCTGTGTCATCATTAATGTGACTACTACCTCCTACATCCACCCTTAGCTTTTTTCTGGTGCCGACATCTGCCTCCTGCTTTTCAACTTTCACATGAAATTCTAGCTCTGGTTCGGTACTCTTGAGTAACTCTTCCAAAGCTTCTTCTTCTGTGGCCAAATCACCTTCTTTTCTTTTTCTTGGTCTAAGATTTTCTATGGAAAAGGATTTACTGGCAGGACTTTTCCCATTGGGTATTATGTCTAGATCACCCACAAAAGAGGTGTCTGGTTTCTTGCTCACAGGTTCACTCTGAGCTGGATGCTCTTTGCTTTTCCACAGTGAGGGTACAGCGGGTTCTGTTTGTTCTAAAAGAGAACAAGACAGTTCCATTCTTGATGATTTGGATGAGGACATTTCTGGATTTTCTTCATCCCTTCCCCTTAGGTTTAAAAAGAAAACAAAATTAGAGAGAGGAATATTATTTAATTTCTCAGTATTTACTACTCACTCACAACCTTCTCCTGACTATCAACAGTATTAATGATCCGTGCTTCATAGTTTTTCTGTGTTGACAAGATTGATGGATACTGTGTTAAAGCATATGAAAAGCCCTGTCCTCTCTGCTAATGTAGAATCACTGGATAAATCAATGTGAAGAAAAAGTGAAATATATAAAAATACACAGGACCCACTGGCAGAAGGCAGTGGCTTATTTAGCACTGTAGGAATTCATAGGCAATTAAAATTGTATCTGGGACTGACTATAACCTGATGGGTTAATGAGAGTTGGCGTCATTTGAAGATACTATCAACTGAATACTGAAAATACTACAGGCCACATCACTGACAGTACTCTCTATACAATACCATATCACTCTTTCAGGAAGCACTAAATACTCTTATTTGTACAAATTTTACAACAGTCCAGAGGATTCACATTTGGTTCTCTGCTTTCTTGGTTGCCAAAGATCTAAGTGCAGAGTTGGCTGCAAATATATCATAAGAGAGAGATCCAAGGAAACAGAGAGGAAATAATTAAGGATTACAAAACAATAAATTACTCTTTTTACCTGTAAGATAGGTTATTATAAAAAAAATGAAAAAGATGATTCTGGAACTTGGGTTTGGCTAAGCTTTCCTAAAGAAGGCAGCACCCAAAAGCTGAAGTAGAGGACCTGTGACAGAGATTAGGACAGAGCTGAGATTGAATGAGCACAGGAATAAAACCACTAGGCCAGCAAGATGGCTCAACTATTACGGCCACTAACCCTAACAGTTTACAGTCATCTGAGGATCCAAAGGGTAAGGAGACTTGACTCTCCCATGTTGTCTTCTGACCTCCATAAGAATCTCTCTCTCTCTCATTCACACACACACACACACACACACACACACACACACACACACACACACACACACGAGGGGAGAATATAATTTTTAAAAACAGAAGCACAAGCTTTCCACAGAAACACTTTCTATTTCAACAGAACAGCTAGAGAAAATACTACTTTACAATTATCTATCTGAACACTCCTTTCAGAGACACAGCGGGGATATGTTTCAAATTTAATAAAAACCAGTCTATCAGAGGGATCTATCCACTATCAGTCTAGAAGGATCAGAGAGTAGTAAATCACAACTTTAATCCCGGCACAGGGAATATCCAGGAGTGGTGACATATGCCCTTAATTCCAGCAAACCTAGGCCCTAATCCCAGCGAATCTGAGTTTGAGGCCATCTTAGTTTACAGAGAGAGTTCCAGGCTCCCAGGCAGGCAGTGGTAGTGCCACGCCTTTAATCTTAACCTGGATGTGAAACAACTGGGTGAAGAGGGTATTTAAGGCAGGCGTAGAAAGACAAAGGGGTCAGCAAAAGCCAGGAGGAGCGAGGCTGAGGAAGCTGGAAGACAGCTGGGTGAGATCTGACTGTGGTGTTTACTCTCTTTGATGTCTCAGCCTTTCTCTGAGATCTGCCTCTGAGTTTCCTTTATTCGTGCAACACAACATACCTTTTTTTGGTACATGGCTGGAAGTAGTTTTTGATGGAGCTCTGTGTCTGCTGAGAAGTGCACTCTTTATTTTTATTAGCAGCAGGGAAATTCACCGGTGAAAGCTGATAATCTGGGACCTTTTGGGAATTAGTTGCTACATTAGTAGTTTTAGAGCTTGATTTGGGGGCTTCCTTTCTATAAATTTCTTGGGAACGCTTTCTGAAGTTGTGTTCCATTCCAAAGGTCTTTACTTCTTGTGGTCTTTCATTCAAAGACATACTATAGGAAAAGGAAGGAAATACGAATCATTAGCCATTTCTCTTCAAAAACAAAGTTCTCTAAATTTCCTGATAAATAAAACTTCAGAAGATTAGATAGTTCAATTAACTATCTTCCCATTCCAAGAAAGCAGCACACCTACCCCCTAAGTCCTGAAAGGTAACGTGGTAGTCTCCCTCCTGACAGCCCACATCTTCGGGCACATGCTCCTATAAATAACTGCCAAGCACACTGATGGCCATAACCTAGTATTTAACTACAGACTAAATTGGGCAGTATGCCTATATAATTTTCATTTTAAAATTATTTTCATGTAAAATTATTATAATAAAATATAAGAAATCAGGAAAACTCCTATAATTCCAATCTCACATATAACTGTGCACTTAAATCATCCTGAACAGACAGAACTGAGTCTGCCCATCCAGATAGTTGTTTCTGCTATACAACTCTGGATTACTTTAAAAAAAAAATTAAAGACATGCATTGTTTTGTAAAATATGATTGAATAGAAAAAAAACCAAACAAAGCTGTCTTTCAAATAAGTACTAAAAATTAACTGTTTTATAAGTTCCACAATATATTGTATTTAACTTTTACTAAACACAATCTAGCAGTGTTACCAAATATCTTAATAGGAACATGCTTTTGTGTAATAATGAAAATAAGATTTTGAAAACTATCATAGAATGCAAAACGGTAACCCTTCCTAGTAGACAACAGAACCAAAAGAAACAGAGTTCTTCAAGAAAGAGCAATGACTGAAAAACCGCACATATGGATGAATCGTCACTATGTGGAGACTCAGGCTAACCTCATACATTACCTCAGTGCAGAGCTTCCTGCATCTTTTCTCCTGTTGAGACCATTTCAGGTTTAACTAGTCTTTGATCTCCCTGATGAAGAACTACTCAACTCTATTACTCTAGGACCTGAGGCCAAAGGCTTGTTAAACCTTTGTGCAAACCTCCCCCTGCTGCTGCTGAGGGAGACACTAAGGTGTAGTTTCAGCCTTTAAAAACCCCTTGGTCTAAATGCTCAGGAATACATTTAGGTTGAATACTTAATATTTTCTAGCTGCCTGGAAAAGACTTTCAACTGGCTATAAGCTGTGTCTGAATGGTGATCTCTGGTGGGCTCCCCATAACAATTACATAAACTAACATTTATAATAATATCCCCATATTCATGAGGGATACATTCCAATGTAAATCAATGATAGTGACAAATCCTATAAATACATTTTTCTGTGTATACATACCATTACTTTATAAATTAAGCATAAATTAGAGATTAATAGTAGTAACTAATATAACAATAATTATGAAGGTTGGAGAGATGACTCAGTAGTTAAGAACACTTCTAGAGAACCTGGATTCAATTCCCAGCACCCATACGGGAGCTCTTAATTGTCTATAACTCCAATTCCAGTGAATCTGACACCCTTACACAGGCATACATGTGGGAGATTATGTTGTTCCATTGTAAATAATTGTCCCACCTACTGGTTTAATAAAAAGCACTGATTGGCCAAAGGCAGACAGGAAGTGTGGGCAGGGCTAACAGACTAGAAGACTCTAGGAACAGGCAGAACAGAGCAGAATGCCAGAGAGAAGCCAGAAGAAGCAGAGGACAATTATGCTGCTCTGAGAAAAAGTACCGAGCCGCATGGCTGAACAGGATGAGTCATGGGTTAGATTAAGGGTAAAGAGTTAGCAAGTTATGCCTGGGCTTTAGGCCGATCAGCCTAAAACTATTGCAAGCATCTGTGTGTCTCTGTGGGTCTGTGGGCCTAAACCTTGAGGCTAGGCCCAAAAGTCCGGGCCGGAAACCTCCTTCTACACATACATGTAGGTAAAATGTCAATGCACATAAAAATAAATTTTTTAAAAAGCAAAAAAAAAAAAAAATTACAGAATTACAACATACTATAATAAGTTACAGGAATGTAGTGTCTCCCAAAATATCTTATTGCACTATATTCAACCTTCTTATGATACAACACAATCACTAAGCTGAATGGTTTAGGCACTACAAATTACATGGACATAAGCTCTGAAACACTAAGACATTCAGTCCAGTACCACAGCAGCTAGTAGTGCATGTCATGTCATGTCATGTGCAGCTAGTAGTGCATGTCATGTGCAGCACAGACCAGGGGGACAAAGGAAAACTGCACATGTAGGTAAGATAACACAGCACCAGTTCTCAACTTGGGGGGTGGGTGTCAAATGACCCTTTCACAGGGACCACCCAAGACCAGCGAAACACAGATATTTACATTACAATTCATAACACAATTACAGTTATAAAGTAGCAATGAAAGTAATTTTACAGCTGGGGTCAGGACACATGAGGAATTGTATCGAAGGGTCGCAGCATTAGGGAGGTTGAGGACCACTGTGCTAAGAGACTTCAAGATAAAACTTAGGAGCTTCTAATTTCAGTCATTTTCCATTCAATACTTTTAAGACAATGGTTTACCATGGGTACTTAAAAGTACAAAAAAAAATAGTAGGAGCTACTATATTTCAAATTTATTTCATCAGTCACAGGCTCTTTCTCTTTTTCAAATACATTTGAAGGCATAATAAAAAATTACCATAAGGCAATGAAAGTACAGTTTACAGACTAAATCCGATCTGCCACACCACCATGTGGACTCAGCCATATGCTGTCTATAGTGACTTCGATTCTGCAACAGAATAGTTACAGAACTCTAACACAGAGCAACAGCTCACAGCTCCATAAGGATTCCCTGATGAAAGAATGACAGGCGGTTAAGGACTGCGCAGAGTGGGAGGAAGTCTTCCCCGGGAAGAGCACACCAGTGGTTAACCAATAGCAAATGGTCATCTCTGAAATGTACCTACCAGTAACATTACACAGACTGAGCAGGTTGTTAGGTATATATTAGAAATACACACACACAAACACGTCCATAACAACAATGAAAGGGGGAGAGGCTATGAACTGGAAAGGAAAGGGAAGATAAAAATCATGTAATTATAATCGCAGAACCCCCCCCTAAACCATTAAAATATTAGCTGATCTCTGTGAGATACCATTTTCTGTCATTCTCTTCTCTGAATATGCTAATTGGTAAAATAAGGACAGTGACACGAACAAAGCTATCTTACCATGTATCCGCTTGCTCTGATTCTGTGTCAGCTACATGTGCTGTCACATTCACCACAGCACTTGGCATTACTTTCTCACTGACTGACAAGCCCTGGGAATGACTTGGTCCTGGAGTTGTTGTTTTTAATTCTGTAAATCATACAAGTGCAAAGGAAAACAAGGTCACAACCATTGCATACAACATGGAAACAATTAATAAGGTCACAACCATTGCATACAACATGGAAACAATTAATAAGGTCACAACCATTGCATACAACATGGAAACAATTAATAAAGTCACAACCATTCCATACAACATGGAAACAATCATAAAATCTTCAGGCTGTCTTGGGGGAACAATAAGCTGATATATAGTGAACACTAGGAACCGAGAAGACAGTAGGAACACGCCCTATCAGCTGTTACCCTGTCCACCTGCAGTCTTTACTCCCAGTGGTTAACATGGTTATGGGAATATAAACAACCACTCATCATTGCTTACTAAGAAGAAATAAACTCATGCACACGAAGAGAAAAGACAAGCGGAAGGTAGCACCGTTGGCATGAAGCCATATCAGAGCCAACCTTGAGAATGTGCAGACAGCCGAGCACTACTGTACAGCACACTTTTATTCCCTCCCATGGCCCGCTTTTTATATCAAAAGCCCCAATCTGCCAGTCAAAAGTCAAACGCAAGATCAGTTTGCCCCATAGTTTTAAAATCTCAAATTTTCTCAGCTTTGACATCCCCTTACTTGGAGACAAGGTCTTATAAAGCCCATGATGGCCTTGAACTCAGGATGTAGCTAAAGCTAGCTCTGAATTTCTGTTCCCCCTGCCTCTGTCTTTAGAATACTGCAATTTCAGATCTATACCACCTACTTTTTAAAAAATCTTATGATAACCCTCAAATTTTAATAAGCTTTAGACTTATAGAAAAGCTGAGTCATTAGTTAATAAGTTTCTCCCATACCCAGTATCTCTTACTATTAGAATCTCATATTTATATAATACAACGGGTCTTAATCTCTGGGTTGTGACTCCTTTGTGGGGAGGTTGAATGGCCTTTTCACAGGGGTCACATGATTTATAACAGTAGTAAAATTAGTTATGAAGTAGCAATAAAAAGAACTTTATGGTTAGGTGTCAACACAGCATGAGGAACTGTATTAAAGGGTCACAGAGTAATACAACTGTTAAAACGGATGAACCAACACTAATAATATACTGTTACCAAATAAAGCTTCTGATTTATTTATGCTTAGTAACTGTTTACTCTTTTTTCTACTACAGGATACTTGTTATATTTACTTGCCAGCATTTATAATGTCTACTGATTGACTGATTGGTTAATTGGTTGCTTGTTTCTGAGGGTGGAGCTCAGTACCGTAAATATTCGAGGCAAGCACTCAGCCAGAGCTACAGTGCCAGCTCAACCTCAATGACTTCTAAGGCCTTTTCACACATAAACCGTGGATGAAGTCTTGGTACACACAGCCAGGGGAACCTTGTGAACTACTAACCTAACTCAATTAGATGAAGATTTATACCTACTATAACAAATAGTTTGCCGCTGTCATGGGATGCAAAAGTGATCTGAACTTATAACCATGCTCTGGGTTACAAGAGGGATGCAGACAACTTGTTAACCCCACAAACTCTGTTGTTGGAGGAAAAGAAAGGACTGGAGTCATTACTTATAACACAGGAGAGTCATAAGAAAAGAACTGGCGAAGAAAAACTTCCCGAGGGAACACGTGTGGAATCTCAGGGACTAAGTGTGACCAAGTTATGAAGCACAAGAGTTAAAGAACAAAAATGGCGGTTTTGTAGAGGCATCAGGAAGTGGTAAGGACTGAGGGAGAGGGGACGCAGCTAAACCATCAAGGAACCAAACTAAGTTTAGCAAAGGCTTCTGCTCACAATGAGTGGTGAGTAAGGTTTTAGGAAAGAAAAAAGAGAATGGTGGATGCAATTAGGGCAGTGAAGCACGACCCATACTGATGGGTCTGATGGGGAAACGGTTACCGGAAATACTGCAGACCTCAAGGGGAGGGACTGCAGGCGTAACCAGGGCTGAGCAGGGTTTCTGATCTGAGTAATGAGACACAGAGCTGAGAAGAGTTTGCAGCCCATGAGTTTCCTCATGCACTGAGCTCTCTACTCCAGCTCTTCCCCACTGTAGAGAGATGCAAGCTTACAACCAACCAAAACACTCAGCTGCCCTGCTACTTCCCAGAGTACTGTGGACTAAAGGGCGCAAACTTGCAGTAAAATTGTTTCTTAGTGCACATATAGTTGAGAATTTATGCTCTAAACAGAAACAAGAGACAGATGCCACAAGCGGGCTAGGATGAGAGAAGCAGCTCTGTTTTCATGTTTATTGTTTATGTCTCAAATCACTGAGAAATTTGGTCCCTCTCTCTAGCAACAAAACAAACAGTATATGCGATTTCTAAAAAGTCAGACAGATTTGTTTGGATTTATTTTTTACTCATGTGCACTAGTGTCTGGCCTGTACATGTTGTCTAGAGCCCTGGAGCTGGAATTACAGACAGCGGTGAGCTGTTATGTGGGCACTAAGAACAGCCAGTGTTCTTAACTTCTCCAGCTCCTAGATTTTTAACAGATAGGTTTGGAAACCCACTCCAAAATGTGGTAATGTTTAGGTATCTATGTTAGCTTTCTTGTTAAAAGGATCAAGAATTAGTCTCTTAGCTTCTAATCTAAGGATAAACTCTAAGAAACTTTGGGAAACTATTAATCAGAACATAACTCCAGCAAAAGAACTATGTGGCATTCAAAGCTTCCCAAGAACTTCAAACAGTATGTTCATGAAGCTTACTCAGTGGGAGAGGAAATATCACACGCCACTTACCCGTCAGAGATCAAGCAGTTCAGCAGAATGTCACAACAGCTGTGACTTAAGGATCAGTTTAAATGGACTGTCTGCTATGTGAACTCAGGTTAATGTACTAATTGCTCTATACATTAATTCCCTTACCAATAAAATGTATAAAACATTTTATCTCAAAAAAAGATTTTTTGTTTCAAATTAAATTGTAATAATAAATGTAAAATTCTTACTTTAGCTTCTGTTATTGCCAACAGGCAGCAGTAATATATTATAATGTGATGTGGGAATGCCTTTCTGTGTGCTGTGAATATCAATCTTTAAATAAAAGGAGCTGTTTTGGGCCATGACAGGCACCATAGAATAAGTAGGGGGAGAAATCAGAGCATTGGTAGGAGAAGCAGGGCGGAGTCAGGCAGATCAAGCAAACTGCCCAAGGAGCAACATGTAAGGAGTGCAGGTGAGCCACGGACCATGTGGCAGACAGATTAATAGAAATGGGTTGAGTTAAGATGTAAGAACTAGCTAGCAATGTGCCTGAGCCAGAGGCCAAACAGCATAAAGTTAATATAAGCATCTGAGTCATTTCTGGGGGCCTGAGTAGCAGCAGCGGGCAGCTAATGGGTCTTGCGCTCAGGTCTGTGGGTCCGGGCCTCTGGCCGCCCGGGACCAAGAAACCCCATTGCAACAATAATGAGTATTACTGACAGTCTATACACCTAATTGATTCCTGGCTTAGTAACTCACTCCTTCAAACTGTAATCTAAAATGACTCCTATCCATCTAAACTGAGGTCACAGAACACATTAATGCCCAATTTCACCAGTACTGTTTAGTAGGACAGCAGTGTAAATGTATATGAAGCCAAAAGTGTAAGTGAGGAATATTCTCTAACTTATCTATTAGCTGAAATCCAGTAACTGCTCATGAAAGTAGGTTAAAAAGAAAAAAAAAAAGGCTATTAAGAAAAATAAATGTAAAACTTTCTAAAGTTCCCTGTCCAAAGGGGAACACCTACACAACCCCTATGCCCAAGGCTCAAGGAACATTGCAGAAGAGGCAGAAATCCTGTAAGAGCCAGAGAATCAAGGAATTTGCTGTGAGATGTGTCTCCTAGTAATATAAGTTACATGTATAACCACCAACATGACAACATGAGCTGAATAACGTCAACAACAGACATCTGATGTGATCAGGAGAAAGCTCATGAGGCCTCAACCCTACACAACAAACTACAGGCAACAAAGGATGCAGAGGGGTGAGAAACAGTCTTCTCTAGATACCCAGTACCAAGTGGTCAGCCTTGAAAACATACAAGTAACATTCTTAGACTGAACAAGCTTACATTTAGAAATATGTGTGTATATATATTTATACATATATATGCATATAACAATTAATGAAAGAAGAGGCCATTAATTTTTAAAGAGTGCAAGGAGGGACATATGAAAAGGTTTAGAGGGAGGAAATAAAAGAGGAAAAGGTAAATGATGTAATTAAAAACTCAAAAATAAAAGCAAAACTGTTTAAAGTCAAAAATAATAATTATAAATGAATCAACTTATTTCCAAAAGAAGTATGGGAACATACAGTAGTCCTGAGGTGTTCACTATTCCAAGATCTGTTCGTCACAAAAGATACTAAAATACAGGGTGCTCTAGTCCCTTCTGTTAAAAAAGGCATGGTATCGACATGTCAGATCCTAATTACTCATATTGTAAATGCTAAGTAAATTGTCCCATTTGTCGCAGATTAATGCCAAGAAAAAAAAGTTGACACATATAGATATAAAACTCCTTTCTTAATTTTTAAAAAAATGAGGTCTTGCTATATGGTGTAGACTGGCCTAGAATTCATATGTGCCCCAAGTTGACTTTGAATTTATGATTCCCCAACTGCATTCTAAATATTTTTGAATAATTTTGACTGAATTGGTAATTTCGTGGCACCTGTGCACATGGAGACAGATGTAACACAGGATGCTAGCAGCCCTTTGGGAGTGGCTCCACAGTAGTTTTCTATTTAAGTCTGCACTTGCACTCTGGAGTCCTAAAACTGTCCCACGAGAGCGATTTGATTCTTTTGCCTGGGATTCCATGCCCCATATTGATGCCCCACCTAAGCACTTCAGGCCGCAGCAGACTCAAATGCATGTCCTCAATGAAACCTTTCCTGATGAGCTTTCAGGTAGGGTCACACAGCCTGTGAGCTCTGTACTCAGCTGTCTGGAGCTGGAGTGTGCACTGTGTGTGTTCACTGTCTGAATCTGGATCCTGCTCACTTTACTCACTAATGGATCTTTATCAACTAGAGCAGCGTTCAGGGTTATGGCAGAACTATGTATTAAATGAGTAAATAAACAAATGTATGAATATATAAATTTTAAAAGGCATGGTCACACACCTTGTAAGTATAACAGTAAAGTATACATATACATAATATATACATATATAAATTTTCTAAACAATCAATAAAATGTCTTATTTACCTGTACAAGGCAGGCCCTGAGGATTACAGTAGTTCTCTGTAGTCATAAAAATAACAGCCAATCCAATTTCTGCTTCAGGAATAGGTCTAAGACCAGACCTATGAGAATAAAATAGTTTAAATATAGTAATATACTAAAACTAACAACGTTCATTAATACCAAGCTTGACATATCTACTTTTCTTCCCAAAGAGACACTAAAATTTTATGGTATAGACAGAACTTAAAATGTGTATTTTTAAACTTTTCCCCGGGGCAGTTTGCAGACAAAGTTAACACCATCAACAAAATCAGGGGCCAGAGCAAAGGGTGAAGTCTCCAAGTTCTATGCTGCTATGATAATTTCCAGAATGAGCCAACAGTACTATCTAGGGAGACAATAAAATAGACCTTCATGTACAATTATCTGCAATGACATCGATCTCGACTGAAAAGCTAGCAAGGTGTGTTTGGGAGGCACAAATCACCATATTAAGCTCATCTACACACATCCACACAACGTCAGTAAATTAAGTAAGTCAATACAGTTTTCACATATTCAGGCATCTTTGTGGAGAGTACTGAGATTATAGTACTGGCTCAAAGCACTTTAGCCAAGAGTCTTAATGGGACTATTTGCTATATTCTACAATATAAATAATTTTATAAAACAGAATACTTAGTAAAATTTAAAAAAATTATATAGAAACCGTAATTTAAATTTTCAGCTACAAAACACATTTTAATATTCACTGAAGAGTTGTTTTAAATGTTTGTGGTAGTCTTAATTATATGTCGTGTTTTATGGGTTTTGAATTTAGTTCTATTGCATGTACAGTTATCACAATACTGCAAAAAAAAAAAAAAAAAAAAAAAAGACTCTAGGTTAGAAGAGGTGTATCAACACTTGAGACTCTCTTTTCCAGCCTAACTCCTCTACCCTCCCCCATGCAACGAGGGTAGGATTAGCTACAGCTGACTGGAATGGGTGACTAGCTACTCAGCTCAGTCTTTCTATGCGGAAAAAGGAAAAACCGCAGTCAAAAGCCTAACTACTTCTTTGCTCCCCCTTTGTTGCCCCTCCCATCCCATTCTCTCATGTTCTCACCTCCCCTAGCTCCCTCCCCCATATGACCACAGATCTCCATTTCCCCTTGGATCTCTTTTAACTTTTTCCTATTACCTAGCTGCTAGAGGAGGACAGTTGTGGATTATAGCCTGGGTATTCTTTGCTTTCCATCTAAAACCCACTAATGAGTGAGTATAAAACACGTCTATCTTTCTGGGTCCGTGTAGAGGAAGCAGTGGTGGGTATGAAAGAATTTTTTTTTTTCACAAAAATAAACAAAACAAACAAAAGCCTAACTATAGTGGGGTGTGTATATTACTTTAATCCCAGCACTCTGGAGACAGAGGCAGACAGATCTCTATACATTTGAGGTCAGCATGGTGTACACTGTGAGTTCCTGAACAGCCAGAGCTGCACAGTGAGACCCTGTTCTCCTCACCCCAGGAAAGAAAAGAAGAGAGAGAGAGAGAGAGAGAGAGAGAGAGAGAGAGAGAGAGAGAGAGAGAGAGAGAGAGAGAGAAAGAAAGAAAGAAAGAGGTCAGCTATAATGATCTTTTTTGATTGGGCCAATCAGATCCTTGAAGATGGCAGAAGTTTGGCTCAGAGCCCTGAGGAGCTCACTCGTCACAGTGCTTGCCTATCAATGATACATGACACCCTATGGTTGATGGAGGTTAAAGCTTATAATTCCAGCACTTAGGTGATGGAGACAAAAGATCAGAGTACAAAGTCATCCTTGGCTACACAGCAGGTTCAAGACAAGCTGTCTCCAAAACCAAACCAGAAACCAGCTAACACTTTCCCTACTTCCCCACACCCCCTCATATACATACATACATACACACACGTATACACATATATATTTGGAATTACATATAATAGTATATATAACGTATAAGTGCAAGTAATTATGAATGGAAAACTTAAATTCTTGGTACTTTTAGAAAGCATTTTATTTTTCGAGTTTTAATCCCTGCTTCAATATACCGTGCATTAAAACTCTGAGTTCATTAAGTTTAAGAAACTGTTGGACATGGTGGCACATGCCTTTAATCCCAGAACTCAGGAGACAGAGTCACATATCTGATGAGTGCAAAACTGGCTTAGTCTATATAGTGAGATCCAAGCCAGCCAGAGCTACATAGTGAGATCCTGTCTCACAATAAAACATGCAAAAGAAAAAAAAAGGGAAAGAACAAATTCTATAAATTTTATCAAAGGAGAAAAAGGCAGAAAATACTGTAGGATAAAATTATATAGATATTCCACCAGCCAGCATCCCAAATCATAACTCTTACGTACATAGCAAGACAAACCTCCTTTGTATACACTTAATTAACTGGGCTGCATATAAAATTTACTTGACTTTTACATGCAATACTGAAGAGTGAATACATACCTCTGAAGCACATCCATTATCAAATGAATCCATTTTTTCTGGGAGTCGGTAATTATGATTTGTGTATTTGTTATTCCTATGTCAACGACACAAGTTCCAGGAGCTGAAAAGAAACTCTCTTCCTCTTCATTTTCTTCTGCTATCAGCCTGGCTTCCCCTCCTCCAAAAACGATCGCTGAACTTAACTTCTTATGCTGGAAATGGAGGGAACATTTAAATAAGCAAAGCATCAGCTGTAGGAAGTTTGTGAGCACATTCTCACCATGTACAAACTGGACATGGTGATTAAATTAAGAGAACTGACCTGCTTCCCAGGGGGCAGTTGAGCTTCCACGTTCCAAACCCCTAGTTCAGTGGACCTGTCTACAGCCCGCATATCATTACAATGTTTGCTCAGGACACTCCCACACAGTTCTCCAAGGGCTGCCTCATTTGCATGATTCTACCATGACAACATCAACTCCCAAATCCACATTTTGGAACGCAGAAGACATCCCAGAAATTCTAACAAAACCAGTTAGAACTTACATGTCTTCTGACCTCCCCACTGTGGTACCAACATAAACAGGCCAATTAGACAGTGTTAGGAAATGCCATAATCAGATACACAGAGCAGTTCTAGTGTATGAGCAGGGATTTTTTTTCAATCTGATTTCACACATTTACACAAAAGCCCAAAATGAAAGCCCTAGCAGCTGTCAGTAAGGCACTACTGGGGCAGCTGAACAGATGCTCTTCCAGGGGACCTGCCTGTAACTGTAACTCCAGTCCCAGGACATCTGCCCCCCAAGGGTACAAAGCATGTGATGCACATGCAGATCGAACACCCATACACATACCCAAAAAATAAATACAACTAAAAACAGAGCGAACAAAAGAAAAGAAAACTAACGGATCCTAGGTTTAAAATGACCTGTTTGGCATTTAAAAACACAAACGTTTTCCCTTTGAAGATTTGTTTTCTTTCCTGTCGTCCTGAGAGATCAACACTTTTACTTCCAATAGCTGGTTCATCAATGGGTGGGTAAAACCTGTAAAAATAATTAAAATACACTCTAATTCCAGACTCTTCTCTATGTTTACTATTAAATTTGTGCACCAAGTGACTACCCAATACCCAAAATGTTGAATTTCAATATTGCTTGAGCCAGGCACAATGATATACGTCTATATGCCCAGGAGGCAGAAGCAAAGAATCAGAGCAAGCTCAAGGTTAACCTGGCCTACATTATGAACTAGAGTAATGGACAAAGCATGTTACAACATGAGAGAGACCAGCCAGAGCAACTCGGTGAGATCCTTCAGTAAAAACAAAAAAAGGAGCAAACAAAGAAGAGCATTTTGATGGTTTTTGTTTGCTTTGCTTTTTATTTTCTCAGCAAAGATTTATCTAAGACAAAGTTACCAATGGTATCTAGATGCCTTTTCCTAAAATATGATACCAGCTCCATGCACTATAGCAAACTGCTTCTATTTTCTTAAAATAAATAATACTGGTTCCATACATTATAGCAAAATGCCTCTATGTTTAAAATAAATATGCTAAAGGGCATGACTACAACAAGACACATTTAAGCAAAAATAAAGTTGAAACGTGGTTTGTGGCAGACCTCTTCTCTACAGAAGGCATATATGAGCATTTGTGCTACTGGGTAAAGAGCATTATGTCTGTGAACTCACAGCAAGCATGCTCTTTATTCCAGACACTGCAAACATTACACAGAAATGGCTGTGTATCCTCACATAGCCAGCAAGTTATACACAAATGTCAGAGATCTGTGCAGACTGTCAACAGTGAGAGGTTTGTTTGGATAATTGAGAACACATTACAAAATGAGCGTTCCATACAAACTAAAAGGGAGCTCCCTCCTCTTTTCCTTCTGTGCAGACATACATAATGTAGACTTTCTTATCTGAATATAGACGATACACTTAAGCAGTCTTTTTAAACAGTGAATCTTCTAAAAAATGATCCCATCTATGCCAGTACTTTGGGAATCATAAATCACATCAGGTACATGTAGTGGTGACTGTCGTACCCTGTTTCTTGATGGCCTGCAAAATGCAAATGTAGCTGTACTAAACAGGACAACACTTGCTACAGCATGCTCTGATTTAAATTCAGAGCTAGTCATACTTTTTCAGAACTAACAGAAGCAGTTATGACATCAGGAGTCACTAAAGTGTGTAAGTGTATTTGTTATCCCTTTTATATCATTTCTAGTAATTTTTTAAAAATATTATGTTTATGAGTGTATGTATGTTGGTGTACCATGTATGGACCCCAACAGACAGTTATGAATTCATCATCTAGGTGCTGGAACAAAACCCAGGATTTTCTGAAAGAGCAGCCAAGACCACAGAATAATAGGAAGAAAAAAAAAAAAAAGGAGTACCTGGTCTTAAATAGATCTACTGCTGGCCAAATGACTACATACTTTTTAAATCTGTTTGGCATTTTCCTAAGACAGTGTCTTGCTACAGAGCACAGGCTGGACTCGCCTTGCTGTATAGGCCTCTCGAGTGCTAGGATGACAGGACTGTATCACCATGCCTAGCACTTGATATGCGACATTTTATTGTCAATTACCAATATAAAACACTGACACAAAGGCTTTTGAAGTTAACAGTAAGTTAGGAGTTACTCAAAAGTCCTTTAAGAGTAAAGGGACTTCAGGTATCATGGGTGTTAATAGCCAGAAAGCTGAATAGAAGGAGGATTCAACAGCTAACTCTTAAAAACTCCAAACAACAGGGATATTTACCAGGCCCTGTCCCTAAAGCAATCTGGAATCAACAACGGCTCACTCAGTCATTATTATGGCACTTCACAGACTCCCCAGAGGCAAAGAGATGGACTCCTGAGGGAGAAGGAATATGATTTTGTCCAGAGACCAAGCAGGGGGATGCTTCCCAAAGCTGTTCTCACAGGGCTGTAGAGCTCAAGATTAAGAATCACTGACCAGAATCTGCTAACCCAATTCTAAAATAAATTTCCTAGATGAAATTTACCAACCAAATATTCAAACAAATAAATAAAAAACCCAGAAGGGCCTAATTTTTGGCTATTGTTAAGCAGACACCTATGATCAAAAGGGGCATAAGCAGTTCCTAAGACAAGTATAATGGAACCAGGTGTGGTTGCGCTTGCCTTTAATTCCAACTCACAGGAAGCAGAGGCAGGCGACTTCTATGAGTTGAAGGCCAGCCTGGTCTACATCCTGAGTTCAGGCCAGCCAAGGATATTAAAATAAAACAAAACAAAACGAAACAAAACACAAAACAAACTTGTATTGGGAAAATGGTCTGAGTAAGAGAGTTTAGTAAATTGGTAATAAAATTATTAACTTGCAAAACATTTTATTTAAAAAATGTTCTTCAAGGCTGGGATGTGGTTCAATTGGTGGAGTGCTTGCCTAACACGTGAGCAGCTGTGGATTTACTCCCCAATGTAGTCCTACATCAGACACAAGATGACAAGGCTAGCCTGGGACACAGAAGACCCTGTCTCAGAGACAATGACAGGCTGGAGGGACAAAAGTCACTGACCACTAAGCTTGATGAGCTGCTAGAATCCAACACACACACACACACACACACACACACACACACACACACACACACACACACAGGCAGCCTATTCTACTGACACAATTTTCATTGAGTAATATTCCCATATATTAAACTGACTTTAAAAAAACCCAAAACCCTATCTTAAACTTCCCAGCAACTTTACCATGGGACCTATGAAAAAAGGTCAACTATTTTCCTTTTTAATCACAATTTATATTACTTCAAAGTATCACTACACAATATGAAAATTTCCTAAGATGGTTGTTCAATAGTTGACAGAAAATCAAATGCAAAAAATAAGACTATGGATCTACTTATGTATTTCGCAGTTAGCATTTCTCTTCAGCAAGCACATGTATCAGACAATCTGCTCAGATCTTAAAATGCTGTCCACTGTTACAAAAATTTCAAATAACTGAGCTAGGAAGCATTAGTCACTCCAAATACTCAGGTGTGCTTTCTTCTTGCTGAGACAGGGTTTCACCACACAGTCCAGGCTGGTTGGGAATTTGTTATCCTTCTGCCTTTAGCCTCCTGCTGAATGTTGGAGCTATCAGCACGGGTCTCCACATGCAGCTTAGGTGCTTTCTGAAATGAGGTAACTAAGACCACAGTCCTGGCCCCTGTGGCTTCAAGAGTCTTGCTGCACAACACTGCTTTGGAGCTTTCCTCCTTGACGGTACAACGCACTGACTATCATGTGTGTTCTTCTGAGCACACGTCAGGGTCATTCATTGTCCTTACATTTTGTTATTGAAAAATATTTAAATAACTGTCTACTGACAACACTTATTTAAGATTTGCTCCATGGCAACAGGAAATAATTGACATGGAACTAATATAATATAAAACCAATTCTTACTGAGCTCTATGCTACATTTTATCAAATTTAACATAAGTTACATACCTTTCAAGTTCCGGAGGCTGTTTCTTAGACTCAACAGCTTTGAGAAATTCAGAAAAGTATTCTGGCTTTACAATTGGACATCCACAAATGAGCGCACATATCGTCTAAAATAGAAAATCATATGTAATTATAAATACATATATTCACACAATAACTTATTTAAAAGGAAGTTGTAGGTTATAAACTACAAAGAGGTTGCTCTATACTACGTTTGCTTTCAAAGTCCTAAAGGAGACACTTCTAAAGAAGTCAGTACTGAGCCACAGCTCAGGTGTAGAACATAAACCACTAATAAGCTCAGATTTAAGGAGCCCTCAGTTACTGTTGTAACAAGAGGCCGGTGAGACTCACTAAGATAATACTGAATTACAGGAACTCTCAAGTCTTTGTGAAAAGGAGTGTGAGTCATGAGAAGGTGTGAGGACAGGAGAAAGGGGCCGTGACGAGCGGATGTGAGATACTAATCTTCAAGAACGGCAGACACTTTAACTCTAGGCTCTGTTTTAGCCTGCAACATGATCTACGCAATCAGATGAATTTCACGGTAAGGGATAATATAAAACCTTTTCAAAATGCCAAATCAAAATATGAAATATGACTCAATGTGCTTTTGCTTTTCTGAGGCAATCAACAGTGAAAAGCCACGGGGGCCTAAACAGGAATTATGCTGGTCATACATGAATCTAAAGCCATTCGGACAGCTTCCAAGTAAGGCCTGTGTGTGCTAAGTCCTCGCTTCAGCTGACAGGACGTGACCTCAACACACCTTAATGGTGACTTTCACTGAGGACATGACAAGGTGAGTACACTCTTCCGTCCAAGTGTTCACAATAAGCCCTCCAAGCCGCACGATAGCTTGATTTAGAGCCGTTTTCCCGGGGACATCTAAGCAAGAAGAGCAAACAACCAGAGGCTCGTATTCCACTCTGTAAAGGAGAATGAATCACATAAAGTTAGACTGTAGTTCTTGGGACAGTAATGTACAGGATTTTAAAATATCAGTCATTTTAATTTTAGTGTTATTTTTCCTAAGAATTTCTTAAGTCTTGAGTCCTAATGAAGAAAAATCAGTGACCACGAGTTACCTACGAGGACTCAGCTGAGCTGCCCTACCCTCTCAGGGCCCACAGCAACACATCCAGTTATGGAAGTTTCAACTCAGCAACCAGAAATCTCTCCTAGATTTTTCAAATAAGGCCGTGGCTTTGACATTAATTTTGAAGCTTCTTACCTGAATTTACTTTCAAACACCCCAAAAGTGACTCTATCTCCTGTCTTCAAAGTGTAAGGAAGGCCATTCTGCATTTTTTCCTCATTAACAAAGGTTCCATACTTAGAATTATCTTTTATTGTTAATGGAGGAATTTCATCTGTTTGACTCTGAAAAAACAAAAAAACCAAAAAAACAAAAACCCTCAACAAATAATTTAAAGTCTTTAACCACTTAGTAATCACAGGGCAGATTTTACAAGATGAGTAACTTTCTGGGTAACTGAAAACTAAGTACATGACTAGGGAATGAGCTTCAGAAAATGAGGATTCAACTAGCAATTCAAAATTTCCCCTAAGGTCATTCCCTAAAGTCAGGAATCACTAAGACCGCCCTCCCTAACTGTTCAATTCACTCTTCTGAGGCTTTCTTTGTTACAGTCTGCTAGGGTTTAACATAGCAGGTGTATCCTCTCCTGTACATTTTTTTATACTATCAAAATTGAATACAAGATTAAAAGCTATAGTTTCTGACGGAATGTAAGTATTTTACTTTTTTTCTAGAGAGATTTCAACAAAAACATTTTCTCTCCTTCTAAAAGAACAGACTTAAAATCTGAATTTCTCTGAGCATCCAGCATTTACCTACATGCAGCCTACAGAAAACAATGGCTTTTCTTATGCCACAAGTACTAACGTAAACTCCAGCAGTTAAATAAACTCATTTCCATGCCCATGGTTGTGATAAAACATACCCAGAGCATTCAAAGGAGCTAGACAGCACAAGCAAGTTCTTTTCCCTAGTAAAATATATCAATCCCAACCCTGAAAATGTCAGTGTCCACACAGCTGCATAAAATCCTCTAAGACCGTGGGTCATGGAAGTAGTTCACTGTTGTAATCCCAGAATTGGCACACGACACACAAACCAATCAGAAAATGTCCAAAGACCCATGTGGTAAAGGCTTCGCTGTCAGCCTATGGGGCCAGAGGAATAAGTTATGTCTGTTGAAGTGTGTCCTTGGAAAGAGTGTTCAGACTCCACTCTCTGCTCTGTTTGCTTCCTGGTTGTCAGGAGGGAGCAGCCTCCTATTAAGTGTTCCATCATGTATGACATAGGCCACAGATCCAATACAGTGCAGCAAAGCGATCACAGATAGAAATCTTGACCCAAATTAATGAATCTATTTTAGATATATCATCACCCCACAAAAGACTAACACAAAACATTTCCTAACACTTCCTCTGAATTTCAAACTCACCAAAAAAAGGTAAACTATTCAAATAGAAGCTTCCTGTTTTCAAAAGAAACACTAGAATCACTGCTGATTATATGTGGGTTCTTGTGTTGTTGTTAATTTTACACAGACAAATTAGACAAAATGTAAAAAGTAAAATAAAGTCAGCAGCATACCAAGTTGGTTACAGGAATGTTTGCTATTAACACGGCATGGTTTCGACTGATTGACTGATCATTTTCTATTAGAATAGAACAGTTTTTCCTTCCAACAATGTACTCTATGCCAGCTAAAAGTCTGCATGGTTCTCCTAAAAGAAAACAACAGTAAATACATTTAAATTACACACACATACACATACTTCATGGTATAGGACATACTGTATAGGTATTACAAATAAACCGTACATCTGCTATTTAAATGCTAAGCAACTTGACATGTGTTCATACATTATATATATGTAAATTACGTCATATATATATAAGTATACACACATACACATCAAATCTCTCTAAATTTTCTTTGTTAGAGTTATTCCATGTGCTTTGTCTGTCTGTATGCACGTAAATCATGCATAGGGCCCTTCAAGGTCTACCGCAGGCAGCAGCATGAGCCACAGAGAGCCAAGAATGAAGAAACTAGTTCAGTTGACTTAGCCAGCCAGTGCTGCCTCAGCAGATACCCACAAGTTTACTTTAGACATATTTAAGTACAGTACCATTTTGGAAAAAAAGTTACCTGATGAAAATTAGTCTCATGTGTATAACAAAGCTTCTTCCATAAAGATGGGTTCTGCTGACCAAGGAAGAATGCTCAAGATAAGGTACCAAGAGAAAGCCTGAGGTAAACATAATGCCCTAAGGGTAACACAGATGTTAATTAGGCTGTTGTCATCACAAAGGTGGGTTTTGCAGACTGGGAAATAATACTTAACATTTAGGGGGAAATTTTTGAGATAAACAAACATAATATTCTGGGTGATTTGGGGGAAGCCTGGTCCTTCAGAGAACAAAAAACAGCAGGCAGTGATCGGCACCCTTTCTTAGCATTCCAATCGGACAACAGGAAAACATCTCCTTCCTTTGAAGAGACAAGTCTGTGATGTGGGATGCCTTTCTGTACATTGTGAATACCATTTACTGCTAATAGAGGCTGTTTTGGCCTATGGCAACACAGCTTCGAGGCAGGAGGGAAATCCAAGTAGCCATAAAAGAGGAGGGCAGAGTCAAAGAAATACAACTGGGCTGTCCAAGAAGCAGGATGTGGAAGTACAGGTAATTCACATGCCACATGGCAGTACACAGATTAATGAAAATGAGCTAAATTGTAAGAGCTAGTTGGTAATAAGCCTGAGGTATAGGTCAAAAAGTTTATAATTAATATAAGCCTTTGTAAGATTGTTTGGACTGTGGTCCGGACCTTGGGACTTGAAACTTCTGACTGCATGTATGTTTAACTTCTCTGTTTTCCCAGTCATGATCTGTGTGCACAAGGAATTCACACCCTCTACAATCACATATATGCTTACTGCCCCTGTAAATCATAAGGAGGCATCAGACCCCCTGGAACTGGAATTATAGATGGTCAACCGCCACCATGTGGATGCTGGGAACTGAACTTGGGTTCTTTGCAAGAGCAACCACTGGTCTTAACTGCTGAGTCATCTTTCCAGCCCCACATTTTTTTTTTTTTTTTTTTATAAAGCATCACTGAAGGATACATAAGGTTATCCAAACACACAGAAGCGTTTATCAGTTTGCAAATGAAAAAAACAATACTAAATCAATATTCCCTCACCAAATCTTTCTGACTTTGTGTCTCCCTTTATACTGTTGGTAAAACACCTCCTCACTAACTTCCCTGAGTACGAGATCCAAGCACAGGCAAGTGCTTAACCTTGAACCAGCTAATGACTACATAAGGCGACAACCACTCAGCGCGTGACGACCTTTCCCTCGCGTAAAGGTGGGTGGGTGGGGGCGCCTTTCCCCTCTGTTCTGATAGTTTGGGAGAAAATGATGATGATGGACTCTCAAATGCTCCAGTGGCGTCACGTGACTCTCCACTGGTTCCCTGAAGTGCTTTCGTTCTGTCCCACGGTTTGCAGCCGAGCTGGAGCCTGTGTAGCCGGGTACGCACACTCCACCGCTCGGCTTACGGGGGGCTCACAGCGTGGATCCCAGCACTCAGCGAGTCTCCGAAGCCTCCGCGACACCGGAAGGGGAGCAGGACAGACCGGAAGTCTGCGCTGCAGCTCCCCGCCCCCACCTCTCCCTCCACAGCCGCTCCCGGGAAGAGCTCCCCACCGCCTCCCGACTGCGCCTACCTGGAGCCGCACCAGCGGCGGGGAGCAGCTTCCACATGGGTCCTGCGCTTCCGAACCCCGCCACGTGCCACGCCAACCGCGGCCGCCCAGCGTGCGCGGCCACCGTGCTGCACCGGCGCGGGCTCCGGGACGTGCGCGCTCCCAGGACTCCGCCAAGTTCTTCGGAAACGCGGGAATGAGGCTGGAGCGCGCCGGAGGCGCCGGGCGCCACCCGGTGGTCACACGGGAAAAGTGCACAGAAAGTGTCCTGTTGAAAGGGTTTAATCCACAAACAGTTTTAAAATCTAATGTGAGTTTTAAATTAAATAATGGTTGGTTATATTATCTCCTTGTATTTGGAATGTCTTAATTTACACCATTTGTGGTAGTATCACTTAAAATGAAGATCACACGAGCCAACTTTATGTTTAACCTTTTCTGGTGTGTCCTCAGTGTATCATGCCAGAAACGTATGTTTGTATCTTTACACAATGACAGATTTACTAAATACAATAAATTAACGAGCTGCATTGGTATCTTTGGATGCAATTTGCCAAGTAGTCCCAGTTTTCCTTAATAGTTGACCAATGGAAAACAATTTTTTTTTTATTCCAGTTGTAATTGCTGATAACAATTTTGTGATCACACGTTACACATCATACAGTAAGTGTGAGTGTGTGTAGATTAAAGAATGACTTCAAAGGCATAAAGAGACTGCACCACAGCAGAATGAGGTCAAGGTATTTTGGAGGCCAACATATAGAGCTAATACAGACGCAAGCAGAGTAGATACAGCATTTGCCTAACATGCATGATCTTCAGCCCCAATAAATAAATAATAGCACAGTAATTCTTTCATATAGTCTAATTGACTATTAGATTACATATGATATATAATTAAATATATATAATTAAATGCTATTTACACGGCTGTTGGGTTCCATTGTTTAGAGAATATTAAGAAAAAAATCTATACATATTCAGCAGAAACAGTTTTTTAAAGTAGTACTTTTGGTTTGTGGTTGTTAGACTCTGAAAACCCAGAACCCTTAGAACCTGAAGTTTAGATTGAGAATCAAATGCTTAAATTAAGGGACAAGGGAAGGAAGGGGGGGGGGGGAGTCTCTTGGTTTATAACAAGGAGACCTGAGCTTGAAAATTACATTTCTTATTACTTTGTTTTGTTTTGTTGAGACAGTCTTACTATGCAGCTCTGGCTTGCCTGGAATTCTCTAAGTAGACCAGACTGACCTCCAGCTAAAAGAGATGTAACTGCCTCTGCCTCACAAGTACTGGGATTAAAAGTGTGTGCTACTATGCCCAGCTAATTGTGAGTATACTGCAAAGCTTGGAGGAACTGACCACATTACACACACACACATACACACAGAGAGAGTTCCTACAATCCCTCCTACTCCTCAGCAGGACTTCCCTATCTAAGGCCAATGTTTGGCCATGGGTCTCTGAATCTGCCTCCATCAGTCACTGAATGAATGCTCTCTGTTGACAACCAGGGTAGTCACCAATCCTATCACTGGATCTTACCTGGGGTCTTTTTTATAGACTCATGGGAGTTTTGTTTGCATGGAGCTTCTACTCAACTCTGTAAAATCCCCTTTCTCTAACCATCTCTCTCAACACTCTCCTACTCTGCCCACCCTCCGAATGGATCCCTTGAGTTCCCATCCCCACCTGTCCACAGCCCACCAGGAGATCTCTTCTATTTCCCCATCCCAGGGAGATCCATGCATCATCCTCCCTCGGGCCCTCCTCTTTGTTACCCAGCCTCACTGGGCCTGTGGATTGTAACATGGTTATCCTTTACTTCATAGCTAATATTAACATAGGAGCACACGTCATATTTGTCTTTCTGGGTTTGAGTTACCTCACTCCGCATGATTTTTTTTCTAATTCCATCAATTCGTGGAATAATTTGAAGAGTACTGGTATTAGCTTTTCTTTGAAATTCTGATAGAGCTCTGATCTGAAACCATCTGGCTCTAGGCTGCTTTTGATTGGGAGATTTTTAAATAACTGCTTCTATTTCCTTAGGGGTTAAAGGCCTGTCTAAATTGTTTATCTGACTGGTCCTGGTTTAATTTTGGTATGTGGTACCTATCAAGAAATTTGTCCATTTCTTTTAGATTTTTCAATTCTGTAGGTTTTTGAAATATGACCCAATGATTGTCTGGATTTTCTGTGTGTCTGTTCTTATGTTCCCCTTTTCATTTCTGGTTTTGTTTTTTGAATATTCTCTCTCTGCCTTTTAGATAAAGGTTTGTCTGTCTTGTTGATTTTCTTGAAGAATCAAGCCTTTGATCCGCTGATTCTCTGTATTGTTCTGTTTCTACTTTATTCATTTCCATCAGTGTGATTACAGTGTGATTGCTGTCTCCTCCTCTGTGTATTTGCTTCCTTTGTTCTCCAACTTCAGCGTAGCTAGTGTGACTTTCTCCCCTTTCCTTGTGAAGGCGCCTTGTGCTATGAGCTCTCCTCTTAGCACGGCTTTCCTTGTGTCCCATTAGTTTGGGGATGTTGTGAGTTAATTTTTATTGAATTCTAGGAAGTCTTTAACTTCTTTTTTCTTCCTTGACCCAGTGGTGATTCAGTTGAGAGTTTTTCTGTTTTTAGAAGTTTGTAGGCTTTCTGTAGTTTTCCTTGAATTCCAACTTTAATCCATGGTGATCTAATAAGATACAAGTATTTATTGATTGATTGATTGATTGATTGATTTATTGATTGATTTATTTATTGTTCCTATTAAATGTTGCTTTGTGATGGAGTATGTGTTTAGTTTTGGAGACAGTTCCTCGAGGTGCTGAGAAGAAGGTGTATTCTTTGGTATTCTGTGGATATCTATTAGGTCATAATATTTGAGTCATAACATCTGTTAGTTCTGTCATTTCTTTGTTTAGTTTCTGTCTGGAAAACCTGCCCATTGGTGAGAGTGAGGTATTGTAGGTGTTAATGTGTGGGTTTTAACACGTGATTTTAGTTTATGGAGTTTTTTTGTTTGTTTGTTTGTTTTTTCCAAATGTAGGTATCCTTTATTTGGGGCATAGATGCTCAGAATTCAGACATTACCTTGGTGGATTTTTCCTTTGTTGAGCATGAATTATGCCTTTCCTTCTCTTCTGACTAACTTTGATTGAAGTCTGTTTTGTGGGATTATCTATTGCTTGTGGTTTCTGTAGAGAGCCTCATGGCCGCACCATCGGCTTCTGCCTTCCACCTTCCCAATGGTGAGAGCTCTCTGAGATAAACAACCCATTGTTTGGCTAAGGCTAAGCTCCTGGCTTGCTTCCGTGCGTGCACCTGGATCTATTGGCATGGCCCACGTGGCGCCCCGTGACTAGCAGTCCAGAGGGTATATAGCTGGGAGCGGGTTTTCCCCAGTGGGAGAAGCAGTAGCGGAAGCAGAGGCAGAAGAAGTTTCAAGGTCCTGAATAAACCACTGAAAGAAGAGCCTGGTGTCGCGCGTAGTCCTTGCAGGGCGAGGGTGCGCGCTACAGGTTTCATGGGTGTTGCTAATTTCCGTGGGTTGGAGTTTTCCTTCTAGTACCTTCTATAGAGCTAGGATTGTGGATAGATATTGATTGATTAAGCTTGATTTTGTCATGAAATATCTTGTTTTCTTCGTTTATGGTGATTGAAATTCTGGACTGGCACCCATGGTCTCTTAGAGTCTGCAAGAGTCTGTCCAGGCTCTTCTGGCTTTTAGAGTCTCATTGAGAAGTTGGGTGTAGTTATGATAGGTCTTACTTTATTTATTACTTGGCCTTTTTACTTTGCAGCTTTCAATATTTAGCATGGCCCCAGTAAAGCCTGTGTGTTCTTCTGGGCTACTTAGGACCAGCCTAGCCTATGGTAGAGCTGCTGGAGCTGTTATTTTGTATGGTGTGGACTGTATGTGGACCCATGGCTTCTGTTCTTTCAATTGGTATAGACTGTTATCTGACCTATGGAGTCTGCTAGAATTCTGGGGAAAGGCCACTTCTCAACCAGTGAGGTCCATTGTAACTGGTGTGGCCTGCATCTCAATGGCTGGGTTGGGGGTAGTGCCACTGTAGTAGGGGGCAAGGCCCAGCAGCAGCAGCAGGGCCAGGCATAATCTTGGGTAGTGTTGGCCTGGTGAAGCATTTGAGGGTGCAGAATCCAGGGAAGGGTATAGTTCCATTGGTAGCAGGTCACTCAGCCATTTTGGCTTGTGTGTTCTGGGCCTGCTTGGTAGAAGTCTTTGGGGATTTCAGGGAAGGCCTACCAGCAGGTCTGGAGACTAGCAGGGATAGTGTGGGCTTGGAGAAAGGTCACCAGGGACAAAATACAGGGAGGGGTGCAGTCCTGCTGGTAGGTGGGTTACTTACGCTTTCTGGCTGGTCTCTGCTCTGGGCCTCAGTGATGGAGGTTGGAGCTCAAGCAGCAGCAGTAGGGGCATGAATGAGCTGGGCTGGAATTGGCCTGGGGAAGTGTTGCTGTGGACAGAATCTGGGGAGTTGAGGGCGGGTACAGTTCTGCTGCTAGGCAGATCAGTTCGCCATTCTGACTTGTGTGGCCAAGGCCAGCTTGGTGGAAGTTTTCTGGGCTTGGGGGGAGGGCCCAGCATTTACTATAATAATAAGCCTCCAAGTCAATTATTTGAGAAGCAGTTTTTGGGAGTTGTTGGTCGGATAGAAACTTCTGACTACAGATAGCACAGGTCACCAGGCCACTAATAATAATTTCTATCTTTCTGGGCAGAAAACAGGTTATATAACTCTTCCCTTGAAGAGATAGTCCTGTGTGTTTAACATTCTTGGTTTCCCTAGTGAAGTGGTTTTCAACCTTGCTAATTCTAGGAGCCTTTACTACACTTCCTCATGCTGTGGTGATCCCATAAAATTATTTTGTTGTTACTTCATAATTGTAATTTTGCTACTGTTATGGATCATAATATAAATACCTGATATGCAAGATTGCTGATATGTGACCCCTGTGAAATAGTTGTTTGACCCCTGTGGTAGTTTGAATGTAATCTCATAGAGAGTGGCACTATTAGGAAGTGGGTGTGGTCTTGTTGGAAGAGTGATGTGGCTGCTGTGGGGGTGGAGTTTGAGGTTTTCTATGCTCAGGATACTGCCTAGTGTGTCAGTTGACTTCCTTTTGCCTGCAAGATGTAGGACTTGGCTACTATTCCAGCCTCGTGTCTGCTCATCACTGTGTTCCCTGTCAGGATAATACAGACTGAACCTCTGAACCTGTAAGCGAGCCCCTGCAATTAAATGTTTCCTTTATGAAAGTCGCCATTGTTACGGAGAGAGGGAGTTTATAAGAATCACTTATGGACTATGGCAGCCAGTCTAACAATGAATGAAAAGTTCAAGAGTCCAGAAGTTGCTCTGCTCAAAAAGCTACATCTTTAGTAGGTCTCAGCTGGTCTTCAGTAGATGCTAGAACTCAAACACGCCCTAATGCCAGTGAGGGAATGGGCTTGCTAACAAGGCAGGGCAAGCGGGCACAGAGAAAATGCTTCCTCCTCTGTGTCCTTATACAGACTTCGAGCAGAAGGTGTGGTCCAGATTAAAAATGTGCTTCCTATCTCAAAGGTCCAGACTAGCAGTGGATTCACCCACTTCAAACCAAGCAAAAAACCTCTCATAGGTGTGCCCTCCATTTCTGGATTGTAGCTCATTTGTCAAGTTGACAACCAAGGATAGTCATCACACCCTTTAAAACTCTAAGTAAGCCCCCCAATTAAATGCTTTCCTTTATAAGAGTTGCCTCGATGTCTCTTCACATGTCTCTTCACAGTAATCTAACAGTAACTGTCCCTTTTTTTCAATCCTTCTCTCCTAATTGGTTCCAGTTTTACTTCTACTTTCAAGTCACACAGACACACTACATATGTATGTATGTAGGTGTGTATGTATGTATATGTACACACACACAGTTGAGCGTTATTTTCTGCCAGTTCCTTGACATTCACTCTTGATGGCCTGATGACAGTTTGATGGCGGGTGTCAACTTCACATTGTTAGGTGTTCTCTTCTTTTTGGGTTACAGTGAGGGCCTGTTGCACACTTCCCTCAGTCTAGTGTGTTGGAAAGTTCTTGGGCATGGTTTTCCCAGTCTGTTTTTATATGCTCATGTGACCATATGGTTCCAGTTTACTTTGATAAGTTTGTAGGCTGGTACCCTTTACTTTTAGAAATAAGTTATTTCCCAGTGCCTTCTGGGTAGTGCCAGAGCAAGGTATGGTCATCCTGCCTCCCTGTTTACATTCAAAATGAGGTCAAATTCCTCTCATAAAATGGATCTCTTAGGGCAAGGCACATCCCAAAGAACCACTATTTCAAACAGTGTAGAATAAACAGTGGAGAACAGCCCGATTTCAGCACACTGACGCTTCGGGAGGCATTCCCAAGCCAAGCCTGTCATTTAGCTCAGGTGTTTTGTTCCACAGACACAAAGCTAATTTATGTAGTTCACAGATACCTGTGAGGATTAGGGGTGTGTGTATTAAGAGTGCTGACCTCAGTTAAACACACAAATAAAAATGTTGATAAACGTTAGCTTTCAAGAGACATATATACTTGGGCAGGGAAATTAACCTCCAGTTTCTAGGTTTGTGATTAAACCAACTCAGAAGAGACAGAGAAGAAGACCAAGTTTACTACAGAATAATGTCAGACGAGAGCTTGAAATAGTCTGTTAACTCAGAATCACAGCTCTTGCTTCAAAGTGGTATAGCTTTTTTGTGAACTTCACACAAACTTATATGTACCCGGGGAAAAGGGACCTGAATTAGGGAATTGCCCTCACCAGATGGGCCTGTGTGCATGTCTGTGAGGCGTTATTGCCGACTGATGTGGGACAGTCCACTGTGTGGACACCAGTCCTAGGCAGGTGGCCTGGGAAGTAACTGAGACAGCCGCAGGAAGCAAGTCAGTGAAAAGTGTTCCTGCCTGGTCTCTGCCTCAGTTCCTGCCGACTACCCTTTACCAGACTTGGCTTCTGTGGTCTGAATGAAAATAACTCCCATAAGCTCATAGGGAGCAGCATTATTAAGAGATGTGGTCATGTTGGAGTAGGTGTGGCCATGTTAGAAGAAGTGTGTCACAGGGGGTAGGCTTTACGATCTCAGATGCTCAAGCCAGGCCTAATTCCCATTCTCTTCCTGCTGCCTTCAGATCTGGATGTACAACTGTGAGCTCCTCTCCGGCACCATGTCTGCCTGTATGCCTCCGTGTTTCCCACCATGATAATAGACTCAAATTCTTAACTGTAAGCCACCCCCAGTAAAATCTCTTCTTTCTTTCTTTCTTTCTTTCTTTCTTTCTTTCTTTCTTTCTTTCTTTCTTTCTTTCTTTCTTTCTTTCTTTCTTTCTTTCTTTCTTTCTTTCTTTCTTTCTTTCTTTCTTTCTTTCTCTTTCTTTCCTTCCTTCCTTCCTTCCTTCCTTTCTTTCTTTTTTCTTTTTTTTTGTTAATAAATGCCGCCATGGTCATTTTGTCTCTTTATAGCAATAGAAATCTGTTACAGTGAGGTTTCTTGGTCCTGGGTGGCCAGAGGTCCGGGACCCACAGACCTTCAGCCCCAGATCCCTTAGCCACCTGCTGCTGCTCAGGCTCCCAAAAATGATTCAGACACGTATATTAAGTGTGCTGTTTGACCTATGGCTCAGGCATATTGCTAGCTAGCTCTTACATCTTAACCCATTCTCATTAATCTGTCTGCCATGTGGCCCGTGGATCACCTGTGTTCCTCACATGTTTCTTCTTTGGCGGCTGGGTCAGTCGGCCTGACACCGCCCTGCTTCTCCTACCTATGCTGTGATTCCCCCTCCTACTTTTTTATGGTTCCTGTCATGGGCCAAAACAGCTCCTTTATTTAAAGATTGATTCACAGCATACAGAAAGACATTCCCACATCAGAAATCTTAACTAGGACAGCTTCTTACCACCATGGATTACATACTGTAAGCCAAATAAATCCTGCAATCCACATGTTGCCTGTGGTTATGGTGTCTACCACAGCGACAGAAAGTGAACAAGAAAACCAAGAGAATATCAGTGATCTTGGTCCAGAAATATATCATCCATCATGGCTACATACCCTGGTTTAGCTGATTGGGGAAATATAAAGATAAAGAGACTAGACGTGGTGACACATTGTGTATGTTCTAAAGAAACAAAGCTTGTCTGAAGATAAGAGGGAAGAGCCAGCCACAGAGCTAGTCATAGAGACAGGCTGTAGTGGTATACACCTTAATCCTAGCACCCAGGAGGCAGAGATCAGTCTGGATGGCTTAGAGTTCAAGGCCAGCCTGGGCTACACAGTATTAATCCAGTCCAAGGCCAGCCTGGGCTACACAGTATTAATCCAGTCCAAAAGAGAAACAGAGCCAGATGGCGGTGGTGCACACCTTTAGTCTCCGAGCGCTTCAGATCTCACGGCTCTGCTTCTAGTACCTGGGAAGCACACAGCCATTAATCCCGGATCTAGGTAGATTGAGGCAGAGAAAGGAATATAAGGGGGGGGGGGACAAGACTTCTGGCTACACTTCCCTCTCATTTCACCCCTGCACCCCCCTTCCCTTTCGTGTGAGAACTCAGAGACATTGAGTCTGCTAAACAAGTTTATTAAGAATTACAGCATCTTATACTCTTTCCGGGAGAACAATATGACAATGTATCCCATTTATTCTACTGAATCTGTCATACAATGGGACAGAATCAGTAGGAAGTTAATCAAGCAATGTCACACAAGGTATCTAAAGAACATTGCAGACTGAGTACACAATGGCTTTGGCACTGATAAACATGGCCCATTGCTCTTAAGCATGGGAGGAGTTTGGTTCTCAGGATCTGAAGCCATAGCTCTCTAAGACTCTGGCTCCAGGCTATTACTGGTTCTGTGAAGCAAATTTCTAGATTTAGAGAAAAAGCTGGTTTTTTTTCTCTACATATCAGAGCCTCAGGAAAAATTTCCCAAGGTATGTTTCTTGCTCTGGCAAGCATGTTTCTGATTTTGAGAGAAAGAACTGTGTTGCTTATCCAAACATCATGGCCTCAAAGAAAGCCTCAGTAAATTAGTCTGGCTCTCAACAGTCACACTTCCATGAAATTTTTATAGGCGCAGAATAAAAGAAAGGTACAAATCAAAGTACTTTTCAAATACATTGGTAGAAACAGTGGGCTGGGGTAATAGCACAGCAGGGAAATGTCTGCTGCTATAGGTGCTGAAATGGGGCCCTAGGGAAGGTCTCCTGAAGGCAAAACTTGGTCCCTTAAAAGCACTATAATACAAAGATCCAGACCATTTAAAGGAAGCCAGGGCTGAAGGGGCTCTCTGCTTCCCAAAAGCCATAATTAAACAAGCATTTCCTTAGAGTCAGCATGCAGAAGCTGGGGCAGAAATGGGAACCTGATTCTATTTAATCGATAGCAGAACTTGGCAGCACAATGTCTGCGTGAAACTGAGAGTCACAGAGAAAAGGGTCCTGGAGAAAAGCTGAGGCCAGATAATGTGTAGTGAAGTCAGAGTCCATGTAAGGAGGCCCTGGGAGGCCATTTTGTAAAGCTGTGAAGGTAAGGCCTAGGTTTCATTGGAGACCGCAGGAGATTGGAGATGCTTGGACAATGGGGCCTGTACCAAGGGGTATTGTGGGCATGGATTGGAGCCAACCTAACAGAGAATCTATGAGATCAGCAGGGCTGGAGGGGTGGAGCTACCCAAGTCTTTGGGGACTCAGTTATGTATTAGTTACTTTTCAGTTGCTATGAGAAAATCCATGACTAAAACCATAGGAAAGAGTTTATTTTAGCTTATGGTTCCAGAGGGCTTAAGTGTTCATAATGGCAGGATTGGCCTGGCATGGTGGCAGGGGTATGGCGGGGGGGGGGGGGGGGGGGGGGGGGGGGGGGGGGGGGGGGGGGGTTATAAACCCTCAACTCCCCGTCCCCATTGACTTATCTCCTCCATAAGAATGTGAGCCTAAGGTTTTATAACCTCAAACAGTGACAGCAACCTGGGCCCAAATATTCAAATCCACGAGCCTCTGGGTTATTTTTCATTGACACCACACCAATTGATTACAGTGTAAGTATAGATGCCTCTAGGTCTCCCTGGATAATGCTTGAATCCCACCACAGATGCCAGATAGAAAGATGGAGGATTTGGTGGCTACCCTGTTGGATTTTGGCTTTGCTCTGGTCTGTTTATTCATTGTATATTTGTTGGGTCCCAAAGAAACTCAGAGGACAATATGGTAGAGTTGGTTCTTTCCTTCTACCGCGTGGATCCTAGGGATGGAATTCAGGTTTGGCTCCAGTCAGTGTCAGAGTATTTTATCACAGCTACAGGAAAATAAACCAAAACACATACATACCTTTAAAGATTTTTTTTTTTTCTGAGCCGGCGGTGGTGGCGCATAACTTTAGTAAATGTCAGCATTTGGGAGGCAGAGGCAGGTGGATTTCTGAGTTTGAGACCAACCTGGTCTATGTAGTGAGTTCCAGGACAGCCAGAGCTGTTACACAGAGAAACCCCCTCTCAAAAACCAAACACACACAACACCCTCCCCCTCAAAAAACCCCATTTTTTTTTCTGATAAAGCTGCACTGTCTGCTAAGTTGCCTTTTATTTTATTTTATTTTCAAGTCAGAAAAATTGTAATCTTTTTGTGACCTGCACATTTCAAACCCTGTTGTTCCACGTCCTTATTATAATTGTGCATTTGCTTTTTTAGGTGTGCTTTAGTTCCTTGGAGACAAAAGCAATGGTTTGGTGGTCGGAACCAAGCTTCTTGTGATTGGCGGTGGTGTTTCCCCGAACATTTCACAGTTCCCTTGGCTTTAGAAAAGAGGCTATGCTTTAACTCCAAAATGTTGTTCTGACAGTATGTGGTGGAACTTTCCACGGCCCACGGATTTACACACTTGAATAAACACACAGGACCAAAAAGGCATTCTGTGGACTGTGCAGGTTGTGTGTTCCAGGATACTTACTTCTGTGTTGCTCTGGGGCTGGTCCTGAGTCGGTTCCTGGCAGGATTAGCTTGGAGCAGAGTGACAGCGGGTCCCCGCCCTAAGCGGAGACTTCCGGCCAGGGCGGGCCCGGGCATTCTGGGCACTTTGCAAGAGACATGGCGCTGCTGGGTCGCGCGTTCGTTGCTCGGGTGTCTCACCTGCCCTGCGATCCGGGTCCTCTGCGGGTAAGGCAGCGCGGGATGGGTGAGGACCAGGCTCGCTTCCACGGCCCAAGGGAGACAGGAGATCCTGAGAGCAGGGAGATGTCACAGAATAAGGGTGCTCCAGGGCTGGGGAGTGAGGAGTCCAGGGATCCTCGGGGCGCGGGCAGGTGAAACAGGGTCCGGGCCTTGGGGTGCAGGGAGCTGGGAGATGCCGGGCCAGGCTAGGAGAGCTGTGAGGGGACTGGGGGAGATGTGAGGAGAGAGGGGAGGGCTCCAGGAGTGCAGTGAGGGGGATGGAAAGAGGGCCAGGGATCCCAGGACACAGGGAGAAGAGAGGGAAAGAGAAAAATAGATACAAACCCCCCTATAAAGGAGCTTTCGTTTATTTGTAAGCAAGCAGGGAAATTAGACACAAGTAGGCTGGGCTGACCCTGGTTTGTCCAGCGTTAGAATGGGAAGTCAGAGATCGTTTTGGAAGTCCATTGACCTTTTACCTACTTTTAGCTTTGGCACACTCTTAGTCAAAGCTAGCCAAAGGGCATGGCTGTCTGCTGTGTGAGTAGGAAAGAGAAGGTTAGCAAATTGGTTCCGATGCTGAAGAAGCCTCCCCTGAGCAGTGCTATCCTCTCACAAACCCCTCACCCCATTCACGGTCCCTTGTTTTTATGATCTGTGACAGGAAAGAGTGTATTTTGCATAATGAATTCTTACAAAGTAAATGCACGTAAAAATGAAATAAATGAAAAGTCAAAACCTTGTGGAAGTTGGTTTTCACCTTCTACCATCGGATCCCAGGATCCAACTCATTTCTCAGGCGTGGGCCTGTCTCCCCCAAATAAAACAAGCACAGTGTGGTAATTTGAAAAAGTCAAAACCCAAGCCACCTTTAGACTCACTAGCGGTGCATCTCATGGTGGAATACATTTTTGTTTCCCTCAAGCTTGTTTTGGCTTCTCGACATTTTCCCACCGAGTTTACAACTAAAATAAAATACACATGTGAAGAAACTAGACAGTAAAAGGCAGAGGAAGGAAAACCAACAAACCCACCTTTTCAAGGCCCTCCTTCCCTACCTCGGTTAGAAACCGTAAGCTAAAAAACGGAATGTCCTTATCCAAGTAGAAAAATGAGTCCACCAATTGTTATCTTCACACCTCCTTCGTGTTCGCATAAGAAAAAAGTGGGGTGATGTGAAAGAACGGGGTGCTGGAGGGCAGCGAGGTGGGGAAGGCCAGGAGTCCTGTGCAGAAAAGCGCGGGAGGGGGAATAGAGACACAGACTGCACAGGGCTCCAAAGGAAAAGGGGAGGAGGTGTGATTTCTTCCCGGACAACCTTCTGGAAAGTGGTCTATTTCCTGCTAGAGTTGTGTTGATGCTGTTTCTCAGGGCTGTAAAGACAGATAAAACCCACACTTCTTTCCTGAGAACCGGTCCTTTGGTGACCCCGCAATGCTGTTGGGATCGCGGCATCGGGTCACAGGCAAGAATCACAGTCTTCTGATGCCACTGGATAATGCACTTTGAGAAGGAAAACTTAATGTCAAAACATTGCAATCTGACGCTTTGAAATTCATTTGCACACCTTTCCTCCCAGCGCGTGGGAGGCAGAGTCAGGCGGATCTCCGTGAGTTTGAGGCAATCCTGGTCCACAAAGTGAATTCCAGAGCTATGTAGGGATAAAGGTGCCGGTCTCCTTGACACATGAAGGCTGGAGTGGAGTTTAAATCCTGTGGGGAAGGAACGGCAGTATCTATGAATTGGAAGCTGCCAAGAAACATATTTATGAGAGTAAACATAAAATATTATAGTTAAAACCTTTTGTGCCAGAGAAATGTTTCAATAGCCATAAGCACTATCTGTAAATGCTATTTTAGTTTGAACCTTGACCTAGGTAGGCCTCTGTTCAATCCAGTAAGCAGCTAAGACTCCTGCTTGGCTAAGTGCTGTGTCCTTGAGATTTGCTTGTCATGAAATTAATGTAACTGTTAGGCTTTCTTTAGAGAGATCCCCTGGTTGAAAAGGCAAGCCTGCATGCAGTGTGGAAATAACATTCATTTGTTTATAGAGTGATGGTTATTGACTCATGATTAGATGTGAAATACATTTAGCCATGTAACGCACCAAAAGTAGGGGTGACAAAGACTTAGAATAAGTAGGCAAAGCCGATGTGTCTCGTAGTAAGGTTAAGTTTCCTTAATGAAAGTGTAAAAATTGCTTGTGTTTGTACACTCCTGCTCATTGGCGCTCACTTGACCTTTATTTTTCATCATTTATCATTTTTATAAAAGTGATTCCTGGTCAGTATCAATTTAAGCAATTTATATAAAGTACAGAATAGCAATTTTGTAAAAAAAATGAAATTTTTCTTCATGTTACTTAAAATCGTATTATTTCACCTGTGATTCTGTCATATCTGGCTGGTTCTCTGATTGTCCCCAGCACAGGGCTTGGCACAGAGTAAACATGGACAAAGCATGTTACATGAGTGACTGTACACACCGTATTGTGGAGTTGGAAAATTTATCACCATGGTTCACACCAAAAAAGTGTGAAAAATGATAGTTGATGAGTTATTCCCAGCTCCAACAGACTAAGAACAGGTGTATTATAATGCATAAATACAGAGAAGGCTACCTGGAGGAGGAGGGTCCTAGAGCTGACTTTTGAATCAGAAGTCAGATTGTTTCAGGCAAGTTATTTCAACCAAGGGCTGGAGTGATGGCTTAGTGGTTAAGAATGCTTGCTGCTTATCCGGAGAACTGAGGTTTGTTTTCCCAGTGTTTGAATCAGGTAGTCACAACCACCTGTAAGTACAGCCCCGGGGAATCTGACATCCACCTGTCTTGTCACTGTTCTATCCCTGTGAAGAGACAGTCATGACTGTTAATACAGGAGGAGAAAGAACCTGTCAGGTGGAAGCCAGGGGGCCACTGTGGGGGAGGGATGGTCAGCGTGGGTTGGACCTGCAGGCAGTTCTCATGTGAAGACTTTACTAAAGAGAGGGAGAGGGAAAATAAGGGGGGGGGGAAGAGAGAGAGAGAGAGAGAGAGAGAGAGAGAGAGAGAGAGAGAGAGAGAGAGAGAGAGAGAGAGAGAGAGAGAGAGAGAGAGAGAAAGATTGACTCACTTTGGCCATCAGTGACATACTTCCTTCAACAAAGGCTACAACTCCTAGTCCTTGTAATCCTTTCAAACAGTTCCCCTTCCTGATGATTAAGTTCAAATATATGAGCTTATGGGACTATTTTTATTCAGACCACCACAGCACTTGAACACATTTGTAAATATAAACACCACACACACACCTAACACACACACATTAAAAAATATAAAAAAGGAAGTTTCATCTTGAAGAATAACGTGTATCAATAAGGGAAAGGTCATTGGGCATTTCTGCACATTCAGATGATTTAATGTAGTACAGTTTGTGTCTTAAGACGTGGAAAGATGTACCTGATGTTCCTGATCTTGGTCTAAGGACATCATGATAAAATCTAGTACATGTGAGCTTGGTGTCCTTGATGTCAGAGAGCTTCAGATGAAATACTGTCTCTTTCTTCCATTCTGAAGAAGACAACCCCAAAGCATCACTCCTTATTTTCATTTATTTGTAGGGGTATTGTGTTGTTTCATGGTAAATAATTGTCCCACCCACTGGTTTAATAAAAAGCGCTGATGGACCAAAGGCAGGCAGGAAGTGTGGGTGGGACTACCAGACTAAAAACTCTGAGAGCAGAATGCCAGAGAGAAGCCGAAAGAAGCAGAGGACAACCATGCTGCTCTAAGAAAAGGTACCCAGCTGCAGGCTGAACAAGAGAGATGGGTTAGATGGGTAGAGAGCTAGCAAGTGATATGCCTGGCCCTGAGGCCAATCAGCCAAAAACCATTGAAAGCATCTGTGTGTCTCTGTGGTACTGTGGGTCTGTGGGTCTGCGGGTCTGTGGGCTTAAATGTTGAGAGGTAAGGCCCGAAAGTCCGGGCCAAAAACCTCCTACTACATTTATTACTTCAAAAAATATTTATCTTTATTTCTCGTGTGTAAACGTTTTGGCTTCATGTGTGTCAGTGTCTCAGATGCCTTCCTGGTGCCTGCAGAGGCCAGAAGAGGAGTTATAGATGATTTCAGTAAACCCCTCAAACTCTGAGAACCAAACTCAGGCCTTTGAAGAGCAATTGAGTCTTCTTACTGCTAAACCATGACTGCAGCCCTCATTTTTAGTATTTTTGGGGGACAAGTTTTTGCTGTGTAGTCCAAGGTCGTCTCAGATTCATGGGCATTCTCTTACTTGGCATGAACTCCAGAGTACTAGGGTTGTAGTCGTATGCACCTCCCATCTTCAGGTATCTCTTGTTTGAGAGTAGGGTTTGCTCTACAACCCATCTATGCTTGCTGATGGCTCTCCCTGAATCAGGCATACTTAACACCTCAGGATGGGGTTCCAGTTCTGCCCATGGGGCAGCTAGGTCCCCAGAGGAGCTAGGTATAGAAGTTTCTGCCCAATGATTATCTTCACAGTTGACAAATAAAGCAGCTCTACAGAAAGTGCCTAAGAGCAGCAGAAGGGAGTTTCCTTTCTTTCCTTCTTCCTTTTTTTTCTTCATTTTATTATTATTTTTATTTTTAAAAAGTTTTTTTTTAATCCATGTATCCCCTTGCTTCCTCCCCCTTCCCTCCTCCCTATCCCTCCCAGTCAGCCTTCAGCCTAGCCCCTCCCCATACCCTACCCCTCCCATAAAAGGGCAAGAAGTCCCAAGGTGGGTCAGCTCAGGATGGCACATCCACTCCAAGCAAGTCCAATTTTCTCATCCCAAAGTCAAGACTGGGTTAGGTGTTCCTCTGCAGGGAATGGGCTCCAAGGTGCCAGCTCATGCACAGGAACATAGTCTCACCCCACCCCTCGAGGCTCCACATACTGCCCATGACAGTCAACAGTTGTCTACCCGTGGAGGGCCTACCTCCTTTTCCTGATGGTTCCCCAGTGGCTATTCTTGATTCAGTGAGCTCCCCAGAGTTCCAGCCAACCATCACTGTGGGAATTTTCCTCATAATCCCTATCCCCCTGCTCAAACAGACTCTCCTCCTCTGCTCTCAAGTGGACCAGGAGCTCTGCCCAGTGCTCAGCCATGAATCTCTGCCTCCACCTCTACTCATTGTTGGATGTAGGTTCTGTGATGACACTTAGGTTGGTTATTCATTTGATTATAGAGGAAGCCCTGTTTAGGCGCTCCTTCTGAAACATCCTCCAAGATGCAGTAAAGTTCTAGGTAAGAGAGAGTCTTATGTGTTGGTTCAGGATGGAGGTGACTGTTGTAGTGTGAAGAGGTAGGAGGTGGTGATAGCTAACTTACTGGAGCAACTATGGCACCCTTGAACGACTTAGAACTTCTCCTGAAAGCAGTGTCAACCTTGGACAATCTTCACAGTAGGGAGATGATGCAACATCAGGTAACAGATGGTGTTGAGTGTAGAGACAAGAAGTAGAATGGTGTTCAGGAGGTAACATGAGAGGCCAAGGTGAACGGTTGGGAGTTGAGGTAAGCAGTGAAGATTGTGCTGATCTGAAGAGGTCTTAAGGTGCCTTCAACACTGTCAACAGGAAGTAATATCATTGAGGTAAAATGAGGCAGAAGGAGACTAGAAGTCAGAGTAGAAAGATGAATTGAAGGCAGCAGTAGTTACAGGGTATTGATGGTATGGACCTGAAGGCTTGAGTGTGTGGTGGGGAGGAAGTCCAGTTTTCTCTTTGGTCCCTGAGGTAATGTAAGCAAAGAAAGCAGCAGTTTGTGTGAGGTCATTGGAGGGTGGGTAGGACTTAGGAGTCTCTCCTGAAAAGTGAGCACACCCCCTGGAACTCTAGGTAGTTAAGTTACCTACATGGAAGTGAGATGTGTACCCTGAGGGCTGGGTTTGACTGAAGGAAGTGATTCTTGAAAGGGAGGTAGTGAACAGTGTTTGGGGGGAGCTCAGTGCCTCTCACCCAGAGTGTCAGTTTAGAGGGAGGTAAGACAGGGGAGGCCCAGAGGACAGTGCTGTGTAAAGCTGACTTCTCTTTATTATGTACATCTAGGGGAGCCATCGGAGAACCCCAAGGAGAAAAAGATTGTGAGTCTTTCCTTAGCTCCCAGGAGAGCCACACTGAGTGGGATGGTGTGGCAGATGCTGGAGGCTGGAGACTGTAAAAAGGCAACACAGAGACAGCCATCAGTCTCCGGACAGCATGGGATATGAGCCTTTAATATTAGGCAGTGGAGAGAGGAGAGGCGTACAAGCCCAAACACATTCGCCAGCCATTGCTGGGATGAGGAACCACTGTTGCCCTCTATCTTTGACCTGACTTTGACTCCCCCATTGAAAACTCTTTCTTGCTGTGGCTTAGATATCTCCACTGCACACTCCACAGGCACCTTGGGGGCAACTCTTTCCCCTTCCGCCCGTAACAGTGTCCTACCTCCATTCTATGCCACCATGTAACAGGCATCAACATTTAATTTCTCTGAATTTGTTTATCCCAATTCCCCAAGTCTAATGTGAATAATGTGTCTTTCTCCCCCACTGCTGTATTCTCATTGCCTAGAATGGTGTTTGGGGCATAGTAGACGCTCAAAAACTTGGTAAGAAATAAGTGAGTGGATAAACCTTACCATAATATCTGTTTTCTGTCTGATAATTTTCCACATAAGCAAATTCTATAATCCAAACCAATCTTTTGTAAGAACCTGACTATTGTTCGAAAACGAGAGTCATGTTACTCCTGGTGATGTAATAGGGAGTTGAGAAGAGATGTCTCAAAGGCCAGGAACGAAGATGATAGTGAGCGTCTCTGACTGCTCCCTAATTGGTCCCTGTTTCATGCTCCTTTATTATGCAGCGCTGGGAAACATCTTGGTCTGCATCTAACTGCAGACAGATCAGAGCTATAATAACTGTGAGAAGTACATCCCATAGCACAGAGTAATAATGACTTGTTCAGTGACTCTGGTTCATTGCTATGAGATGTGTCATTACTCGGAAATGAAATTTCTGATTTGCTCCTGGCAACTGCGTGATTCAGCCTAGGCCTTGGAGCTTGGAGCCCAGTAATGCATTTTCTTTTACATCCAGGCTAGTTGCTGTGGTAACAAGATCTGAGCTTCCCAGAAGCTCAGCATCCCAGCATTTGGTCCAGTGCTCTGATGTAAGTTATAGAATGGGTAGGAATGCACAGGTGGTATACACAGAGTATTCTTCAGCCAGTTCTCTGTGAAAGGCCAGGGATCTCAGAGTTCGGAAAATTTAGGTCTTTAGGTTTTTTAGGGTCATGGTTGGCATTTAGGGTGCTGGGGCAGTTCTTACTCTCTAAGAACCCGGCTTTCTACATTGAAACATGCAGAAAAGCCATCCCGCCTGCTAAGAACCATGGATGCTATTCTGAAAAGGCAGTGTCTGGCCACTAGAAAGGACATGTGGCTGGCACAGACAAGTACATTCTAGCAACTAGACAAAAATTGCAAGCAGCAATGAAGACTTACTCTATGCAGCTGCAGCCTATCCAGGGAGTGCTTTGGGGTATTTCACATCCTTTGAAATATATAGTTGGCCAGTTTTTTTTTTTTTTTTTTTTTTTACCAAAAATATGGCAGTTCCAAAACAGTCTGTACAAACTCCCACTATATGTGGCTCTGAGTCAGAGTAAATTTTATCTGAAAGTATTTACCTCTGCACAAATCAGCAGACACTGAGTCCTTGTCCCTGTCCTGAAAAAAACCGTGGAAGGAGTTCATTGTCTACAGGGGACCCACAGCCGAGTGTTACAGGTAGAGCACCTCAGATAAAGTGGAATCTTCATGAACTCTTTTCCTGTTGCTCTTCTTAGTATTGTGCCCACCTCAGACCTTCCTGAAGTGTGTGCTTGCACACATGATTCAATTTTGTGTTGAGTGTTTCGAATGAAATGCCCTCTGATGAATGTGGAAAACTCCCACTACTGTGCCTTATTAGTCTTTTTCTGATAGTTGACTACAATGAGTAATTTCTTAGGGTTCCAGAAGTCCTTGTGCTTGTATCAGCACATGGTAAGATAGTGTATTTGAAAAACACGTGGTGGAGACTGCTTCACGTTCCTTGCGGCTTTCTCTTTATATGTGATGCTTCAATGTGGTATTCAATGGACATGGTTGAGCAATTGGACAAACTGCCTGTGGCAATGTTTACTGTCAGTACGTGAGCTGTGTCCTTTTAGTCAGCAATAGGTCCATGCTTTGTGAATGGCCTTGGCTATTTTGAGCCTCTTGCAGTTCCATATCAACTTTAGGATAATCTCATCAACTTTTGTGTGAAGCTAAATAGGGTTTTGATAAGATATAAATTGTTTTCAATGCTTTGTATATGCCAGACAAATGCTCTACCACTGAACTATACCTCTTGCTTCTTTTGAACAGAGTGCTCATTCTCTACATCTACCTAGTAAGCAGATACATTTTTGAATGTTGACTAAGTCGATTGAAGGGTATTAAATGTAACATTTTGTTCAATGTTGCCAAATTGACCTCCAGAGAAGTAGGCACCTATGGGAGGGGAAATGTTGGCACTTTGGCCTGGGTTTGATGGGAGATTCTGCTAAGTTGCAAAAGAGTAGTTCATGTTATTGAGAAAAATAGAGGAAAAGTTAGGAGGTGAAAGTGACAAACTTTAGGACTGCTGAAGCAATGGTAACTATACATTTTGTTGCTGAAACTTGTAGGAAGCAGTTTGAGAAAAGCAAACTAAGGCCATACTAGGTAGGTGGCTTTGAAGACCTGAACACAGTCCCCAGAACACATATAAAACTGGGTCAAGAAGTACACATAATTCCAGAGCTGGGGAGGCAGAGGGGGAGGACTCCCAGAACATGCTGGCCAGACAGTCTAGCCCAGTAGGCAGCTTCCAGGTCAGCGATGGACCCTGTTCCAAAAAACACAGTGGATAGCCACTGAGGAATGATATTATTTATGATTAATCCCTGGCGTATATATGCACACTCTCTCAAATTCACAAATACAGAGAGAGGAGAGCAAACTGAAGTGTATGCTTTTATCTTTTTGCTTCTGAATGTATCTATGCTTTTAAGGTATGTAGTTTGACTGCGGAGCCTGATCAACAGCCGTGATGGTGGTGGAATAGTTGAGCCAATAGTTATTAAATATTGATCTGTTCAGCCTCACAACTTCCTGTAAAAATCTATTGCTTAATGAATTTTTACAGATTTGAAGCTGAGTCTTCCTTAAAAACATCTAGGATGTTTAAACACTATTTTAAAAAGATAATTATTTTACACAGACTGTTAGGAGCTTATTTGTTGTGCAAAAGGCAAAAAAAAAAAAAAAAGCATCAGTGATGTCCTCTATAAAAACTCCAACTTGTCCCACCTGTCTTGTGTATTGACACATGAATTTTGTTTAGACAAGGAGTCATCACTCAAATGTCTCAGAGTCCTGAAGGCCTGTAAGTGAATAAGGCGCCCAGAGAAAGAGGCACACTTAGCTTGTATGACTGGAGGCTGTGTAGGCAGAAAAACCTACCTCAGGTGGGCATGGCTCAGAGTTGTACTGACCTCATGCAATCTTTGTATGACTTCTGAGTTTTATATGAATTCTCCCAGGATCTTATTGTTGATTCAAAGTTTCAAGACTTTGTGTTAGCCTCACAATACACTTTTGGCCCAAGATTACTGTGTATATTTTAGTTAACCTCCTTACTTTTGGCTAGCAAGAAATTCTTAAATAATTTAGGTATGAATCTCATCTGTGGTTTTTAACCCATTCGGGAAAGGACAAAGACAATACTTTTTCAGAAAAAAAGTCCTTTTTGAGGATAAATGTGATCACCTGTAGCGTGCATGCTGCATATAATATAGAGGTTGCTGAGTATGGAAGTGGCAGGGGATAAGAACCGGTCTTCTTAAGGCTCATTTAGAACTCAACAAGTAGTAAGTGGGCATTTCAAAAATATTAAGAATTGAAAAAGTTTTTAAAAGTACAGGATACCAAAGCTCTACAAGGAAACCAATGCTGATAAGAAAGATATTATTTCTAATTAAAGAAAAATCTTCACTATTAAATAAGCCATGTGTAGAAAAATCACAATGCAAGATTTGAAGATCATTCAAGGCCTATTTGTGTTGCATCCATGCAGTTTTGAGTTGTTCAGGATTTTGCCTGGTGTAGAGGGGCACAATCATACCATGCTCCTGTGAGATCTAGTTACTTTGTGAGTCTTAATAGACAGGCTGTGATTAGGCAAAGAGTTGGCTAACTACATCCTCACACAGGTGCTGTCACTTACCAGAGAGTGGTCTCAGTCAAAATAGCAAGTCAGTGTTTCCCCTTTCAGTGCTAAGAAATGAATTCAGAAGATTGTCAGTCAGATCCCATGAACTTACTAAGACATAATGATGCTCTATTAACACAGTAGGATTGTTGTTATCAAATACAGTATTTTTACCTTTCTATGCTTCCTTTGCCAGTTAGAAGACTGTGGAAATGCTTTTAAATATATTTTAAATGCTTTTATTTAAATAATTATCGTTCACAAAGCTTCCAATTTTCTGCACAAATTAACTCCTAATAAATAAAATTTCATGGAAGAGCCTTTTGAACATTGTAGTACATTTCACTTGTGCAAACTTTCTGATCCATCATCCTAATGGAGTCGCTGTGGAGGTGGGTGGAAGTCTTAAGCAAATCTGCCGTTTATGAAGAAAAAGGTGATTGTAGGTTGCTTGGATTGCTTAGCAAAAAGATACAGAGGGGAAAAATAGCATTGTCAATATGATAGGGTTATGATGAAGGACACGAGATATAACCAGATCTGCAAAACTTGACCTTTAGTGATGATTTTTTACTATTATAAAATAAGATCTTACTCTCTCAGCCGACTTTGGGTCTCATCACTTAGAATTACCAAGTATGGGAGACTCTGAAGCCAGACACAGCTTGGATTTCAGTCTTCATTTCTTACAGTTATTTTATTATTGACTTACTATTTATAAAAGCTTTATTTAATGCATTTGTGTGAATGTATGCCATGTGTTAGGGGTGCTCAGGAGGCCATGAGAAGATTGTCTGGAGCTGGGGTTCAGTGCTTATAAGCTGAATGATGCTGGGTGCTGGAATGGAAGTGCGTAAGTGCACTTAACTGTGCAGTAATCTCTCAGCTCCCTTACTATGATTTTAAAGGGCAGATCATTTGGCCTTTTAGAGTTTCAGTTTTCTAATCTGTAAAATGAACAAGACAGCAGAATTTGAGCTGCAACTGTTATCTGCAGGTGGCATGGCAGGTGACAGATAGTTCACTATTGACTGCTATGACCTTTGTGTCTTTGTCCTAACTGTTTTTATGGAGACCATGTAGCCTCAGACTTGCTATGTATTTGAAGATGACCCTGAATTTTTATCCTTGAGCATCTATCTCTGTGGCAATCTAGTTACAAGTGTGCATCACCAAACCTTATTTTCTGTATAGGGGTGGGCATTAAATCCAGAGTTTAATGGATTTAATTAACTCATTAAGTACCCTGCCAATTGAGTTACATCCCCATCCCTAAACAGTGATTCTCATTTGTAATTAAGAGAATAATGTGTTAACATCACGTCATAAGTGCTGTCTTGTATAAATTCAGTTAAGCACCTTATTTAGTCTGCTCACAGTTCTAGTTATTTCTTTAGGGGTAAATTTGTAGATACTGTAATCAGCTGATTACAACTGTGTAGCATGCAGAAAAACTCTAGAAGGCAATGATAGATCTAGAATTTTGATCTTGCCAGCGTGACCTACCCGATAGGGAAATGTCACATTCCCTCCCCAGTGTATTAATAAACCTTAAGAGAAACTTTAAGAAAAGGCAGAGACAGTGTGCCAGGGTGTTCAAGGAGCAGGCTCGAGACTTTACCAGCCTATATTTGAAAATGGTCCCGCAACTTTGTCAGTTGTACAGTGAGCCTCTGCTAGGCAGTGAGATAAAGGTAATATTTGCCTTTTCCAAGTCTGTGGTGATTATATGGTTTGTTATCTAATTGTAGCCCATAGTAACCACTAAATGAATGTTGGTTTTTAATGTGTATGTGTGTGTTTTTAAATAACTTATCTTTCTTTTATGTTCATTGATATTTTATCTGTATGCATGTCTGTGTGGTGGTGTCAGAAGCCATGGAATTGGAGTTACAGTTGGGTGTAAGCTGCCATGTAAGTGCTGGGAATTGAACCCAGGTCCTTTGGAAGAGAAGCAAATGCTCTTAGCCACTGAGCCATCTGTCTCTCCAGGCCCTTTACTGTATGTTTTATTCCATACTTAAAGTTTGTTCTTTAGTTAATATGTGTGAGAATAACAGTGCTTTTCACAAGTAATTGATTTTTTTTTTTTGTCTATCTGTTTGTTTGTTTTGTTTTGTTTTTGCAAGACAGGGTTTCTCTGTGTAGCTTTGGAGCCTGTCCTGGAACTGGATTTGTAGACCAGGCTGGCCTCGAACTCAGAGATCTGCCTGCCTCTGCCTCCAGAGTGCTGGGCTTAAAGTTGTGCACTACAACCACTATGTAATTGATTTTTAAACTATGAAATATAGAACTAATCAAAAAAATATGTCCTAAGTTAATTTGAGTTGCTTATCCTTCATTTTAAATTTAGTGGGGATTAAGAATTTTAAAATAATTGTCTTCATTAACTCAAAGACAGAATGTGGTTTTTTAATCTAAATTATTTTTTCCCTTTAGTCAATGGGCTAGCCTTGAACGTGTGATCCTCCCGCCACAGCCTCCTGATGTTCCCAATTACAGGTGTGTGCTGTCACTGCCTGGAGAGTTGTGTAACTTTTTATAATGTAAACGTAATGTCTGCAAGTGATAAAGGCACCACTTAGAGCAGAGCACTATGTGCTGTGTGCCTCTGTTCATAAGTACTCCTACAAGAACTAGTGAGATCCTTACAACATCCCATGAAGATACTTTGTTGGTCTCATTTTATGAACGAAGAAATGGAGACAAAAAGAAGTTTAAGAACTTGCTTATCGTTATATGACTATGGAGGAATTTCTTTCCTGTACTGGTTAAGCTCTAGAGACCATGATTTTTAAACCACCTCATTATAGTACTTAATAATTATATTTGATTAATGTCATTAATTATTTAAATGCAGTAATGATGGATAGTTAGAAGATTTCCTCCCTTTTGTAAATATACAGGTGTATAAATCTCAACTCTTTTTCTTCCTTTTAGTTTTTCAGTTATGGAACAAAAACACTGTATCAAAACATCAATGCTCCACAGTCTAAATTCTTCCCAACCCTTTCGAAGCCTATGTTACCACCTAATACTTTTCAAGGAAAAGTGGCTTTCATTACTGGAGGAGGTACTGGCCTTGGCAAGGCGATGACTACTTTCCTGTCCAGCTTGGGTGCCCAGTGTGTGATAGCCAGCAGGTAAGTGTCATTTGAGAGTCTGTGATAAAACTATCTGCGTTATTTATATATATTATATATAAAGTATTAAAAACAGTGTTCCATGGCTGTCTGAAAGCATGCTGTAGATTGATTTTATACATCTCCTTGGGAAAATTCAGTTGCAATTTGCGATGTAAACATAGTAACGATTATGAAACATGTGCTGGATGCAGTTTTCATTTTCTGAATATGAAGGTGAAGTTAAAAGGACTACATTGAGAGGATTTTGATTTCTGTCAGACTTCTTATTCTTCTTACCAGTACAAATGATAATTGATGTCATGCCAGAATAGTGGATTAAAACCCTTAGGGTTGCTTTAAGGTGTTGTGATGGACATAAAGCCACCAGACAGAAGTTTTCATGCAGGTATACCCTATTACTATCTTGTTATGGAGTATTTGTTTAACCCTACATAGCACATGGGAGGTAGAGGCAAGAAGCTGAGGAATTCAAGGTCATTCTCTAAAGTATAGAGAGTTAAAAGACCAGTATTGACGACCTGAGGTCCTGTTTCCAAAACAAACCCCCCATAATTTGATATATAGGTAATGCTAAAGCTACTCACATAAATGACTAAATCTGTGAATTAGTTTCAGATATATGAAAATTACTTCAACTTAACTTTTAAGAATTAAATCAGCTTGAGTTTTCTGTAAGTATAAATTTTTAAAACTTTAACAGAAATGCTTTTCTTTAAGCTGTCAGTTTCTGTGTTCTTTAGGAACACAGAATTATTTTAGGAAATTAAAAAGAAAAATATGAGAACTTTTAGAACTCATGAGAATTTACCTGTGCTTATTTCTAGAAATATTGATGTTTTGAAAGCTACAGCAGAAGAGATTTCTTCTAAAACTGGAAATAAGGTATATTGAAAAGCAGCTTTTTAAATCTGATGTGGGATTATAATGTTTATATTGTTTAATTGTAGTTTTGGGTTAGGAAGCGTGGAAATGGCTGAGTTCTCTTTCTCTTTGATTTCGCAGGTTCATGCGATCCGGTGTGATGTAAGGGATCCTGATATGGTGCATAACACAGTGCTGGAACTGATCAAAGCTGCAGGGCATCCTGATGTAAGTGTAATGGGCTGAAGCTGTTCAAAGCCCCTGAGGACAGCATAGGAACACACGGAGGGAATGGGCCATAGGTGTGATCGACAGCCAGGGTGGGGAAATGCTGGCTGTGCCCAAAGCAGAGAAAAGATTAGGTGGACTGCTCTCCCATTACCCTACAGGAATACTTTAAAAAAAAAATTGTAGAACACACTTGATTTCATTTTATTTGACGAGATTATACAATGGAATATAGTAGCTAGTTTAAGTGATTGGCTGGGTCTGCTTTTCCTATGAAGAAGAGTGGCATAAACTGGGGAAATCATAGACATTCTACATTTCTGCTTTCTAGACCTGAGAGGAAATGAGTACTTTGCTGTTACTTGGCTCATTTATTAGAGAAAAGCTATTTATTCCAATAGTTTCAAAGAGAACACTCTTCTCTGATAAGAGCTATTTCTAGAGAGACTGCAGAGCTCAGCAGACTCTTCACTGGGAGTGAGGGAATGGCCAAGGGAAGAAGTTCACCACTTAACATTAAAGGGTGGCATAACTCAAAAGCTTCAGTTTGATGATTTGTGTATATAGGTGGAGGGTGGGATAAGGACCCTCTCTCTCCTTGTATCCCAAGGTGGCCTAAACTTCCTGCTTACTGCACTCACTGCCCCCCCCCACACCTGCTTTTGTTGTCTCTATGGTTCATGCAAATTTAAAAACAGGACTTAGAGTTCTGAGATTGGAAATTTACAAGTGGTTTCTATAGACTCAAGAAGCATAAAAATTAAGTGATTCTCATGATATTGCTTTGTAGCTGATTGGGATGTTCAGATATACTTTCTAACACCTTGTTTTATTTATTTTAGGTGGTGATAAACAATGCAGCAGGGAATTTCATTTCTCCCAGTGAAAGACTGTCTCCTAATGCTTGGAAGACGATAACGGACATAGTTCTCAATGGCACAGCCTATGTGACTCTAGAAATCGGAAAACAGCTAATTAAAGCACAGAAAGGTATGTCTATTCGTTCCTCCTGTGTTTATCGGACACTTTCTCAGCTGAGACTGTGCTAAGCCCAGGCATACTTCAAGATGGTAAATGAGATAGTCTACACATGTGGCTTGATAGATAACTGAGAAAGCCCCCAAACCAAAGGAAGTTAGATGTCCATCAAAGTTATCATGTGAAGAATAGTGACTTAATGTAAAATATCACTGACTACATTGTGGAAGTTTAATGGTTTTTTCTTTTTGGCGTATTGTATGGGTGGTAAGGCAGTTTAGTTTAGACGAAGGTGACATCTTTGAGATTGCAAACACTGGAGAGATTGAGATCACTACAAAGAGATTAGAAATAAATGGGTGTTATCAGGACATTTTTATCATAATTGTGAACCAACTTCTTTATTAAAATTTGTGTCTCTGTAAGTAGAAAATGTGGAATGCCTGTTACATACTTAAACACAAACACAGGGTGGGGAAGAACTGTGAGAGCTAGATAGTGTGCTGTCACCACTTTGTGTCAGACCCTGGGCTGTGTGCCCTCTGAACAGGGTGTACAAGATTGTGCCACTGCATAATCTGAGGGCAGGACTTGAAGCCCAGGGCATTTTCTTGGAGTAGGTAGAGCAAGGCTTAGACCTCTCAGTGTCTGGCATGGGGGAGGGGGATGCTGTATCTGACCTTTGTCCCCTCTCTGGTTTAGAAATTTTTGTCTGTGAGGTTCAATTTCTTCTCCCCAGTGTGGTTAATTCACAAACTGGCTTGAGCAGTGATGATCAAAGAAACGGAGGAGTGAACAGGGTTATAGAAAGGCACAGCTTTATAAGGTTGCTAATGATTCCCATCATTCTCCGGCACCCAGCACAATCCTCAGTACGCATTTTCACTATAGCACTTTGGGTGTGGTTTAGATGAGGACTTTTGTGACACTTATTTACTGATTTATTTTTCCTGGTAGATAGATAGACTTGGGAAGAGAGATGGGATTATGGGTTGACTCTGTGTGCCTGCTCTTGCTCCTTAGTCTGTCTCGGTGGCTCCGTGTATTTCTTTTCGCTCTACTTGCTGCTTCTGTCTCCATTTCTTTTACTTTTACCTCCTTGCGTAGGTTCTTCATTTCTGGTTCTCTGTTTCTGTCTCCACGATCACTTCCTTTGTCTCATTCATTATCTCTGTTTCTCCCCTTGCTCATCTCTGGATCCTTAGTTTTCTGACTCACCCTCATTATTGTCCCTCATTTTAACACAGACTTTAGTCTATTTTTATTCATCACACCGGATTAAAATTCTATGGGCTTCATTACAAATGTATTAGACTTTTTAAAAGATGGAAACCCATTTCTATTCTTCCAAGATTCCTGTCAGTAGAGACTGTGCCCTGACAGTTTGTGTTCTGGGCTGGAAAAGCTGACTTTTGCGGGTATAACCTGGTACTGGCTTGGCAGTTGAGGCTCTGGAGTGTTCATGATCTCTCAAGCGTACCAGTTTGGGTCAGCCACGCCTGGGTGTTGGTTGGTTCAGGGGGAAGCGATGCATGTGATCCTTCATCAATAATATGTAGGCAGTCCACCACCTAGGAAGTCAGTCTAGGAATGTCATGGGGTAGTCGCCTAATGAAAATGAAGGCACCAGCTTCGGGTGCACTCTTGCTTCCTAAGGGACAGAGGAAGGCATAGCAGGTGTTAAGGGTCAAGGGTAGAGTAGCTAGAGTTAGAGGCAAAGTTAATAGCTATGAATAATAATATTAATATTAATAATAATAATAATAATAATAATAATAATAATAATAGATGTACCCAGCATTGCTTGTTCCTGTGTTGTACCAGGGCCACTGAGTCTCCACGCTGTCTTTCACATAAGGAGATTTTGGAGCAAACCTATTTTCAGAGATCTGAAAGGCTGAGTTTGATGTGTAGAGTTATGAGAATGGCTAACATAACCATGCTTTTTCATGTAGCCTCGAAGAACACTCCAGCACCCTCCTCTGCCCCATAGCCTCTGGGCTGAGCTGCATGTTGGTTCTGTTCTCAAATATGCTGGCAGAAAGGAACTTTGTGTGGAGGAGGCTAACTTAAGGAAGTGTGTTACAGTGAGGGTTCTTGGTCCTGGGCGGCAGAGGTCCAAACCCACACACCTGCCATCCCAGACCGCTTAGCGACCCGCCACTGCTCAGGTCCCCAAAAATGACTCAGACACTTATATTAACTTCAAGCTGTTTGGCCTATGGCTCGGGCACATTGCTAGCTAGCTCCTTCATCTTAACTCAACCCATTCTCATTAATCTGTCTGCCACGTGGCCCATAGCTCACCTGTGTTCCTTACATGATTCTTCTTTGGGCTTCTGGCTTGGTCTGTCTCTGACTCCGCCCTTCTTTTCCTACCTATTCCGATTTCCCACCTACTTCTACGGTGCTCACCAAGGACCAAAAACAGCTCCTTTATTTAAAGACTGATATTCACAGCATATAGAAAGACATTCCCACATCAGAAGTATGCTTCAAAATGCTTTCTTGTGGCCCTTCAAGTTCAAGCCTCCATCCCTCTTTTCTCCTCCCATTGTTTTGAGACAGTATCTTATGTAGTTCAGGAAGTCTTTCAACTCAGCGTTGAAATGTGGGGGTTACAGGTGTGTATCTTACAAATACAGAGTAATTAAAATGTTTTGTAAAACATATAAGTATATTTTATTCTTTTATAATATTAAACTTGCAATTTTCACATATCTAGTGTTATATCTGTATAAGAAGTAGAAAATTCGTTTTCTTACCATGTAGGGTACAGTCTTCTAACTTTTAATTTCCTCAGTTTACTGAGACTCCTCTGTCCCAGGTGCTGTTGCAACATCCATGTATAGCATCACTTTTTACTCTATAACTTCATACAATCAACTTAAGAAATAAAGAATCGGGAAAACATGCTTTCTGTACCTACATACTTACCATTTGTGGTATGTTATTCTTTAGACCATCTGGATTTCTGTCTAGTATTAATTTTATGTAGCCTCAAGGTTGTCTTTAAATCCACTCTGATTCAAATTAGGGGCTATGAGTGTTCTCTCAACATTGGCATATCAGGAGACAGCACCTTCAGTTCAAGGACATTTTTTGTTGCTTCTGGAATTCAAAATTGACAGGATTTTTGATTCAAGTCTTAAAGACATCCCTCTCTTCTGAGTGGTCCCTAGCGATGGCTGGGTGAGGACAGTTACCTGTGTGACCCCGCTTGTTTTCTTCTAGTGGTCTGTATTTTCTTTATGGTCTCTGTCTCCTGTTTACCCCTCTTGGTATTTGTTTACCTCCCAGGAACTGGACTTTATAGTTCTTTCAGAACTCCAAATATATACATATATAGTATAAATCCTATTTAGAATTATAATAAAACCCAAAGCCAGATATTGGGGAAAAGCTGAGATATCAGAGAGACAGGGGCAAGAAACCACAGTCAATTCTCACTCAGCCACCTCCTCAGGCAGAACAGGGTAAGTCCTGACTGGGCTCACAGGCAAAAGGGGAGAACTTTTGCCTTCTCCTGCCTTATATTTCTTTTCCTGCCAGGCTATTTCTCTTCCTCATTCAGTATTCCTAGTGCTAAGAGTAAAGGTGGGTGCCACCACCACCTGGCCTTGAACTCACAAAGATCCAGAGGATCTCTGCCTCCCACGTGCTGGAATTAAAGGTGTGAGTCACCACTCTCTGACCTTCATGGCCTGGCTCTGTCCTATGATATTTAAGGCTATTTTTATTGAATACACCACATACATATATCATGCTAGAATGTCACATAGCCACTTGGGGGTTTTGTCCTTTATTATTTCTCCTGTGACCTCTGTATTGGATGGTTTTTATTATCTTGTCTTCACTGACTATCCTCTACAGCTAAGTTCACTGATTTAATTTTAAAAATTCAGATATTACATTTTTTGCCATAGATATTGTTTCTATTTTTCCATTTTAAATTCTTTTTAGAATTTAATTAATTAATTAATTTGTGTTTGAGTATACACCTATTTGTGCATGTTCATGGATGTATTCTGCAGTGAGTACATGAGGTCAGGACAACTTTCAGAATCTGCTTCTCTCTCTCTCTCTCTCTCTCTCTCTCTGTGTGTGTGTGTGTGTGTGTGTGTGTGTGTGTGTGTGTTCTAGGGGTTGAAGACTAGTTGTCAGGCTTGGCAATAGGCTCCTTTACCCTAAGACCCATATTTAGCCTTCTGTGAACTCCTTTAACATGCTTTCTTTTAAATCTTATATCAAGTTTATAATATTGTTATTGTGGGCATTAGGAGCCAATTGTCCCTTCTGGGCGTTTTTGTACTCTTTCTGTTAAGTTTTGAGTTTTCATTGGAGGTGTGTTGAGTCTTTCTTTAGGAAGCAGTAACTCTGAATACATGATCATTTTACAACTAACTCATCTTTAAAGTCTTCAGTTGGATATAGTAGCTTTTTCTTTGGGGCTAACTTAGCCCTTAGGTATGATTTTTCCAAACTGGCTACAGAAAGCATTGATCACCCCATGTTTCCCAGCCTTTGGGACGTCTACAGACACTGTTCTGCCCCCAGCTGCATTGGCAGTCACTTTTTGCTGGATTCCATAGCTGCTCACCCCCAGGTGCATCATAGGGCACCAGTGCACACTCAGGGAAACTATATTAAAGGTGACTCAGCCCTCTTCCTGTGTACATTCCTTCTCACTTCAAAATTCTTAGATGATGTTAGGCTTGTCATCCTGGGATGAAGGTCCTTCTCTACCTGCTGCAGGTATCTGGCAATGATGGTTTCAGTAGCACGTCACTTGTACACTTTACTGATGTTTATAGATGTTTATAGGAGTCCATCTTGGCTAGAGGCAGAAGTCCTTGATAATTTTATTTTAATTCTGTTTTTTTTTTTTTTTTTCATATTGAAGCTGTGCTTGGCTAAGGGATGAGTTTCTTAAATTTGAGTCTTAGTGTTGACTTTGGAGGCCCAGGCAAGTGCAGACTGGCCATCCCCAAGACAGTAAGACTGGGAGCAAATGTCTCACCTCAGACTGGTCTTTCAGTGATAAGGGCCTGTAACTTCAAAACAAGAGTGAGCTCTCTGACTTTTGCGATTCCTTTTGCACGGGACCCGTTTTCATCAACCATGTTTCTCTGATGGGAACTGATGTAGCTACATTGTTGATATTATATTCTTTTACTTCCCAGGAGCTGCATTTCTTGCTATCACCACCATCTATGCTGAGAGTGGATCAGGCTTTGTAATGCCAAGTTCTTCAGCCAAATCAGGCGTGGAAGCCATGAATAAGTGAGCATTACTGAGTTAATTGTGTTGCTGGAAATAGATAAAGTTCTCTGATCTCCATCCAGAGAAAGGTCAAAAAAAAAAAAAAAAAGACTGATTTGGAGCAGACTCTGTTTGATCACATGTTCCCTTGGCACAGGACTGGTTTCACTGATCTGGACTTTTATCAATGCTCTCAAAGTATCTTAATAGGTACCGTGTAGTTTTATAAAGCTCACTGAATTTTTATCTTTTGCATAACGAAAGCCTTCGGGGACTAGCCTCAAAGTACTTTTTCTCAGGATAATATCAAGAAAGATGCTTCTACCAGTTGGAACATCTACTGGAATCTCAGTGAATATTCTCAAAGTACTACTCTCTTCATCCTTGTTACTTCCACGACTACACCAGCGAGGCGGAGGATTATACAGTCATACAAGCAGTAGTTCTTTGGCAAGTCAATGTGGGGCTTGAATTTCTCAGGGTCATAGAGAGAAGTGATTAGGGTTACATGGGGGGAATAACTGCCAGCTTTGATTTATGACACAAGGTGGGAGTGGCTAGTAGAAGTTTTCCTGGTGGGGTCAACTAAAGATTAAATCAACAAAGGGGGGGGGAATAATGTGCTCCAACTCCATCTCTCAATGTGGCTAGATATAAAGTTAAAAGTTTATTGATCACCAAAAAGCCATGAACAAAGTAAAATCTCTGTGCTGTTTCTATTAGGTTCTCCAATTGGCTGCTTTTCTGGTGGGTGGGGTGAGTGTCCTTGGTTGCCTAGGTGGCCTGTATAAGCAAAGGATGAAAGTATACAGCTTTTGCTCTGTTATAGCTAGGATGTTGTTGAAGGGGATGTTAGGACTTAATGTTTACACCTAAACTGTGAGACAAAGAGAGGAATCAAGCTCAATTTGTACAAGAAATGGAACCTGTTTGTTGTATGAAGTTTCTGGGCTATCTGGCCTATGGTCTGGACCCGCAGACCCAAAGTCCCACAGAAACACACAGACGCTTGTATTAATTTCATGCTGATCAATCTCTGGCTCTGGCATATTGCTAGCTAGCTCTTGCTCTTAAACTAACCCATGATCCTTCAGCCATGTGGCTCTGTGCCTTTTCTCAGATCAGCATAGTTGTCTGCTGACTTCTCTGCTCTGTTCTTCCTGTTCCCAGAGTTTTCTTAGTCTGGTAGCCCTGTCCACACTTCCTGTCTGCCTTCAGCCATCATTGAATTTTTATTAAACTAGTAGGCGGGGCAATTATTTACAATGGAACAAAACACAATCCCACCACACCTGTCACCTTCTAGCTCTTCTGGCTCCTATGTGCAGTTCTCCAGAGCAAACGTTTGTTTTTACACCTGCAACTAGGAGTTGGCTGATTACCTTTTCTCCCTGTCATAAACAATAAATCTTTAAATTAGAATCTTGTGTTAATGAATCCAGGTGCAAGTAAGCATAGGGAGTTAAGAGCTTAAGATTAGTGGTGTTAGCTCCGGATAGTTCTCTTATCTGTAGGGGAGGGGGGGGGTGAACTTAGGGCATCCCTGTTTTTCATCTATCTGGAGCTGTCCTTGGATGTCTGAGAAATGTTTCAAATGAAATACTTTGTCTGAGGGCTGACTCTGCCCAGGTATCTACTAATAAAGATAATTGCAGGGAGGTGGGTACTAAGTCTGCTCTGGGTAAAGGAACAAAAGCGATTTTGTCTATGTGACTGTTTTCACACATAGCTGGGGGAAGTTTTCTATATACCCCACAAGTATAGAGGGAATTGTGCCCAATAAATAATCAATCATACTCCTGGAAGTTCCTGGGAAATCAATCCCAAGAAAATAACAAATGGGAAAGTTACAATCATACACAAGAAATCCTCCGCAGGAAACAGCTAACACATCCAAAGGCAGTTAACACCACACTCCGTGAGTGTTGTTGGCTTTACCGTCACCAGGGCCCGTCACCAGGGCCCATGGCTCTGATGGGTCAGCCTTGTCGGTGCCAACTGAGTTCCCACCTCATATGTCTGTGGCTCCTAGCAGTTAGCAATTTGTAAGCTTTTATTTTATTTTTTGCTTTAAGAACTATTCTTTATTTTGTACAGATTTAGTTTAAACAACTTTTCTTTATGTCCATTATATTCCAAATATACACAGAAGCAGTTACAGAAATGCATGCCAGTGAAGGGCCCACTTCTATCCAAGCCACCCCCCTTCACAAATCTCAAGGCAACATTTCCATTGTCTTCACTAAGATTGTTCTAGGGTTGGAGTGTATGTTTCTCATTTTTGCTTGCTTGTTTTATAAAGACATAGTTATGAGAAATAAATGAAGTTTCTCAAGGCAGCCAAATGTTCGACAGATGTTTGTGAAGGAATGAGCTCCAGAGTCCAGGCAATTGAATCATTAGACAAACACATTTACAAGGGACTGCCTCCCATGAGACTGTCACTGCTGATGCCTTCACATCTATAAGCCCCCCTAAAGCAAGGATCCATTGTGACTCCACATTCAGTGTAGGAGGGAGATGCCCCAGGAAAAGCCACAGCCTGTGCTGCCAAGCTGTGATCTCTGAAGACCTATTTCCTAGAGCCCAATGGCTGCAGGTAGAGGTGGTTGTCATTTTTGGGATGTAGGATCAGCTGGGGAATCTTGATGGGCAGTTTTCAGGGATTCAGAGAGAATCCAAAGGGCAGCAAACAAAAGGCCATGGCCACCCTTATCTCGTTGATGGCAAACTGCTGCTCAAGGTAGTTCCTGGGCTCCGCGCTGCAAACTCCATGCCTGGCCAGGCTTGCTGTTTCCATGGAGTCATCGTAATAGGATGTCTGTTTACCATTATGGAAAGCACTTTGATCAAGGGAGAGTGTTGAAATTGGCTTTCTTTACACAGCTCCCTGTCTTGGACTCATTCTGTAGATCAGGCTGGCCTCCCTCACAGCGATCATAGAAATCCAACTACCCGTGTCTCCTACATGCTGGAACTACAGGCACGTGTCACTAGCCTGGCATATTAGAGTTCATGTTGTAAGCTGCAGAGGGTAGGTGTGACTGAGAACACTACAATGTGTCACACTGTATAGTAGAGGAGGCCATAGCCAGACTCCCAGGTTTGACAGAATAGGATCGTGATCTAGAGAAAATGGTTTGGTCTTTCTGTGCCTCAGTTTCCCTGCCATTTGTAACACACTTACCTATCAAGTAGTGAATGTGCAGTGACACCCCCGTCATATGTGAACGCACAGTACAAAATTTTATGAAGTAATTTATTTCTTTTGATTTTTAGGAGTCTTGCAGCTGAATGGGGTAGATATGGAATGCGATTCAATATAATTCAGCCGGGACCTATAAAAACCAAAGTAAGTTTTATTTGTAAAGAATCAAACAGTGTTGGATGCATTCTGACTGCTGTGTGGGGCACTCTCCAGCAATGTCTGGATCTGACACTCCTGTAAGGAAAGAGGAAGTGAGACTGGAGTATATATATGTATTCAGTAATAAACTATCTGAATCTGAAAGCCAAAGCACAGTTTGAACCATCTCTGCTGCACACTGTCCCAGAATGTTAGTCACAGGAGCTTCGTTTCTGTGCTCTAGAGACTTCATCTGCTTCATGCGTTTATTTGCCTTGTATTTCTTAATTTTTTAATTTTTAGATTTATTCAGTTTTATTTTATATGTGAGTTTTTGTCTGCATGTACATCTGTGTACCATGTGCATGCTTGGTGCCACAGAGGTCAGAAGAGGGCAGTAAATTCCCCGAACTGTAGTTAGGGATGGTTGTGAATCACCATGTAGGTGCTGAGAATTGAAACCCATCCTCTGTAGGAGCAATAAAGACACTTAACTGCTGAACCATCTCTTTGGCCCCTACATTGAATTTTTTGAATGTCCACTGTTATACAAAGATATTGGGAAAGGTGTGAGGACATTTGTATCAGAGTTCTAACCAGGAAGAGATGATTGTAGTGGAGAGGTGGGGCTGTGGGTTGTACCCTGGTAATAGGTATTTCATGTTAAAGAGAGAACAAGGGAGCTGAAGCCCAGAACTTTTCCTGGCAAGATATGATGGAATGAGAGTTGCAGGAGGTGTTGTGTGTAGTCTTTGTTCCTTTGTATCTGCCTTGAGGGAACTCAGGCTTACACCTTAAGGGTGAACCCTCACACCTGTGTGAGGAGGTGATCCATCGCCTAGACACAAAGATCTAGAAGAGAAAGAACTGTCATCTTTGTCAACACTGAGCTTACCTTGCCGTCTTCTGTGCATCAGATACGAAGCAGAGACTCGCCAATGTATTCCTGTCTCCCTTCTCTCGGGGAGTCAGATAGTCCTTGTTTTACCTTTTTTGTTTTTATTTTTGAAGAAGAGAAGAAAGTAAGTCCTCTCAAACATTTCATATTTGAATCACTTTTCTGTGCCACCATACAGTGTAATCTCAGAGTTCTTTTGGATGGATTGTTTGTTTGATTTCTGTAATGACTTGCTGAGTCAGGAGAAATGGAAAACAAAGATAAGAGCATTCTTGATAGATAATTTTCTTTTTAAAGGGTACATTTAGGTAAAATGACCTGCTTTGGCTGACAGTGAATATAGAAGAATTTGGAAACATTCTTTTTACAATGTCCAAGTTGTGAAAAACGTGCTATAGTACAACTTGTATTTTATGTAAAATTGAGAAAATAAACACTTCTACACACACACACACACACACACACACAGAGAGAGAGAGAGAGAGAGAGAGAGAGAGAGAGAGAGAGAGAGAGAGAGAGAGAGAGAGAACACTAACTTATTTTTTTTTCCTTTGTAAGGGTGCCTTCAGCCGTTTGGACCCAACAGGAAGGTTTGAGAAAGACATGATTGAAAGAATTCCCTGTGGTCGGTTGGGGACTGTGGAGGAGCTTGCAAATCTGGCCACTTTCCTCTGCAGTGATTATGCCTCCTGGATTAATGGGGCGGTAAGCATTGCCACATGTCTTTACGTTTGTGGGGGTGTGAGAAGCCCTATCTTGGGATCAATCCTAATAATGCTAAATACATATATGATTTAAAAACATTTAGCTAGCTATAAATAATATGAAATTTTTATACAGCATTTACCTTAAACATTTATTCCTTGATAAATTAATTTATTAAGTTCAAGTTGCTTTGGTAGACATTGTTAAAGATGATCTTTAAATTGGGTAGAATTTTGTTGGAAAGAGCAACAAATAAATCTAGATTACACCTCAGATTTATCCTTTGAAGTTTGAGCTTTGGTTGAAGCTGCAAGGAGATTGCGTTTACTTAGGGTACGTGGATGATGATGGTTGAGAAACTGTTTAAAAGGAGTGAAAGGGTCTGTGGTATCTTTTTCAGGTCATTAGATTTGATGGAGGAGAGGAGGTATTTCTGTCAGGGGAATTCAACTCTCTAAAGAAGGTAATGCATTTGCTTCATTCACCACTACAAGCCCACATGCAGGGCTTTAAATTGTGTGTAGACCTGTAGTCTGAAATTTCTAGGTACTGCCCGGCCAGTCTGGCAGCCATTTAGTCCCAAATATCACACAAAAGCATATATTAATACAACTGTTTGGCTCAGGCTTACTACTTACTCACTCTTACACTTTAAGTTAACCCATATTTATTTATGTGTAGCCACGTGGCTTAGAACCTTTCCCCAGTGCAGCCTTCTCATCTTGCTTCCCCTGCGTCTGGCTGGCCTCTCCACTTTCCCTTTCCTCTCCCAGGATTCTAGTCTGGTTGCCCCACCTCTACTCCCTGCCTGCCTTCTGGCAAATCAGCATTTTATTAAATCAGTATTTATAGTGACAGATACTTATAGTGTACCCGAGCATAATCCCAATGAAACTGACACTTGTTTGCCTTCATCAGGTCACCAATGAAGAGTGGGACATAATGGAAAGTCTCATCAGGAAGACGAAAGGCTCCTAAGACAACCATCTTCATATGGGACAAAGGGACTAGAGGTGGTGCGGATGGACCGTGGTCTTCTGCTTCTTTTCAGGGTTAATAAATGTTTGATAATTTCTGTAGATCCAAGGATCAAACTCAGTGTGTCCAGTGCTGGTGTGTTTACTCTGATGATCACCGAGTGCATACAATGTGCCATATCAGGGGTGGCCACTGTGCATTGAAAGATAAATTAGACAGGATATTTTTTCTTCAAAACATGGTAGAAACAAAAAGAAGTAAAGATTTTTTTAAAAAATTAATCTTTGTCAGTGAGATGTCCAGTAGGTAAAGGTGTTTGCTACTAAGCTACTGAGCTGAGTTCAATCTCCAGGACCAACATGGAAGGAGAACCTCAACAACTCTCCAGTGTTGATGCTACACAAACACTGTCACATGTGCACCCTGCACTCCTACACACCACACACACGTACACACACACATGCACGCACACATACACGTACACACACATGCACACACATACCACATACCCCATACATATACACCCACCACACACAGACACAGACACACACACACACATGCACGCACACATGCTCACACATACCACATACCCCATACATACACACCCACCACACACAGACACAGACACACACACACACACACACATGCACGCACACATGCTCACACATACCACATACCCCATACACACACACCCACCACACACAGACACACACAATGCGCATGCACACGCATGCATGCGCATACGCACCATACATGTGCACACACACTCATATACATGTATACTCCATATACACATATGTGCACACACCCATATACACACACACATGCACAATGTGAAATTATTTTCCATAGCTTTATTCATAGAGATAAATGGTCTGATTATATTCACACTCTCCCGTTACTCTCTTTGGCCCTTCTTCCTCTCTCACTGACTTTTTTCTTTCCTATCTGTCATAATTTCAGAGTTGTTTCTATTGGCATGAGTGGGAGGTTATTCTTTTGAATGAGGGGGACTGACCAATGGGCTTAAAACTGAGGAAAATGACCCTTTTCCCCCAGACTGGCTGGCTTTGAGTCAATTTGGCACAAGCTAGAGTCATCAGAGGGAGGAGCCTCAGCGAAGGAAAGGCCTGAGATGCAGGTGTAAGGCATTCCCTCAGTGATCACTGGGGAGGGGACCAGCCCATGGTGGGTGACGCCATCTCTGGACAGAAAGCAGGCTGCGAAAGCCAGGGAAAGCCAGGGAAAGCAGTCCAGTAAGCAGCTTCCCTCTGGTGGCTTCTACATCATCTCCTTGGCTTCTGCCTCCAGGATCCTTCCCCATTTGGGCTCCTATCCTGACAGCAATATAGAAGTATGAGCCAAATAACCTCTTTTCTCATGGTCATGCTATTTCATCATAGCAACAAAAACCCTAAGACATTGCCTGTAGCTTCTCGGGTGGGGAGTGCTGTAAAAGCTTTGATAGTCCTGAAGTGTATGTGGAAATGCAGAGAACGGAGACAGGATCATGCTTCTGTGATCTGGTAAACTGGTGGAAGTGGCCTATGAGGTACACAGTACACGGTCTGTGGCAATGAGGCCTAGGAGCGAGAGGAGATACGCTGATTTCAAAGGACCCTGGCTTCTCAGTATATTCTTTTCATTTAGATTTGTGAATTATGTTCTCCCCAGCTCTGTAGTAATTCAACCCTTTGTGTGTGTGTGTGTGTGTGTGAGTGCATGTTAGGAGTTTATATATTAGACTAGATGTTATGTTAGATACAATTCATAGTCCCTGGTTCTTGAAACTCTTGCTAGCAGGAATGACAGACCTCTAAGTTAATTGTGTCTGATACATTGATAAATATTACATGGGATGTAGATGTGGGGGAAGAAGTAATTCCCATTGCTTAGCAAAGCAATAATTAGTAATATGAGATAGCATTCAAAGATTTCTGTAGGTAGAGAATAATGAAGGCTATAAGATATTTTGTAAACAAACAAAAAAGCCAGGTGTGGTGGTACTAAATCCTGACACTGAGTGGGCAGAAGCAGGTGGATCTCTGTGAGTACAAGGTCAGCCTGGTCTACAGAGTGAGTTCAAGGACAGCCAGAGTTGTTACACAGAGAAACCCTGTCTCAGAGGGGGAAAATTGTATCTTATTAATATATTTTTTATTTAGGCTGACTAATGTAATCTTTAGAATTAAATACAAAGAAAGACAGTCTTAAGATAGGCTCAGAAATTTGAAACTGTATTTTTAATAAGTCCCTTCTGCTTTCTTAGGAACTACTTAGAGCATGCTCACTAGACTTACTACCTCCACTGTCCTCCTTGCTAAAGAAGGAAGCAACTTTTTATCTTACTTTATAATAGATCTAAGGAAGAATCCAGAATTTTTATTATGTGTAAGATCTGTATGGGAACTCTATGCATTGACAGTTATTAAACAGAAATGATGCTTATCATTCAATAAATACACCCATGGGATCCTTGCTTGGTTTGAAGTAAGGCACTGGACAGTTGTTGCTACATTGTCACCCACTGGCCTTGTGTAGACGCTAGGCTAGTATTTTTCCTGTACACACTCTTAGTGCCCACAACGAGTACCCCCACCCCAACCTTAGGTGTTGCATGAATAAAGGAAACTCAGGGCCAAATCTCTGGGAAAGGCAGAGATATCAGAGAAGAAACCCCACAGTCAGATCTCACCCAGCTGTCTTCCAGCTTCCTCAACCTCACTCCTCCTGGCTTCTTCTGCCTGCTCTGTCTTTCCATGTCTGCCCTAAATACTTTCTCTGCTCGGTTAAGGCGTGGCTCCACCACTGCCTGCCTGGGAGCCTGGAACTCCTTCTGTAAAATAAGATGACCTGAACTCAGATTGGATTAAGGGCATAGGTCACCATTCCCGGGATATTCCCTGTGAGTTACCACTGTGTGATCCTCCTAGACTGACTGTGGGTAGATCCCTCTGATATCTCCAAATGTTTTTATTACGTTTGAAAATATCCCGACCCTTAGGCTCTGCTTTCTTCTCACTCATCCACATCTTTTGCTTTAAAATTAATACTACTCACAGCATTAAAAGTTTTGCTGGCCCAGGCCCCCAAGGGAACAACAGCAGGAGTTCTGTGCCACGCCTCGGTGGCTGGGAAGGCAGGATTCAACCAGGAGCCTTCCCTTGCTGAGTGATCGTGCACCATTATGGAGAGCGAGTACAGGGTAGAGAGGTGGAAGAAAGTGTCAGAGCAATTTGAAGAGATGAGGAATAGGCTGTTGTAAGTGGACTTCTCAGGTCTGGACCATCCAAGGACCAAGTCTTGTTCCAAGGCCCTGAAGCAGGCCAGGGAGCCTGAGTTGGGTCATTAGCTCCTGAAGCTGCAGAGGCCAGTAGCCTGGGCCACCACCTGGGGCCATGTTGGTGTCTGGAGGCCATGCTACTGTGGGGGCCATGCCAATCGGAATGACATCTGAGCCTGGGCTGCTGCTGAAGACCAAGCCTGTGTTTGTAGTCTTACCACACCCAGGGGCTGTTTTGATGTCTGGTGTCTCATGTTGCCACCAAAGATCACATGGCTGCCCAGGGTCTAGGCCACAACCTGTGGCTATGTGGGTGTTCTAGAGCTGTGCTGCTGCCAGGGCCATACCATTCTGAGTTGTCTGTGCTGTCACTTGGGGCTATGATGTTTTCTGGTACAGAGGTGCTACCAAGGACTATTTCTGGGTTCATGGCTCTATATCAGCCAGGGTCTGAGTTGATGATGTCAAAGGATTCTGTTACCACCAAGGGCTGTGTGGATGCCTGGGGTCTGATCAGTTATCTGAGACCATGATAGTATCTAAGGGCCATGCCACTGCTGGGGCCATACTGATCTGGTTGGCCTATGGCTGCCATTGGGGCCATGATGACATCCAGGTACAACACCCAAGCTGCTAACATGTCTGGGTCTGTGGTCCTGCTGCAGCTGGAGTCTATGTTGATGCCCATGGCTTGTGTTACTATAAGCAGTCATAGTAACCATGTAGATGGAAATGTAAGACCTGTGCTGAGTTAGCCCTGGCAATCACTGGCCTTGGGATACTGGTCCTGCTTTTCCCTGGATACTGCAGCAGGAGAACTTGCCTCTACATTTGGTAATGATGACTCCACCCCTTACCATGGGCTTGCTCTTCATCTGGGCAACACTCTATAGTTGATACTGATGTCATGGATGCAAGTGAGCTGGTCATGAGGATGTGAGAGCAGCAGAGCTGAACAGGCAGAGCTTATCTTGCCTCCCCCTAGTCTGCCATATGGGATGGAAAGATGTCCCCCTCCCCAATACCTGTGGTAGGTGAGAGAGCTGGCCCCATGGATTGCAAGAGTTGGAGAATTAGCTTTTCCCCTTACCAGGATTAGCACATAGGAGAGCAGACCCTGAACCAGCAAACGCAGCACACTAGAGCTAACCTTGTTCTTGTGTTTGTTTGGGGTGAGGAGGGGTGAGCCAGCCCTGAGGGCCTGAGAGCAGGAGAGCTGGCCCTGTGGTGAAGGCTGCATTGGGTGGGCATGCCAACAAGTGCTGCAGAGCTCCCCTAGGTGTTGATGATGGGGAAAATCTGGTGGGTTGACCAGCCCAGCTACCACCCAGGCCCCAGAACTAGGGCTATGAGTTAGCCCACCCCAACATCCACCTCATCTACGAACTGTTGGAGCATATGAAGGGGATGAACTTGCAGAGTCAAAACACTGCAAAGGATAAGATCTCCACTACAAAGGATAACAGGATCTCCAAGAGGAGCCCAGTGAGAGCCCAGAGAGATGTAGCCGAGGGCAGAGGCCTCGAACCAGACCTATGTGACTCATGGGTGACTGTGTGAGTCACCGGTCCACACCACAGTTTTTTTGGTTTTTTTTTTTTGTCTTGTTTTGGTTTTTCTCTTAGATTGTGTTTTGTTCTGGGGTGGGGGGGTTGCAATGGTGGAGGTCAGGTTTGGGGGGTGGGTGGGATCGGCATACGTGATGTGAAATCCTTAAAGGATTAGTAGTTTTAGTAGTCATATCACCTTATTCAGGTTGCATAATTTCTTTACTCCTTTTTTTTTTTTTTAAAAAAGATTTATTTTATTTACATATGTGTATCTGTACACATGTGTGGGTGTATACAGAAAACACAGGAGAATTCAAATCTCCTGGACTTACTAAGTTACAGGTGGTTGGGAGCTACCTACTTCCCATGTGGGAGGACTTGGTTCCCATGTAAGAGCAGTGTGTGCTCCCAGCCATTGACCCATTCCTTTAGCTTCTATTTCCTTCACCAATGAAACACTAGATTTTGATATCTTCCTCCTGGGATTATTATAGAGTGAAGAAAGATCAAACAAATTTGCTTTCAAAATACGAAACAAGTGAACGAATGAAAACTTGGCCTTCCTACCCTTTTTGCTTTACTTTTGTCTGTTTAATTTTATCTTATTTAAAACTTTTAAAATTTAAATACATTTTGATCATATTCTTCCCTCCAAGTACTTCCCAGATCCCCCCTTCCCTCCCTGTCCAACTTTAAGCTCTTTCTCAAACAAACAAACACCAATACAACAACCCCCCAACCAAGGAAACACCTCCCACAAAACAAAATAACAAATAAAATCCAAATAAGAGCACGCTAACTGTGGCGTTCATTATACGTTTGTCAAGTAGTGAACATGAAGCTTGTCCTAGGATGTTGATATACCCAGTGCCACTCTATTGGAGGAGACTGGTTCCCTTCCCAGCAGGTGCAAGTGACAGTTCAATTGTTGACCTTTACCCTAGTGCTAAATTTTCATTCATTTTAAAAAGTATAACAAAATAAAATAAAAAAATAAAACAAAAGTTATCTCATTGAAGTTAGACAAGACAAACCAACAGAAGGCAAAGAGCCTAAGAGGAGGCACAAGGATCAGAGACCCATTCTTTTCACTCACTCAGGAATCACAAAAACATTAAACTGGAAACCATAATATTTATGCAGAGGACTTGGTGCTGACCTGGACAAGTCCTATCTATGCCACTACAGTATCTAGGAGTTAATTTTAGTTTTGCTCATGTTGATTTAGAGGACTTGTTTCCTTGTGTCCTCCATGCCCTCTGGCTCTCACACTCCTACCATTTTCTCTTCCTTGGGGTTTGGTTCCCTGAGATATGAAAGAAGGGATTTGATGGAGACATCCTATTTAGTGCTGTGTGTTTCAAGGTCTTTCTGTCAGTCATGTCTGACTATGAGTCTATGTCTTTGGTCTCATCTGCTTAAGGTGGAAGCTTCTCCGATGAGCAAGGCACTGGCTGATGTATGAGTATAGCAGAATATCATTAGGAGCCATTTTATCACTACAGTTTTTTCTTTTCTTTATACCACTATTATTTGGTTTACCCTAGGTCCCTGGGCTCTCAGTCTCAGTATTGGATATGGGTTCTATCTTGTGCAGTGGGCCGTAAGTCAAATCAGTTATTGTGTTGGTTACTCCCACAAGATTTGTGGCACCGTTACCGTAGCATATGTTGCAGATAGTACACAATTGTAGATAAATTTGGGGCCGGTTTGGTCTTTAGGTTTTTCCTTTGAGAGTGTGATCTAAATAGAATCACCAAATAATGGGGGAGACAGAGCCCCAGCTGCACATCTCTTGTCACTGAACGAAGCTTCCAGTACTGAGATTGGGTTACATCTAATTGAGTTGTTGGCCAAAGGGGCCCCATGGAATCCCCAAACCATCCAAGCTGTTGCCAAGACTATAGAGTATTCTCAACAAACTGACCACAAGGCCCCATTGTTGAACATAGCACCTACACAACTCACTGGACATGGAGATGTTGGTCAGGTGCCTACATAGAGCCTTCACCCTACTCCAGCACTTTTATATAGGAAGTTACTCATTTTGAAGGCTTGATTATCAAAGAAAGATTAAGAACATCAAAGAATGGAGAAAGAAAATTTTCTCTTGAAGAAAACATATCTGAGAATGCTTGTTCTTGGCTCTTTCTTTTTTATTTAGTTGTTTATTTTAAATAAAGGCGTATGTAATTTACCCAAAAAGTCTACTTCAGCCCCTACTCTCCTGCCAACTTTCCTTAACAATTATCTTTAATAGTTTCTTGTTCCCCCCAGAATACACGTGTATTTTGCACTTAAAGCAACATAATTTTCTTCTCCTCCAATTCCCAACATATTGACTTTCTTCCATGGGTGATGGTTTGGCTCGAATCTATTTCATACCCTCCTTCATTCTCCCACCATTAACCAAGTATACATAGATAGAACCCCCCTCTTGTGTTCCATTAATTCTACCAATATGTTCTCACCCCTGTTTTTTGTACTTACCTTCTTATGATTTACAAAATACTGCTTCTAATGTTTCCTTGCCCCTCTTTCTTTTAATAGTTCAGATTATAATATAACCAAGAAAAACATAAACTCTAGTTTTACTTTACCTTCTTTTAAAATGTAAAAATTACTGAAATGGGGGCTGGTGATTTTGCTCAGTTAGTAAACTGTTTTTCATGTGACTGTGAAGACCCGAGTTTGTCCCTCCAACCCCCCACCCCATCTCCAACTGTGAAGACCTGAGCTGTCCCTCCGGCTCCCCAGCCCCCAAAGCTAGACATAACACTTGATCACATACATTGGGGCACTGGAGACTGGAGGATATGCCTGGCATTTGCTGGCCAGCCAAACTAGCCCACTGGTGAACTCCAGGCTCTCTGAGAAGCCCTGTCTCAGGAAAATAAGGTTGAAATCACCTGAGAAAGACACTCCAGCATTGGTGTCTGCCTTTCACATACACATGTGCACACACAATAATCACTAACTTTGGAGGTCACACAGCTATCAACCTGTTTCTAACTTAACTTTCAGGTAATATTTCCACTCAGTTCTGTAGGTAGTCCTGTTAATCATTTATGAAATCTTGTCTGGGACATTAATAAGAGATTGACTTCTTTTATAATGACCTAATTCTTTCTTTTTTCCCAGACTGAAGACACCAAAATGACAGGATATGTTCAGCATTTAGAGGGCCATCGTGATCTAGATTACAGGCTGGTGGGTTTCACGGGTCTTGTGTCAGACCATTATAGCAGTGCCTAGAAATGTTCAGTCATCAGTTCTTCTCTAACCTAAGCCTGCCTTCTGCTCTGTGCATGAGGGAAAAAGACCTCGAAAACCCAGCTGAAGGAAGAGGGCCTTTGTTTGCCATAGCCTTCCATTTTCTCCAGGTTGCTGGTTTTCCTAATTATTCCTTTTTAGAAAGAGTCCAGGCTGGTCTCAAACTTGTTGTATAGCAAAAGAAGACTCATGAATTCTGATCTTCCTACCTTCCTACCTTCATTTTCCTTTCGCAGGGAGAGCCAGGAGGACACCACCATACTCCGGGGTTACCATACTGGGATTGAACCCAGTGCTTCCTGCCTGTTAGACGAGCCCTCTACCTGCATTGTATTCCCAGGCTCAAAGTCATTCTTTTCCCTCTTCTGAAAACCTGTTCTCAGTTCTTTACTATTTTTCTTGTTGTTTTGCTGTATTTTATCATTTTATTTTATGGCGGGATCTCACTATATAGCTTTGGCTGTCTGGAACTCACCATGATGACCAAGTTGGCCTAGAGTCCTGGAATTTAGCCTGTTTTGGGTGGCAAGGTGTTAAACCTAACCAGTGACAGCACAATAAATCAGATTCTGCTGTTAAAAATATAAATATGACATGTATTCTGAAGTTTATATATCAATATGTTCATTCTTAGAAATAGTTTCTTAATTAAAATATTTTTCCCCTCAGGATACTTGATGGCTTTTCATTATCTAATGGATTATAAATTCTCAATATTTCTGTTGATTAAAACTATAATTGGATATGTTTAAAGAAGACAAGTCAATATATTGATGTATTTGTACAATGTGGAACTGTTCAAACCCAGAAAACAAACATTTATTATCCGACCTATATAATTTTATGGTAAGACTTTTGAAGTTTATTTTCTTATTTTGAAATGTTTTAGTCGTTACCATTGACTGTGGTGATTTTGCTGTATAGTATATCTTAAAATATTCTCCCTGTCCATCTGAAATCCCATGATCAACTCCACATCTCCTTTTTCCCAGTCCAAACATCTGGAAACCAACATTTTACTCTCCACTTTATGAGTTCACCTCTCTTACGTTACACATTTGACTGTGACCAGATGATACCTTTCTTTTCCAGTATAGTAAATAAACTGAACCTTTTAAATAAATAAATAGTTTTCAGAATTTGAAATGTTGCTCATGGCAGGTTATCAGAAATTGTGTGTGTGTGTGCGCACAGGTGTGGGTGCTCCTCATGTATGCATATATGCTAATGGGAGTCCAGGAAGCAGCTTCAAACGTCTTTCCCCAAGAGTGATCCACTTTGTTATGGGAACAGGATCTCTCACCTGAACCTCGTGTTTGCCTTTTAATCTAGGCTGGCCACAGGGACTTGCCTGACTCTGCTTCCCCATGATGAATGACAAGGTCACATCACATTCATTTGCTTTTTAAGTAGGTGCTAATGATAGAGCTCAGGTCCTTTTGAATTGGTGGCAATTCCTTTACCATCTGAGATATATCTCTCTGGTCTTTATATATTGATCAAAGGTTAAGAAGCTATAGTACGAAAAAAATTTCCACAAAATATTTGTTCTGAAGATGTTTATGAATTTATAACCCCTGGATCAGTGAAATATTAGGTATAAATGAAAACCATCTACCTATTTGATAAAGAACCAATCATAGTTCACTTAAAAATGTGTTTAGTGATTTGGTTCAGTGCTAGAGTGCTTGGCTAGCTTATAAGTTTGATTAAATTTCTATAGTTGAGAATTTTGTGTCGTACTTGTTGATATTGGGGTATTTAATTTTTTTTATTTGTATGAATTTTCTAACTATTACATGCTATTATGAGAGATAGACAAAGGAAGATATGAAGATGAAGATATTTCTGTGTATGAAAGAGAAAACCATTCATGTGGCCACTTTTGGGCTGTAACTATGTCCATTTGTTACTTGAAGAATGGTTACGGTCACTCTTCTTGGTCCTTTTGGTAAGAATCCCTTTATTGCACCAATGGAAGTGTTAGTACTTTCAATTAGAACAGGATTATTGGTAGCAGCATCACTCATAACTGCCTTGTGAAAGTCTTAGTAAATATCTCACGATAGAGTGATAATCGTGTTTCCTTATTGTTATTGTGGAAGCTGATGCAGTAAGAGCACAAGTGATTGAGTAATAGATCAAATAGCCAAGGTTTCTGAAGATAGCCTCAGGCTCCTTGTTTTAAGCGAGGCTACTGCCAAAGGCAAAGGCAAGTTATAAGGCTTGTACCAGGTCACACAGTCAAGCTCTCACTTGTGACTTAAATGTCTCATGAGTACAAAATGTAAAGATAATAATAGGATCTAAGCTACACTTATAAGACTCTTAAAATGGAAAAAGTCCATTTTAATAAACTTTTTAATTTGAGAAAAGAGACAATGAGTCATCACAAAATCAACACACACATAATGTTCTGAGATAGACTGTCACCAAGAATCCAGAAACCCCACCTCCGTCCCTCATTGGGAATTGCTTACCTCCTCTTTGGGACTATTCACTATCCAGACATTTACTACAACTGCTACACGACTTTTGAAACATACATAGTTTTGAAACAGTGAATTGGAACGGCTCTGTTTCTGGCCTTATTCCTGTGTAGAAGCTGCTACTCTAGTTGGTTTATAACATTCCTTTGAATGTATGGAGTGTGTGTGTCATTTCTCTGTTGATGGATGCCTCAGTTGTTTCTAGTTTGCATTCTTCCTCAGTACATGCTGTTGTGAACATGTCTGTTGAGTGAAAATACACATTTCTCCAGAAGGTTGGGCTATGGAAATGTGGTGATTTAGTAGGTACTGCCAAATGGCTTTCCAAAGGGCTTAACACTTTAAGTTTCTATTATATGTAGTGGTGGTGGTGGAGATTTCTATAATACCACAACCTCATTAACCCTTTTAGGAACAGCTGGTAGAATCTCATTTTTAAAGTTTGTGTTTCTCATGGTTAACAATGAAATCAGTTGGTTTTATGTTTATTGGATAATGAAATGTCCTCATGTAAAATACCTACTCAGCTATCTTACCCTTTTTCTCAAATTATTAAAGTTTATATTTAGGAATCATCTGTAATTTGGCTATTTGCCATTGTAAATTACTTGTGTTATAATTTTTTGCTCTTAGTGGTGTGTGTGAGTGTACAGAATCTCTTAGCTTATTTTTAGGGTATGGTTTTTCAGTGTTTCTTCTAAATGGCTAAGCACTATTTCTGTGCCCAGAGTATTAAAGATATCTCCAGTATTATCTGCATACCATTTATATTTAGATTGGAAATAAGTTTGAAATGCTTTTCATTCAAGGTTTTGAGACAGACGCTGTGCTCGTGGTCCTGCATTCACACCTCTAGACTTACATTCTTTTTACTCTTCTTCCTGTTCTCTGTTACATATGTGTAAACTGACTTACTACAGCATTAGAATTTTAATGTTTTTCAGGAGCCCAAGTCCACCATGATGATCTTGCTACTAGATTTGTAAGCACTGTTGCTGTCAGAACTCTGGGGGTCTTTTGAGAAAGACTACTACTACCAGTGTTGAGTACGGTGTATACACGTGACATCCTGTCACTAGGGTGGCAGAGACAAGAGGACCAAAAGTTCAAGGCCAGTATATACTACATGGTGAGACTTCTTTCTGATTCAAAAAATAAACACAACTCCCAATAAGACATCTAAACAACGTCAGAAGAACTACTACAATCATATTTTCCATTGTGGGTCTTGTTCTACCATTATCGTAAGAACACAAACTTGGTGCCATTTTAATGTATATTTTGTTGAATAGCCATTTTTTGATAAATAAATTTTAAAACAACTTTGTATGTTCCTATTTCTTTTAAGGTCTTCCATGAAAAAAAAAACATGGCTAAATCACTTGAAGAAAAAGAAATCTTTAAATATTTGGATCTTCTGAGATTTCTTTGTTGGTTAATCTTAAAAATTTTCCTTGCTTCTAAGTCTTATAGTCATTCACTTAGCAAAGTTTGTTAGAACCCTTAGCCTTTAACATTCAAGACAGGTACATTTCTACCCTAATTATAATAAAAATATTAAAATTCTCAGTAGTTAAGTTTAGTCTAATGTCACTGCTTTTAGAGCGAAGCCAGCCCATCTCCCCTCCCATCCTGGTGTGGTGTTTGTTCTTTCTGGTTTTTGTGGCAGATCCGTTTTTATTCATTCTTGAGAAAAAAAGCCTGCACTTTTTTCGTTGTTATTTTTATGAACTGGAAAAAACATGCTTAATAAGAATATTCAAGCTGACCCAGACCTCCATTAACTCTTCAGTGGTAACTATAAGTTGTATAGACTCTGTCATTATTTTTTGCTTCACAATAAAGAATCTAGGTCATTAATCCTAATTTGTAACCTATAACCAGTATAGAGTACACTAGCTAAGAAACACATGGAATTGAGCTACATGTGGGTCAGTGAAGGTTATAGAATGTCATTTTTCTAGATACCATAAAGTACAGCACTAGCATTTCTCTTCTGATTCTATCTTTAGCTCATCAGAAACTCTGCAGACAGAAATAGAACTAATTTGAATGCTGATCTCAATATGAAATATAGAATCCACAGAATACACAAAAGTTTTGATGAAACAACATTCAATAATCAGGTTGCTATGAATCTTACATTAAAATTCAATTACATAGTAAAAATAGAGTAGTCATAGTTAGAAAAATTATTTCCAGAGACATCAGACACCCTTGGTGGAAATGACCACTTCTACATAGAAAACACAGGAAGTATGCAAAGTAGACACCAGGGTACTCAGTACATTGAATTTAATTAGAGAGCGCACACAGTATATGACATAAAACAGCAGTTTACTAGAATAATTGTCATCTGGAAACACATGAAAATAATTTAGAAAATGGGCTAAAGTCATATTCTCTGGCTAAAGACTTCTCAGAAATATAGATATAGACTCCTGTGTCATACGGCTCCCTTTCCTTGTCCAGGCCACCTTGAGTCAATAGTGTGGTTTCTATTCAAGCAGTAGACATGTTACTGATCAGTAAACTAAATCTCTAGGGAGATGTTTGTTTTATAATAAAGTCATAATTAACTAACTATTGATATTTGGTGCTTCAGATGCACATCCACTCTACTAGATGGAAACAGCATAGAAGTACTTTACGGGACAGTCCTATGACTGTCTAAAATAAAAATGCTTGGCTTATAATGAGTTATTCTTCTACTCAGTGACAGTTGTGCATTTATCCATCTGACACTAAAATTTTGAAATGAATCCTGATAAAAATTTTTAGGGAAATCCAAATATTCAGCTGCATTTATGAAAGCAAAACCATGTCAAATTCATTTTTTAATTGATTGTACTGACTGGCCTAAGCATGAGCTTTCTTCATTTTTATCATATGGTTACAAAAACTGTACATTACAAACAGTATAGAAACAAGCAGAAAAGAATGTGCCACGCATCCTGGATAATTCTCTATGTGCAGTAGAATTTACAGATATAAAAGAAAATACAGCCTACTCCTTTATAGCGCACAGTTATATTTTTAGATACAATGTATCACTAGTAAGTGGTTGTGACCACTGACTCTAATTGTCCCCAGCAGAGAGAATAAGAGCAAGATCTGTTCGGTACAGCTTCCCTCCATCCGACAAGGCCATTATGTTCTTCTTGTACGTAGAAATATTATTAATATCCAGTTCCTGTATAGGACATAGATAGGATTGTAATCCAATTCAATATGGAAGTTAATTAACCACCAGCCAGTGATAAAATGTGAGAAACTGCTTGTTACATCAACCCATTAAGAAAAGATCTGAGTTAAATCCTACATATGGGAATAATCTCCAGGTTGTTTCTAATACAAATCTGTTTACGGTTACAGTTTACTGATTTGTGCTAGACTCAGTCTGAGTGAAGAATTGAAGTCTGCTCCTGTTGCTCTGCAAATTCTTTGAGTCGATTTTCATGACAGATGTGTGGTCATTTCTGAGTAGTTCTCTAAAATCTACTTAGGAAATAAGTTGCTTAGCAACCGAATTACCTGTTTGTTCTTCTCACACAGATCTTTCAGTAAAGCATCCAGCTCATTTTCATCTATGTATCCGTTGCCATCCTGAGGGAGGGGGAAAAAAAAACAGTACACACTGGATGTTACTGCAGCCTTTAGAAAAGACTCCTGGCGCATGTCCTTCTGGGTGTGCTTACCCTTATAGTAACAAAATACGTGAACACTTCCACTAGTGAAATAGATTGAAGTTGTCAAAGCACTTTTACATTTAGTACTTTGCTTTGTGTTAGAAGTATTTTTAGTTGAGATAGAACTAAATACTTTCCTGTGACAAAGGAGAAGCACTGTGGCTTAAGAAAGGTGTGGCTGGCTTAATGTCTCACCAGCGTGCAGCAGTTAAGACTCTAGTCCAGGAACAGAGAAGCCAAAAAGAGTGAACTAACAAACTTATAAACCTTTCCTCACACATGAGGTCCCCCCTTTTAATGTGGGAAACGTCTATGGAATGTTTTCCCTGACTTAATTTCCCTTCAGTTCTGCAAGGGAATATTACTATTGCCTCCCACTTACAAACAAGTCTATGGCTCAGAGGATTCGGCCCTTTATTCAGAGTCTCAGTGAAGATGTTTTAGGCTAGCATCTGGATAAGGTTGTGTAAAGTGATATATGTTATAGCGAGTTTTCTGTAGAACAAATGACTTGCTTGTGTAATTTAAGTTGCCCATGATTTTTAACCTTTGGATTGAGGCTTTCATTTATTTTCTTTTGGTGAGTACTTTTTGGTTTGTCCTCATGAGTGAAATTATAGATCAGAAAAAATAGAGAAAGAAGAAGTAGTATGATTTTGAAATATAGAAAACCTTCAAGATAAAAACATTTGGCATTGATATGTAAATTTAGCAAAGGCATAAGATAGATATAACAATCTACATCTAAAAATCAGTTCTGTTTATATACATTGACAATAAACCATATGACAAGGAAATAAAATCACTTTTGCAATGTACTAAAAATTGAATAAACCGCTTAAGGGTAAACTTAAAAAGTGGAAGTAGAACACATGCGCACCGACAACTGGAAAGGTCTGATGAAAGAATCAGAGATGTAAAGCAGTGGAGGCGCACAGGCTGCTGCCGGAAGACAGAACACTGTTTAATTACGATGATCAGCAGGACCCCTTCCCAAACTCCAGTGGTATTTTAAGAAAAAATATGGAAGACGCAACAAAAATTCATAAATAACTACAAAAGACCCAAAGTGGAAATAGTTCAGAGGAAAAAAAAAAAGATAAAAATGGAGGCATTTGGGCTGGAAAGATGGCTCAGGGACTAAGACAGGCAGTGGAATGCTTTCCCTCCCTCCAAGCACACATATATGAGAAGGGCAGCAGTTTCTGATTTCAAGATATAGCACCCAGTTATAGTAAATAAAACAGCATGGTAATTATTTAGAGACTGGTAGATAGACCAATGGGAGAGAACAGGGGGCTCATAGGAGTCCACATGTAGAAAATCAATGAACTCAATGCAAATATTTAAATCATAAGATATAAGACTCCTAGAACCTGATGTGGTGGTATGTCTCGTTAGTTAGCTCTTGGTGAGCATAAGCAATGGGTTTCTAGGAGTGCAAGGCCAGTCTGGTTTATATAGTGAGCTCCAAGCCAGCCAGCAAGGTATCCTGCATCAAAACCAGGACAAAATAACATAAACAGAAACTATAAACTTTATAGTTAAATAAATGTGTGTAAACTTTATGGCATTGGTCTTAGCATCGAGTGTGCAGGTTATGAGCCCAGAGCAACAAGAAGACAGTAGAGCTCAGCACAAAAGCTGCAAGAACCATCTGACTAAAAGGCAATCTGTGGACTGGGAGAGTATAGCTGTAAGCCATGTATCAGGTAAGGCACTAATGTGTTACCTAAAGGGAATGTAATATTAAAATATGTGTAAGATATCTACAAATCACCAGCATAAACCAATCTGAATAAAACATGGGCTAAAATATGGATAGATACTTTTTAAAGGAAGATATAAATGTCTAATAAACTTATGAGAAGTTGATCAATGTCATCACAGAAATGCAAATTAAAAAAATCATTTCATAGCATCAAGAATCACTATTACTAGACAGGTGAAGGAAGTACATGTTGGTTTGGATATGGAGAAATGGGAAACATTTGTACACTGTTGATGGAAAATCGAAATTACACAGCAAGATAGTTTGATGATACACCAAAATATTAAAAATAGAATATATGATATAAAATAAAACGTCACACGCCTGTTCTTTTCCCTCAATAGACCAGGATCTTTAAGGGACATTAATATTAGGTTTTGATTGCAGTAGCTTTACCGTGACTAAGATGTAGTATCAACCCATTGTCCACTGATGAATGAATAGATCAAGAATATGTATAAGGACATTGTAAATACACACACAACACAATATTATCCAGCATTTGCTAATGACACTTCATGATGTGTTATAACATAGGTGAATTTTGAGAACATGTAAGTTGAAATAAGTGTCACAGGAGTGTAGCTATGTGAATCCACTTATAAAATGTTTCTAAAACAGGGAAACTCATGGAAACAGTAAAATAGCTGATATCAGGGAAGGGGAAGTATGTAGTCACCGTGGGTGTAAAGTCTTGATTGGGTGAGGTAAATCAGTTCTACAGAACGGCTATACAGCCTTGCTTCTATAGTTAATAAATATTATACTTTGCATTATAATCTTAGGATAGATTTTGTGTTAAATTATTTTTGTAATATTTTTTTAAAGAAAATACTTTTACCTGATCATATAACTCAAAGGCCTTATTGAACTCTTTCCCACACATTTTGATCCCCTAGGAAACAGAGAAGAAAGGATCAGGAAAAACATGATATGTATTTCAGCTTGTTTTTCTTGACAAATCTCCCACCTTTTGACTTCTTATTGTAGAGAAAAGCCAACTACCTGGAATTTAAGGAGGAAATTTTCCTGCACTGGTAGTAACCTTTAGAGAGAAAAACATTATGTCAATAGATTGGAATTTTAGATGAGGCCCAGTTTATAAGATGTGTGTGATCTAGAAACTTACCTGGCCATCTCTGTCAGTTCCAGCTTCCCGTCATTATTGGAATCAAATAGTTTCAGCTGAAAGACATTGCCAACGTTTGGGCCATTGAGTCATGAATTATTTACAAACATTCAAAAATCAGACATTTTGAGTGTCTGCAGGGCAAGCATGCTAACACTAAATTAGTTTTTAAAGCAAAGGAAAAAAAGAAATTCAACAAAAGAAGTAAGCTATTGAAGGGATTCTATTTGGTATTATAATAAAAACCTAGAGCCAGATATTGGGGAAAAGCTGGAATATCAAAGAGGGGGGGAGGGAGAGGAGAGAGAGAGGAGAGAGGAGAGAGGAGAGAGAGAGAGAGAGAGAGAGAGAGAGAGAGAGAGAGAGAGAGAGAGAGAGAGAGAGAGAGACAGAGAGAGAGAGAGAGAGAGAGACAGAGAGAGACAGAGAGACAGAGAGACAGAGAGAGACAGAGAGAGACAGAGAGAGACAGAGAGAGACAGAGAGAGAAACAAACCACGGCCACTTTTCACCCAGCCAGCTCCTCAGGCCTGTCTCCAGGAAATCTCTGATTTAGCTTTTCTTTTTCTCAACCCACCAAGGAAGTGTTCGGGAAAGCTGAAAACTCTCCCTTCACTTCCTCTTTCCACATTCCTTCAAGGCTTGGCTCTGTGGTTGACTTTCCTGATATTCCAGACTAATTTTATTAAATAGATATCACCACAGTAAGTGGATAATTATTATTTTGAATAATTTCAAATCGTTTAGTTTTCCATTGAGAAACTTAATAATACTTCATAACTTGATATTGTACTTACATATCACATATGTACACTCACACATAAATATCATTTAGGAAGCATTCACATTCACATTTTTAGATAGCAGTAAATATTGCCACAATGAAGGTAATGCTAATACTAAATATGCCAAATGTATTATATATATATACTATATATAATATATACATATATATAATGAGAAAAACATTATGGTAAATATAGTGCACAGAGGTTTACAGAGGTCTTTCGAAGGGGAAAAGAAAGAATATTCTATGGTTTGAGATAGTCTGAGAATTCTTTGTTGGAAGTACACCAGTTTTTAGGTTCTTTACTAACCCAGCATTTTAGTCTATTGACTATAAATTCTAATATTGTTGTACTGTCTACCAGGATCCTGGACAACTAGATCACAGAGTTTCATGCCCATAGAGAGATGTTTACTCAGCTACATATTTAAATTTTAATTAGTTCCTGATTAATTTGCTTCCTGGATTGGAACTGGTTTGTGACATTTAATCAGATCTACTGGGCCAGTCCAACAGGGGGGAGCTCCCATCTGAGCTTTGGAAAGGCAGCTTTAGATTTCCACCTGGAAAGGCAACTTTACTTTAAATAGAATCCCTTAAGATTAGACAAACTAGAAAATTGATAAATGTAGGTTATTGTCCCCTTCCCAGAGGAAGAGGCAGAGAGAGCTTAGGTCTTGCCTTCCTGACACAGAAAGAGCACCCTCCCCTCCCTGTTTGCCGACACTGCTGTTGTACACGGAAATGTACCAAGGAGCAAAAAGACAGAAAGGAAACCTCTGAGGCACAGAATAAAACAAAAACTCTACAAGACTATTCCTCAGTGTACCTCAGAATCTAATATAGCATAGAAGTAATGCTTTATGATTTATTTACTTAATCCATGGGGTAAGAACCCATAATAATAACTTTACTATATGTGGAGAAAATAAAACATATTTCATTATTGTTTGTAATCTTATAATGTTAATTCTATAATGCATTAAGATTTGCAAACTACCCACTTGAGACAAAGTAACTTTATTTTGTCTAGATGTTTATTTTGTCTAGAACCTCAGCATTTGCATTAGGCACTTTTGTGTAAAGAAGTTTTGTGGCTATATTATTTGTATTTTATAACAAATATTGTTTAGAACTATCAAAACATCACACTTGGGGGGGGTTTCTATCTCATTCAAAGCATTATTTCATGAAACTCTAATAAAGTATATGGTTGTCTAAACAATGGTAAAAACAAGTTCAGAATTTCAGTGTGCAAAGGTGATGTCATGTTACACTCTATGTATAAGTATAACATGTTTAGACCATATAAAGTTGTGATACAATTACTCTGGCTTTTAAAGAAAAGTGATATAGCTCTATCAGAAATGCTCATCTATGGCTATGTGATATGCAAGCCATGATTCATTTATCCTATGTGGGCGCCTTGAGACTTAGCAAGAGCACAGACAATGTGTTGAATGAGCTCTTGGCCAACTCTTTTACAGTTCAGTCTTACCATGAGGTCTGTGTATTCAGCTAGCTTTGTATCATCCACGGTCTTGTTTGCTTTCTCTAGTAGGTCCTTTAGAAAGTTCTGTTGAGAAAAGACAGCACTCAGAAAATTTCATGTCATTGATCATAACGTAGTCTGCAACAGAATGTACCTGGATGAATTCAAAGAAAACCTGTATGGTAGAGCCTGGTGAGGAGAGGCCTTTGGAAGTCAGGTGAGCCTAGAGGTATCCCAATAATGAAACTACCTTTGCTAGGCACAATACCTGTCTCTTATTGAGATGAACTTTGTCACAGTCAGAGCTGTGTTGTGTTCTTATGACTGCAGTTAAAGGAGGATGTGAATTTTATAATGTGAAAGGATCCAAATTTAAAAAAAAAAATCAGCCCAATGGATGCCTTTCTTCTCACGTATTCATGTGGTCTTCCTGTGAGAACTGTAAAGCTCCCCATCTCTGTATCTCTCCAACCCGTGTGGAAAATGTCCAGCAAGCTAGATGAATATATACCTCCAGTTTAAAATGTATTTCCTGCTGCACCCCAAGCCATGTTTTCTATTAGTTTGCAGCTAGTGTTATGCCGTTCTCCAGATGGCCTGGTGGTTGGCTTGTAGGCATCACAGTATCTACAGATCTTTGTTCAAATGCTTCCACTGATTGTACAAACTACAACAGTTGGTAACGTCAAATCCTTGAGGGACATATGAATCATATTAAAACAGAGATTAATGTGGGAAGGGTGAAAATGATGATTATTAACTCAACAGTTGGAACTTGGGAGTGAGTTTAATTTTTGTTTTATAGAGAAAAAAGCTTTACAAAGTCTTGCCACATAAATGTCAGTGTGAACGCTGAAAGCTGAAATAGCCTTTCATTTTCTCCACTGCAGTTCATTTGTAACTCTTTCATTTCCTCGGAAAAGGAATGTATGCAGCTACGGAAACTGAGTGGATCCTGTGCCCAGAAAGTCTTGAGGGCTGTGTTTCTTTGGTGCTTTTGACAGCCCACCGTCTCCTTATCTAAAGAGAATTAGCTCTGCTGGAGTGACTTGACTTTGCCATTTTTCAACCTTTCTTGGTTTGATACATTTATTTCCACCTTGAGCACTCAGCTTCAGATCCAAAGTAAAGCATAGAAAATTCAAAGTTATCTGGTGGGGGTGAGTTTTACTTTTGAACCTTCTGAGGCTTTTTTTTTTTTTTTTGTCAGAGATTAATTGTATTAAAAAGCTTCATCAGACACTGAAATGGTGGTCACAAAAATAGCCTTGGAGAAACCTTGAGACACTTGGATTCAAAGTCATGTCTGAGAGAAAGCGATGTTTTACTCTATTATAGACCTTAAAATTAGCTTTCTTTCCTTAAAATTAGCTTTCTTGAAAGATCCATTAAAAAAAGAATGCCAACTTATCTTCAAAATTCTCCAGGGAGGAAGACTTCCATTTAGAATTTCCTTTCTGAGAATAGAATTTAGAACAAAGAGAGAAACTTTGAGAATATTTTGAGGTCAGTATGAAACGAGCTAAGGTTTCCATTATGTACTGCGATGAATTTCTCTTTTAGTTTAAAAGAGTAAAACCACATGGCTTTCCTGTCACCTCGTATAGTATAGTTGCAGAAAAGTTTCTAAAAGACATTGTTTTTGGAAACTTTATATCAAAATATCAACATTTTAAAGAGGCTGCGGTTGTGTCTGCTAGAGCAGTTTCACAGGGCTATGTGCCAGTCAAATCTCTAACATTCTTTCTTAAACCATGTTGAGGCATGATTGGGAAAACAGTGCATCCATTTCTCCACAAAGCAATGCAGAAACAGCTCACAGCGAGTGGAGCTTGAGATACAGTACTGTAGAAAACAAAAGCGTTATTGATATCAACAGACACTCTAGGGCGTGGCCTAGGTTCTCTTCCTAGGTAGGCATGTCATTTTAAAAAATACCCCAGTCATTCTGAACTTCTGTCTCTCTATACACTGGGAGTCATACTAAACTGCTTTGCAAATTTCCTGAAGAATGAATGCTGAGATACATTTCAAATGCAATATTATGTCTGTGACATACGAAGCACACATTCAGGTACTGAACAAACGTTAACTTCCTTCCCTTTTAAAAATAAAAATTACTTTGTGTGCATGTATATGGGACAGTGTAGGGCAATGGCCCACATGTGCAGATCAGAGAGTAATTCGTTTTCCACCGTGTGGAGTCCAGGGAAGCAAACTCAAGTTGCCAGGGTCGCTTCTGGGTGCCTAGACCCACGGGGCCACTGTGCTCGTCCCTGCTTGCATTTATTCACCGTGAATTCTGAAGTGAGAGGAATTAGGGCCTTTCTGACTAAGAAGCCTATCTCTGGTTGGCTGGAAGAAATGAGGCAGACAATTTGTGCTCTCTCCTGATTGGACTGTGATACCATTTGTTATGCTTTGCACATCATGGAATGCTGGGCAGTATCTTAGACTCCACACTACCATTACCCCCTGTTCTAAAGATGAAAAACAATAGAATGACATGGAGATTTGTCCTGAGATTATATTTGATTCAAAATTTTTTCCTTATATCCCCCTTCATTACTCTTGTGAGATATAAACTGATAAATATTATTTTCAAAATTTTAGGTTTTCCACAATTTAGTTTTATAGTTTATGTAGTTGAAAGGCAGCAGACGGTATGGTATGTGTAAGTCCTTAGATGTGGATTACTCTGTGATTAAACATTACAGCCTTGTGTCTTACTTCTGTGTGGCCTTCTGTAGGTCTCTTAACTTTTTCAGGCATTTTGTCACTAGGATAATGCTTATCTCATGTAATATATGCAAAGATCAAATAAATATGCATAAGGTACAACACATGTCTCTGTCATTTGGGTGTTTGAAAGAAAAATATATTTAGGCATTCAATTTATAAAATAAATTTTTAAATTTCAATGGAGAGTGGTAGCCTATTTAGTTGGCATATTTAGCTACATTTATCTATCCGTCTCTGTGTGTATATATGTCTATCATCCATCTATCTTATGTAACAATTTAGGTACACCACAGAAAATGCTAATTTTTTGCACTGATGAATAGAGTCTCAAGAAGTCTGTTTTTCGATCTGGTGTTTCATTAATGATGTGAAGAGTGGGTGCAAATGTACCACTGCTCAATGTAAGTTTCTTTTGTGGGAGGTTTTTTTTTTTTTTTTTTTTTTTTTTTTTTTTTTTTTTTTTTTTTTTAAAAAAAAAAACTATGAATCCCTTAGCAGTTCATGATTGCATTTGGAGGAAGCATGCTTAGCCTCAGCTTTGACTCACTCACCTTCAGTTCCTCAGTTTCTATGAAGCCGCTATGGTCAGTATCATACTTTCTCCAAGTCTGCAAGAAATTTGGAGACCGAGAACCATATTTAAATAATCAATCAATAGAGCCCTCTCTCAGCACCTTTCTTACAAGGTGGATGATTTTTACCTTCATGAATTCTTCACAGGACTTCAGTTGCTGGCATCGGAAGAGCAGCAGGAAATTCTCTTCTGTGGGTAAGACATGAGCCAACTGGAAAAGATGGAGAAACAGAGATGAGGGGCATGGAAAGATGCTGGGCCACCACCTGCTGCATCTGTTTTGCCTCCGCATGCTCCGTGAGCAACGATATGAACTGAGAAAATAGGAGCAGACAAACATAGGCTGACTAATAGAGTAGCAGAGAACAGACATAGTTGACTTTCCCTTTCTGATACTTTGCTTCTGCAAAATACTGAGGTGCATTTTAATGCCCATGCCCTGAGAACCTGGCTGCCTAGCTGAAGAGATGGATGTAGTGGATCACTTTTCATCTGCTGCACATACATGCAGATGCATGCTGCATTAGTTCTATGTCACTGATCAGGTATCGGTTCTCTCAGTGTGTACAGGATGGCACACACCATGGGTCTAATTTTTATGTGAAGTGAAAAATTGTGAGGCACATGCACATAGTTGAAAGGAAGGGAGAAAAAAATATATACATGTTTAATTCTGGAGAGAAACACAGTGGAAACAGACCAAAGGCAACTGCAAAACAGTAGAAAGAGATGTCACCAAAAGCAGGAGCAACTAGACAGTAATTGGGACACTCAAATTGTGATCTCTGCTCAGAGAACATGTGCTGCTTGAATCTGGGGCTCAGGTTAATTTTTCTTTTTCACTGCTCGACTCTGAAATTTCCCTTTAGGTCTCATTCTGTGACTTCAACAACTCTCTCTCCCCGTTCCCCTCTTTTGAGGGATAAAGAACCACAGAGCCCATTTTAAGACTAATATAATCTATCGCATGTGAATAAGGAGGGAGCGGATTGATGGCTGTACGGCTGATGTGACTTCTATTTCTGGCTTTGCTGCTAATGAGCTGTGGTCCCCGGCAACTTCCTTAGCTGCACTGGCCCTCAATATCTTCATCGCTAGGGAAAGGAGATGAAGGATAATTGAATGGCCGCAGCTCAAAATGTGTGCTATTGGAATTACTGACTCTTCACCATTAAAGAACTGAATCTTCATACGCAATATTTGACTAATTTTCATTAGACTCGAACCCTTATCCTCGATATATTCACTTTAAACCTGTCTAGGTCAGAGCTACTGAAATTTCTCCCCCACACAGTCTCGTTTCTCCTGAGAAAGTTTTATGTGACCCCAGGCCTATATAATATAGATATACAAATAAACACTTACTGATAAGAAACCATATCAATTTAGTTTAAAATAATTCTTTTATATAATTTTACTGTTTATTAAAGATGAACTCAAATCGTTTGTTTCTATATAAAGATTAAATCTTGGCTAGATGGTTGATACTGAAGGATGCAGAAGATCTTCAGTTTTCTAGAATCAACCTATGACAATTTCATGAAGCACAGTTAAAACTGTCACTGAAGTGAGCAGTATTTCACATAAACATGTAATATAAAATGGCACTACCATGTTTTCACGCCATTACAGAAATTTTTGAACATTTTCTCCTAATCCAAAACTAGAATTAATTTAACAAATTTTGGGGAAATTGAATTTGCCAATAGAAAAAAATTAAAATCAAACATCATAATATACTAAAAAGAATAATTTGCTGCCTGCTGAGGAATGCAGTGTAGGGAAATATTAGAAGTCTTTGTTTTCCATAATTAAGTTATTATGCATTTCTGAGAGTAGAACACTCACATGCACAGTAAGGAACACTGTACTTCCAGCACACATCAGTCCTCACTGGGTGTTCCTGGTAGTGCTGATGTTGCATGGTGTGACATGTGTGCAGTGCCAGATAATGTGCGAGTTCATCACCAAGCATGCTGTGAAGATGTGAGTGCTTCTGGAACATCTTAGATTCATTACACTGTTAATTTTCAATTGATTTTTGTTTCTTGCATGCTCCAAACCTTTAACTGTTACCATGTTGTTTGTGACCCCCATAGAGGTCACCATTCCGAGTTTAAGAAGATGCAGTTGAAATTAACACTGAGGTCAGAAGATAATCATAAAATTTAAGCTAAATCATCGGAAAGATGTTCACACCTACTTATAAAATTTCCAAACTTTTAGGCCCATCAAAGTTTGAAGCTTAATGCAAGCCATCATTTTACCCTATGGGCAAGCCACCTCCTCTTTCTTATAACTGTGTAATATCTTAAAGTATCTTGTTCCTAGATCTTTGAAAAATATCTTAAATTACAACAGTTCTGTTAATAGTCTTTATGTATGGGTTAGAGTATGGAAAGACAAAATGAATAAACCTTGCTAGAATATTTAGCGTGGTCCAGTCAGGAAACATCTTAACTAGAAGCAAATTCCACTAGTGTGGGTAGATAATAATGTATCTAAATGGTGAAAATAGGGCTTTATGACTTGCTAGTAATTTTAGAAATTAAGTTATGTTTTGGTCCATAAATATACTTATATTACTGTACTGATATATACATATACATATATATATACACACACACACATATATATTTCAGGTATGTTAGTACTACATTCAAGTATTGTCTGTATAGCTGCTTTCTTTATCCATAACATTTTGCCTCCCAGAAAATAATACAGCTCAATAATAATTTAAAACACAAACTTTTGAGTTGAAGATTCTGAAATTAAGTGATCTCCTCTGCCTGCTTGCTGACTCTGAAACTTAGTTAAACTTGATGACTGTTAACAAAGTAGGTGCACATCATGCTGCTTGATTCTAACAGTAGGATGAATTGCTTGCTCCTTCCCTCTTGGAATGCAACTGAAGCACTTGTGGGCGACCGCCACCATTGGCTATGAGAAGCCGTGCTTCTTTCTACGCATTGAAATCCAGAACTTGTCTCCCTTGAGATCTTTACTTTCCACTGCATCTGTATGTGGGGCCCTAGCAGAAATTTGCTATAAATAATTTTCATTATTAAAGAATGATGTTAAGCCCAAGCTTCCAGAGACTGAAGCTAAGGTGGAGAGAAGAAAAGAGGAGAACTGGACAGTGCGGGTGTGGCGGGATTAAGGTGTCAGCCGATAAGGTCAGAAGACACTTCCGGGACCCTGGAGGGGGTGTAGTCAAGCCCATTGATAAGTGGCTGCTGGGATCTTGGGAAGGTTCTGTCTCTGTCTAGTGGTTAAGGTTCTGCGCTCTCACCATCGTGGTCCAGGTTCGATTCCCAGTCAGGGAACAAAAAAATAAAATAAAGATAAAAAGAGAGAGGAAGAACCGGCCTTCCCAAGATCCCAGCAGCCACTTATCAATGGCTTGGCCACACCCCCTCCAGGGTATCGGCTGAAGCGCCACAAAGCCCAGTGCAGGGAACACATTCTGGAGAGGTTCTTTTAGAACTTCAAAGAACATGAGGAGAGAGGGAGGATTTATCCAGGAGATGTGTGAGGACAGAGAAGGAACAAAACCGAAGTCCTAGGTCTTAAAGAATGAGGAAATAGGTTAGGGATGAGACAAGGTGACCAACAAAACTTGATGGCAGTGGTGCATGACTGAAGGTTTTGTGTGGTTCTGGAAGTCTGTCTGTTATGTCATGGCTGTGATTAACACAGCACCCATTTAGGACTGGAACAGACAATCTCAACGCTTCCTTTGCCTATTGGAAAGCAACTTTTAATGCTTGGAGTGGATCTTTCCCAGGCCTTTTTAGGAGCTCAGAGGGTTTCTTGTTTATATCTTATGCCTATCCAGAGTAAATGGAACCCAGTGTATCAGATGCCTAAAACAAATGTGTGTGATTTCTTTTAAAATTAGAAATAGTTTGTTTACTTGATAAAGGGTCAACAACCTTTATTTACAACATTTTCTACATCCCTTGAATTTTATAAAATATTTGTTGCCTTAAACCAAGAAATAGTGATTTCTCTTAAAAAGCATACTCCCGAAAATTCACCCACTATTTAAAAACAGAAATAGTAAAAGTAAGTAATGATTAGATGTAATATCAGGGAAATTTACCCATCTTTGGTTTGTAAGGTTTATGTAACTCATAAAAACTAGAAATTTCTAGAATGTCAACTATAAAGGAAGTTATAGTCGCCTTCTCCTTCTGTTTTTCTCAATACAGTGTTTCTCCATGTAACCCAGGCTGTCCTGGAATTCACTCTGTAGACCAGGTTGGCCTCAACTCAGAGATCTGCCTGCCTCTGCCTCCTGAGTATTGGGATTAAAGATGTGCACCACCATGCTTGCTGTTCTTTATGGATAGTGCAGATAAATATTTCTTTGTGCATGCTGTTTTGATTTAATTATAAAAGTATTGATTGTATCTATATACAAAAGGTTCTTTTAAAATATCATTAATCCATTAATGTTATACTAATTATACTATATCTTATTTAAAAACAAATGAATTTTACTCACATAAAAACTATGTTAAGGAAAAAAAAACCACTTTAAAAGCATTGCATATGTATGGATGATATGTGCCTGAGGTAAATAGGAAGACTTTCTTTTCAAGGTGAATTCTACAATGTGGTAGTCCTGTGTTGTCTGTTGGTCATTTTGTCAATGCATAGGAATTATTATTCAAATTCAAATGATTATTCAAAATAATTACTCAAATCATTATTCACACAGATGTGAAGATTCTTTATCTGTAATAGTTAAGACAAGGTCTAGAATGTGCCAAAGATCTTTCACAGAAGATGCTTGGTAGGACTGCTGTGTTCTTAGATTTGCTAAGTCACTGATGTCCACATAAGTTCTCATTGCTGGCTTCAAGATTGTTGGTGATGTGTTAGTCGCTGAGTCACTTGCTCTCTCTTTTTTAAACTCTCCAGTCTTTAATGGAGTTGCAAAAAAAAAAAAAAAAAAAAGTCAGTTGAATCAAGGGGGTGAATGGAAGGCAAGACAGTCAGTTGCAGTTATAGATAAAATCTCTTAGGTCTTTACTTACAGAATTGGTTGCTTGGCACTGAAAGTGGAGAAGCAAACTTCTTTCTATTTGCCTGTGTCCCTGGGGATACCATCTACATTTCTCTACTGTTTCTTTGCCTAGCAACTGCATTAATAAATATTTTACTGATGAAGTGAATGACGGTAACTGTTTGTCTAGAGTCAGCTATAAACACATGGAAGTAAAGTTCCCTTGGACACAATTCATCTTATTACTGTGCTGTGGATAGGGACTGTAATGGACACTGGAAGATGCTATCCAGAGCTGTTTCTGGTTCCAAGAGTATTAATGTGTACCCAGCTGCCCCTTTGAAGAATTGTCTGGGCTGACGATACCTGCACCTCCAACAAGGATGTATCTCATGATTAATCCACATGGGAGTATAAAAGCCCTACCCTTTTAGTCCAAATGGGAAACCTCTGAGGGGGCACCTCACTTCAGAGCTCATTACAGAGAAAGTCTCCAATAAAGCTTTGTTGGGGCTCAGCATCCCTCAAGACCCAGGCCTGCTATCTTTGCTCTCCTTCTGAAGGATGTGATGCCCAAGTACTTCCTTAGAAACTCAGGTCTGCATCCAGAGAACTCAACCCTAAAGGATTATTATTTGCATTCTTTGTCATTTTTTCCCTCCCCTTATGCTTTAGAAGGGTTTGAAATTTTACCCACGCCTTATCTTGCTTTTGAATTCTAGGCCACTATTTCTATTGCTAGTCACTCATAGTAAGACTCTTATAGGAAGATGGATGATTTCAAAATCTTTTCTCTTAACAATTTCTAAGTGAAAGATAGGTACAAAAATAAAGCAAAATGCTACACGTCAGAGAAGCACTCACGGGGTGTGAAATCACAGAGAGACAAGTAGCTGAAACAGACATGTCAACATGCACAAGGGCAGGATCCATCACATTTAAAGACAAGTATGTGACATATCACACTTCCCAAGCATCTTAAATAAGGATTTGTTTTCACATTTGGAAACCAAAGGAACAATTTTTTTTTTCCCGCCAATAAGAAGTGAATCCAGGCATGTGAAAGGTAAATAGTCATGAACTTAAAAGTATTTGAGTTCAATAACTTGAATTTAATAAATTATGTAAGGAGGAGAAAGAAGTTTTTGACATTTAGAACAATAGAGTCGGGTTTTCAGTAACTCATTTCTGTATTTAGTAATAATGCCAAATATGCATACTAAGCTTTGTTTAAAATCAACTGTCTCATTGGACATTAATGATCATAGCAGATATATGAAGCTAGAACATAATCATGTTTGTTCATAGTCTAGAAAACAAACGCTCTGAAACTGTTCTTATGTAAATGTAGTTTGAGGCAGTGCTCAAGTTAGATGTTCTAACATTATTGGTTCTGAGACATGCCTTACTATCAGCACCTTCCACTCAAAACAGTGTTTCTAAGAACTCATTTTTTGAAAAGTCTATACAGAACAAAATTTCAAACCCCATTTCACCATTAATCAGTTTCCCCAGTTCTAAAGTGGATAAATATTCTGCAACAACAGCAACCACCACTCCACCTTCAACTCTGCTAAGTGCATACGCTTAAACTCCACCACGGAAGAGAGGAGGGATGGCCAGAGATGGTCTGCTTCCCTTCCATAGTCGTTACAGTTTTTAGTTTAAAACAGTCTTTAGGTCTATTTTTTTTTCCGTGCACACACTGACTTGGACAGATTGAACACTAAGTAGAGAGAAGTTGATAGGCTCCCACACGTTGCCCAAGGGAGCGCAGGGAAAGTTTAAAGATTTGCCATCTAGCAAAAGGAGGCATCTGTGTGTACTTCATGTGGGACCTAGGGAATGGAACTCTATGACTTGCTAAATCATCCAGTCTTCCTCCTTAATTATTTTAATGAACCTTCTTTACAATAGAACTATATTAGTCTGAATAAATTTAGAACATTTCTGACTGCCATGGTATTTGTTATCTCAGATTTTCAATTCTCCTATTTAAATTTAATGAACAATCTTATTATTACTGAACCATCTTTATGTGAATTTTAAAATTTATTAAAGTCACTATGTTCAGAAAATTAGACATAACATCATTTCTTTCCTTGAAGAGGTTTTAGGTAAAAATCCATGTTATAGAAAGTATCAGTTTACTGTATCAGGTCAGAACACTGAAAATTAAGTCCTGAATTTTCCTTTCTTTTAATTCAATTGGGTGGTTCCCACAGGGAGGCAGATTACTGCATGCATATTACTTTCCTTTGATTAGACTTCAGTGAGTTCTGGAGTCTAACTAACAAGTGAGCACAACATAGAAGCTAATTCAACCCCTTTCTTCTTTGAACACTAAAGCATAGGGTGCTTGCTAAAGGGAAGGAGACTATAAAGCATTTGAAAAACATGGGGTTTAGTGTTCTTTTATAGCTAGCTAGGCTTTTTATATTGAGGTGGCATATTGTAAGCAGGATTTCTAAGCAAGCAATATCATGTATCAAATTGGACACTAGATGAACTACATTCAGCACAACTTTCTGGTGACACCAGAGAGTGAACTGTGAGTTCACAATCCCCACTGTAATGCCTCCCTGCTCTCCGTAATGCTTTATTTTCCCCAGCTTTTCTAGCTACTCTGGACATGTGTAATGACCCACAGCAGAAGTATACTTTCTATTCTTCTGTTTTAAAATTCTCTTATAATTAGCAAATCTTTTTCAGCTGCCTTCTCAAAAATCTTGGCTAATAACTGTTTTGAGGGCTCACAACTGTACAGGGTACGGTGTCGCTAAGTTACACTGGTTGGCAGGTTTGCTGTTCTCTCTCTCCCTCTCTCTTTATCCACTTTCTTTTACTTTCGTTCTTCTTTATGCTTACAAACCCCTTCCTTCCTAACAGTTCTTATCTCAACCTTGTGGAGATTGTGTGTCACTGAAACCTAACACGAGTGTTGGCTTCTCATGGACGTGAAAGTTGAAATGGCAATGTTAAGTCTGAAATGGTTAGACTCTATCACACACGGCATACCCTGGATCTATTTTACCTACATAAAAACATAACACTTTTTAAATACGCTCCATGCTTTTACTACATAACTCTGGAACACCAAATAAGTGAATTACAATAAATAACCAAGGCCACTGGAGTGCTTCAAGGTGAAATTGCTAAATACAAGATAGTAATCTTCCTTCAACTAGAATTATAAAGTATCTGGGCTCTGAGATAGTCAGTTTACAAAAATCTGTGATATTAGATTTTGAAACTAGCTTTGAGCAATTATTTCATTTCACTTACATAAATATATATATACATAAATAAATATGATTTTATTATTCTTGTTTTGATTAGTTGGCCTCTACATCAACAGTAAATTCAATGAGTATTATCTATTTATACAGTAATGAGTTTCACACAGGCAAAGAAAAAAGCGTATGCTCCAGGGAGAAATTTTAATTACAAAGATAATAATAGCATGTCATTCCTTCACTCTATTTGTAGTAGGTATTTAAAAATATGTATATTTCACATTGGTACCACAAGTGTCCTAATAAGATCAATTATTTGAAAACCAGGTTAATTTTCTGAATCAAAGGGGAATTATAACAATTTTTTGAAGGACAAGGCATCTTACAAATGAAGGTACTGAGAATGTTTTATGAATATAATTATGATTGTGATATTTCATATCTTAAAATATGACTTTATTTATTATTCTAAATAAAGCTTTTTACCAAGCCTTTTTAAATAGTAGAGATAAACACAGCTGAGATTTCACCAGTAGGAATAAGGGAAGCAGCAATTATTTTGAAATTTGAGAGTATAGACGAATAGATAATTGATTTCCTTCCTTGATTTATAGGTATAATAAGATGTCTTTAAGAAGAAAAGTCATTGTCAAAGGCAAGATTTGAGATTCACTGTTTTAGCTTCTAGAGATTCAGATGTGTACCTATACCAGACTTAACATGTTCACTCACTGCAAGAAAGTCATTGTGCTTTTGATAGGGTCATCTGTCAATCTTAAATAAAATGTCCAAAACCAGGGTGCATCCTATTGTCATGGCATCTTCAAAGGGCTGAAAACATTTGAGTTTAAAATTTTGTAGAAAAGTTTACACTACTAACTGTTAACACACTAATTGGGTTCTTGGTCGCTGTACTGAGGGCAGTGTGGGGTGGGCAATGCAGAACCTGCTCACCCAGAAGATGGAATTTGCTTGTTCTGTCAGTGTCCATGACGGGAGTGTGAGATAAACTTAGTGTTTCACTTTTCAGTCTGCTTTATAATGCCTTTAAGTTAGGACTGGGACTACATTAAGCTCTTCAGTCTCTTCAAGTTTCTTTCATATTAATTTGAAGTGTTGAAAAAGAAGATGCTATACTGACATTGAACGGCCTCTATGAACAAGTTATGCTTGACCTAACATAAGAGTACATTTCAAAGTTGATGTTCATTCATTAGTTCACACAAACATGTAACTTCCTTACCTCTACAATTCCTATTTTTCCATCATCTCTCTGCCCATACTGATCCACAAAGGTTTTCATCTCAGGTGATAACTCCTAAAATCATAAAAAAGTTATGTAAGTTGTTTGTGGAAAAAAGTTCTTGTAATGATGTTAATAAATTACTACAAAGAAACATGAAAATTGAAATAGAATAGTTGTCAATATACTTTTAAAATGTCTGCATTGTGGAAGTTTTATTTTATTTTTCTGCACAGCTTTGTCTTATAATAACTCCTTATTTTAACATAATATCTTGTTTATGGGAAGTGAAATAGGTATTTGGCTTCGACGAGCAAAATATGTACATGTGGAAGCGCAGTCTAGTTTGTAGACAATGAATCTTTCTGACTTGAAGTAGGTGTATGTTCATTACACAAAATTAGAAAATTAAATGTTGTGAGAAAAGCAAAAGAGGAGAAAGTGGCTGGACAAACTGGTGTTTCACTAGGGATAGCAGTACTGAAGACCACATTGTAGGCCACAGATTAAACGTGTCTGATCCTTGCCTCTCCCAGGACCAGAGGAAGCAATTTTCCGAGCTGCCCTGATTCTACTTTCCTCAAGATATTATTTTCCCACATATTTTGTCTAGTAAATAGTGCTTTGGAGTGACAAATGTTATCTTCTTATTTGACTTTTCCCACCTCTAATATAGTTATTCCTTTTTATAATCTCTTCATATACCAATATATTAGAAAGTTATAAACTACAAGCCATTTTAGTTTTGAACACTTCAGTCTCAAGCAAGGCCCAGTTAAAATATCTATGTTACATGAACTGGTCTATTTAAAATAGGTCAATTCTCACTAATACCCTCTTCTGTCTTTTTGGAAAAGCAAATTAAGGTTCTCAATTTTCACCACAATGAACAAGATGACAGCGCCAACCACACAGTTTACTGTAGTCGGTCAAATATAATCGAAGGGCCACAGTAAAGCTCCATGGCATCAATATCAGCATTTACCCTTAAAAATCATAGTACATATGTAGTAGAACTAAAGCAGCAAGAAATAATAAATTAATTTAATTACACTGTGGTCTTAAAAGGACTATTCTACTACGGATAATTTTCACTTTGCGTTTATTAAATCTTTTCATAGAAACACGTATAAGAAAATGAAAGTGTCTAGCTCAACAGTGTCAAGCATGCGGATATCAGTCCCAGACTTTTTAAAGCATATCTTTCAGTGAGAACAAAAGCAAAGTCTTCATCGTTAAATACTAAAACCATATGATACTACTAGTTCAAGAAGCAGACTTGATATTCAGCTTGAGAAGTTTCTGGGTAGCAGCTGGGTTGCAATATATGCTTTAAATAGTGAGGAGCATGTATGGTTAGCATCATCAATTAAAGGCTTAAAGATGAGAGCAAATTAATGACGAGACCTTGTTTGGTACAGAAAGATAGTGATTTAAGAAACGTTATACTGGTCTATCATATTCATTTGTGGAAATGTGAAATTTCACATTATTGTGATGGGCCAAATACATGTTTTTCTCTCTGTCCTTCTATTTCAGAAAATGAGAAGAAATCTTATTTATCAGGTCAGTGTGTGTGTTTTAAATAAAAGAAATAGATAAAAGTAGGTTTATATCAGTAGATCACTAGTTTAAGAAATATGCCCACTATATGTAAATTCTTAATCGGGATCTTAATTTTGATTTTAGTTAACCTATTACATAATCCATAAGAATACTCAGGTGTCAAGGTATTAGGAAACTTTATATGATCATAAGCTTGTGTAAAAGATGATTCTTACTAATTTTTTATCTAATTACTGCTTCTTATAGATCAAAGTTAGGATCTAGGCAGTAGGAAAAATAAACTTTAAACTCTAGGCCTCCCACCTGAATTCTGTTTTTCTATGCTTTAAATTATAGATATTTACAAAAAGTAAAAGTGTTAAAATGAGGAGAAATCTATGAAATATACAAATTTCATGAATACTTGTATTTATAGGACAGAAGTAATCCAATATTAACATTACTTCTGAAAAATTAAAATATATTCATTTAGCTGTTACAAGCATTATCCATGGTGGTAATTATAATTTCTATAAAAACAGGAGTTCCCATGTACATTTAATTTATTTTAAGTGAGGAAGAAAATGACTTTAGTCTTATTATCTAAAGACCCATAGAACTATAATAATAGTATTACATGGTGATACAGTGTAATGTATGGTCATGTACAAAGTGGAAATGGGCAAAGTGCATAGAAGGCATTTTTATTTGGTCTCATTCCATTACACTTTCACATCACATTGTATTAAATCTGAGCAAAAGAATTCCCAGATCATGGTCTAGTTTAAAGTCGGTCTGGTAAGGTTTCAGCAACTTCATAGCCTGCTTGCAATACATTAGAGTACGTTTACACCCTGTGGGATTCTTTCTAATACGTTGTATAGGGATATACCTACTATACAAATTTTACTGTAGACAGAACAACAAAAACATTACATCTCCACATAGAGCACTAGAAATGGCACACTATATAATATCTAGGGATGATATGGATATCATATTTAATTTAAAATTTTTTGTACTTGTAGTCTAAAAGACCAGAGACCATTAACATTCAACTACTTCAGATTTAACATTGCTTTCTGAAAGGCAGTCTTACATAAATGCCAACAGACCTGTAAAATTCTTAACCTGCTCTCCTTTATACAAACATCTCATAGACTTAAAAGCTGACTGGAGATATTTTATCTTTATGATTACACCATTCTTTCCCAACAAATACGTTCGGTCCAGAGAAATCAATTTATAACCAATAATTACCATTTTTTTTAACTAATGGCTTAAGTCAAAACCACAGCTTATCTTAAAATCATCAATAATAGTTTCTCATCATATTTTTTTTTCTACAATGCATAAAATTCCGATAAGTTTTGTTTTATTGTTTTCCTAATTTGGGGGCTTCTCTCCAACAAAATAAAAAAAAATAACCATTTCTTGCTAAATATACTTATGTGACAAATTGGTTATCTTTTTTTTCCCTTCTTCTTCAGAGATAAGGGTTTAAGGCAAGCTGTTTTCTCATTCTCCACCCCCCAGCTACACCGACATCGCAGCAATAATTAGCACTAGAATCTGCAGATCTGCTCTTCACCACCAAGGGGCAGAAATGTATTTCTACCCTCAACTTCGCATCAGGAAAAAAGAAGTTAGAAATCGCCCAGCCAACTCAGTATTAGAGATGCGGATCTGATAAAGGGTCTCCTTCATTGATGTTTCCTTTTAAGTCTTATTAAGGAGAGGACGAGTATAGACTATACACGTCCGATTTAAGACAATCGGGATTTTCTCTTTTGACTCCCCCGCGCACGCACAACACACACACACACACACACACACACACACACACACACACACACACACACACACACACACACACGCACGCACACTTTTTCTCCTGATGCAATTTGGAAAGATGCTCTTTCTTGCCTCTCTTAGCCTTTACTTCCGCCCACGAAACCTTTGTCATGAAACACAAGAATAGGTATGTCCTAGGATTGAAGGGTTCTTCACAAACCCAAGCCTACCAATCCAGCCTTCTTTCGCGCCTGCAGGAGCTCCTGGATCAAGTTCTGCAGCTCCTTTCCTTCCAGGTAACCACTTCCTGAAAAGACAAAGAGGCACCCAGGTGTCAGGTATCTCGTTCTAAGTTTCTTGGTTCTTCCCAGGACAGCTGTCCTGGGAGGCTATGTAGCCTGAGCACTGATTAATCAGCAATGGGTAAGCACGCTGCAGGGCTCCCCTTTCGAGGTGTCAAACTTCAACGGCCCTGAGGGCAAAGGAGGAGAGTGGGGTTGCCCGGGACTGTCTTTGAAACTTTTGGGGGACAGGGTTTCTCTATTTTTCTCTCTGTCCTGCCATTGCTCTTCCTAGAAAGGTGAACGCTTACAGCTTGGGGCTGCCATACAAGCAGTGTAAACTTCCAGGCTGACGGGTCGGCATGGAGGGGGCGGGGGGGGGGGAGAGGCAAGACAAGATTAGGCAGGATGATTGAAGAAGAAAAGGATGGTTGAGATGAAGAGGGTCCGGGGAGGGGAAGGGCAAGAAAAGGAATGGGAATGGGTCTTGAAAGGGTTAAAAAAAAATAATCACCGTCAGCGTCGAAATGAAGCCAGATCTCGAAAAACTGTGAGGCTGTGATCAGGGATGATTGCAGGTGGGATTCTGCCATGGTGCAGCCGCGAGTACCAGGGCGCTGAGCGCGAACCTCAGGGCGAGAGGCAAGCACAGGCTGAGCTGGGCGCGGCGCGGCGGGCGCTGTCCTCGGTGCTGCTACGTTCCGGCGTCCTCCGGAGTTCTCTGCACCCCGCACCCAGTTCTCAGTATTTATCCCGCCGGCCTCGGACCGGGCCACGCCTCCTCCTGCCTCCCTTTCCTAGCTCCCGCCTCTTGCTCTCGCCAACCCTCTTCCCCTCCCCTCCAGATTTCTCTCTTCCCTGGAATTAGCTGGAGCTGGAGTTTTGGAGTCTAGGAAGCAGCAGGTGGTGGGGATCCCTTGCTTAGGCTCATTTCTTCTTCGCACAGTCCCCTGATCCAGGGAGACTCTTAGCCTCACTTACCTGGAAATAATTTGATTTTCAGACAGAAGGGAGAGCTTATGGAGGGTAAATCACATTGGTGGTAATTTTGTCTGCTTATTGTTTATCCAGACAGCCCAGTATTTGTTTGAACAACAGACTGTCAGGTATTAGTCTAATTTGATTAATGTATACAATGGGTTGGATAACCGCTGTGAATGAAGACTGTTACATGGCTATTGAGGATGTGAGCTGTCCTTACAGATCGAAAATGCAGGGTTATGCTGCTTGTGCTGTTGTTTTTTAAAGCTTGAAGTAGAATTATTGAAATGCAATAGAACTAACTCATACAAATTGAGATGTTAGGAAAAAAGAGATTTTTAGCAATACCATTAGCTACTCCCTCAAGCCTTCCAAAGTACAAACCTGATGAAAATGTAACACATGGTTGCCAGGTAAACCAATGATTCAGCCCACCCCCAGCTGACTTTACCACCTGTATCTCTCCTATCTCTGGGTGAGAAAATTTTAGAATCTGGAAATCACTAGATGTGAATAAAACTACCTAATTACATGTTACATTTGATATTTTAACTTAAATGTTGTATTGGTGTTATCGTTTATATTAGTATTTCTAGGTTGTCTGATGGTCAATGTTTTGAGCCCTTACTGTCTGCTGAAAATGTGTCCCAAGGGTCTGCTTACAAGAAGACAAAAGCAAAGAAGTGTGATATAGCTTCCAAAACAAGCCCCATGTTTTCACCCTTGTAATCAAATGTGAAAACATCCACACTTATGTTTCTGAGACTGTGACTCTCTCTAGCAGTGGGATTGTGAGACATTATGAAATCCTCCAAGACCATCATTTCAAGACTAGGAACATTTCATTGTCTTCTCCACACGGGTCTCATGGTCATAACACTCTACAGTTCCTAAGAACATAAATTATTTTTACTTTCATCACTTGGTCAGATTCTCACACAAATCTCAAATTTATATTATACAAGAGGCAAGCTAATCTCTAAGAGGTTAACAACTTGATATTCTTTTACTTATATGCTCAGCTGCTTATACTTCCATTTATTCAGTGAACATTAATTAACACCTTTTATGTCAAATACTCTGATAGATCGTGGAAGTAATGAAATAAGAACTATTGAGGCTCAGTCTTCTGGTGAAGTAGTCACATAGATAAATGTGACAGGGCATTTTGATACAATGAGCATAAGTTACTTTTGTGCATAAACCCAATTTCCCAGGGAAACAGAAGCTCAACTTAGCCAAGTCACATGCTTACACAGGAAAATGTGTCCCGAGGTAGACACTTTGGGATCTAAGGCAAAATGGTCATGAAAATGAAACACCAACAGCCTGAACAGGTTCATTCTAGTTCCTAGAATATTAATTAGTAGACGATCCCATTTGTATTTATAATAGTGGACAAGAGCTTTGTATGAAAAGTATGATATACAAACTGGGCTAATGTGCAAGACAACCTCTGAATATCACAGAAAAACCACAGTGTTTGTAGAATTACTTGAAGACTTATTATGACCCCTTATTTTTATAATAGAGATAATACTGTCTAGACTTTGGATAAATTTTAAAACAAAGAGAAATGTTACAAATTAACTAAGCAAATGTGGCCCAGAGAAACAAATGAAATGAGGACATGTTTGTATTATTTTCATAACTATAACTAATATTTCACCTAAAAAAACCAAAATAAAATCCTTACAGTTTGTGGCATAAATTCATTTAAATTTTAAAATATTTAACTTTTTAAAAAAGAATTTTATGTTAAATTCTGAGTATCAAAAGACAATTTAAGGAACTTAAAATATTCTGTAAGAATCACTTTTGTGAACTCATTATTTGAAAGCATTATTTATTTATTTATTTATTTATTTATTTATTTATTTATTTATTTATTTATTTACTTACTTACTTACTTACTTACTTACTTACTTACTTACTTACTTACTTATTACTTACTTACTTCAGAATTTCCATGGAGGAATGCTTACATGCTGTGGGTGGGAAAAAAAATACAGAATTTGCTTGGAGTTGTGGGATAAGGTAGTGAGTGCATCCTGTTTCTTTCTTACTGAGTTATTTTTGAGGACACTTATATATAGACTGTGGAGATCTGAAGTCCCCTTTAAGTTAGTCCTTAGTGCTATCCTGAAGTAATCAGTGTTAGACGTTCTGTGCTTAGACAGACATATAAATACACACATGCCAGGTTTTGGTTATTTGCTTTTATTGAAAAGAATCTATATTCTGTATATTGTCCTCTGTTTAAACACTAATAAAGGCCACCCATCCAGTGTTATCACCAACGTCTAACTTATACTTTCAAAGAGTTGTAGACACACCATCTTTTCTAGTGTTTCACTGTGGCAAACATCTGTGACAAACATCTGTAAACATTTATTTCAGATATACATGTTTTCTGGTTATAGAGGTACTATTGTTAGTTCGAAAGCATGCATCATTTAAAATTTAATTTTAAGGAATATTTCTAGGTTACCTCTTCCAGTTTGTACCAACTCAAATTAACAAGTCATAAGCATGGGCTCTTCCCCATCTTTGGATACCATTGCCTTGATTCCTTAAATTTACATTTTGGTTTGTTTTTTCTTGGCTTTTTTTTTTTATTTTTTAGCAGAAGAAATTTAACTTCATCACAAATCATTTTCTTTTGAAGATGGCCCCAGATTCTCATCTCTTTTAAGACTTTGGGGGGGGGTATTTCAAAATTTAATTCATCTTAAAGTCATTAAAAGACTGAGTGTTTAGTTCTACTAATCTGAAATGACTGGAGAACTATTTCTGCCTCCTGTCCTCTGAATTGTTCAATTCATTAACCATGGTAGGGAGCTTGTTACTTCTCAAATATTCAGGAACCTCTGACTTTCTAGGATTCTGTGAGAAGTATGCACACTGAATGATGAGATTGTTCCATAAGATTAAACTTTCCAAAACTATTTCAAAGCACTTTTATGACTTTCTTTATGAGCCTCATTACCCAGGATTACGGTGAATGGGTTCATGATCCCATATGTCATAAAAGTAGAAAAAATCTTCAGTACAATCAAACTCGTTTGCATTTCATGTCACTGAATTATTGCTTCTCCATTCAGACTCAGGTCTCTATTGGTAATTCAAATCACTATGCATATGGGAAATCCAGAACCTTCAAGGTTGAATGAATGCTTTCTTTAGCCTTCATTCAGAAAAGAAAACTCTCAAAGATATTTTACTATGCTCCAGTACATTCCATAACACTCTCTTATTATTTTTTTTTGTCAGTCTTTTATGTTTCTCCTCATGGTGTTGGGAAAGAATTTTTGCAATTTTTTGGGAGCACAATTTGTCTAATCTCATTGAAAGATGGAAACATATGCCCCAGACAAAGTAATTCAGGATCTAGAAGTATATTTGAAGCAGGCTGGTGTTTTCCAAATCTGGTGACTAGAGTTTCTTTTAGAATCTTGCATGTCCTATGAGCAAGTAACTATATTTCACTCTATTTTAGCTATTGGGCTTTTGGCATTGGCCTGATACACAACTGACTTATAAGGCCAGGCTCTAAACACCATACTGTGGAGAAGTCAGACTACAGCTGTCCCAACTGGCTGCCACCATAGTATCCATTGGTAGACCTGAGTTAGTAAGGCTTCAGACCCTTGAGATCCCAGCTATTGGGCAGCCCACCAGCATCCCGGGATACAGCTCCACCCCAACTCAGCTATCAATGCTCCCCCAGCTGTCACTGAAATTTCACAGCTATAGCCAAAATTAGTGTGGCCATCATCTGAGGTTGCTAATATTTGAGGTTCTTGGTACAATAGTTTAGTTAATGGGACAAAATGAAGACACTCAGTACCAGGTTGCATAAAACAACCCAGCTGGATGCTTATACTGGGTATCATTGGATACTGATCATAGTTTCTACAATGGACTACTGTGTGGCCACAAAGAGAACCAAAATGGAGAAATGGCTCAATGTAGAAAACCCAGGCTCAATTTTCAGCACTGATGAGGCAGCTCACAACAACCCATAACCCAGTCCCAGAGAATCCAACACCATCTTCTGGCTTCCAGTTCCCACCTGCCCTTGGATCACTCATACAATACTTTTTATTTCCCCTTCCCACCTTGAACCCTCTTTGCTACCTAGCTTCTCTTGATCTGTGTATAGTAGTGTGATTATCCTTTATTGTACAGCTAATGTCCACGTATAAGAGAGTCCATACCATGTTTGTCTTTCTGGGTTTGGGTTACCTTACCTAATTTTTTTCTAGTTCTATCTATTTACCTGAAAATTTGATGATGTCATTGTTTTTAACAGCTGAGTAATAAGCCATTATGTAAATGTACCATATTTTTTTTTTTTATCTGTTTTTCATTTAAGAAACATCTAGGTTGTCTCCATTTTCTAGCTATTAAAAATAAAGCTGCTATGAACATAGTTGAGCAAATGTTCTTGTGGTATGATTGAGCATCTTTTGGGTATGTGCCCAAGAGTGGTTTACTGATCCCTGAAGTAGATTGATTGACAATTTTCTGGTAAACCACCATAATGATTTTCTAAGTGGCTGTACAAAGTCTGCACTCTTACCAGCAATGGAGGAGTGTTCCCCTTGCTCCACATCCCTCCAGCAAAGACTGTCACTTGCGTTTTTGATCTTAGCCATTCTGACAGGTGTAAATGGAATCCTCAAGTTGTTTTGATTTGCATTTTCTTGATGGCTAAGGAAGTTGAGCAGCTCTTTAAGTGTTTTTTGACCATTTGGGGTTCTTCTGTAGAGAGTTCTCTCTTTAGATCTGTTACCCATTTTTAAAAATTGGGTTATTTGGTCTTTTGTGTCTAGTTTCTTCAGATCTTTATGTATTTGGGAAATCAGCCCCCTGTTTAATGTGAGGTTGGTGGAGATCGTTTTTCATCCTGTGGGCTGCCATTTTGTCTTATTGACAATATTTTTTCTCTTACAGAAGCTTTTTGGTTTCATGAGGTCCCACTTCTTAATTGTTGGTCTTAGTATCTGTGCTACTATTGTTCTATTCAGGAGGTTGTCTTCTGTGCCAGTGCATTCAAAGCTCTTTTCCTATTTCTTGTCTATCAGGTTCAGTGAACTGGGTTTATTTTGAGGTCTTTGATTCATCTGGACTTGAGTTTTGTCCAGGGTAATAGATATGGATCTATTCGCATTCTATATACCATCATCTAGTTATTCCATTAAAATTTGTTGAATATGCATTCTTTTTCCCGTTGTATAATTTTGGCTCCTTTGTGGCAACGTTCAGAGGTGTGTGGATTTTATTGTACAGGATTGTTTTCACTATCCTTTTTTTTTTTTTGACTTGTTTTGTTTTCCATATGAAGTTGAGTATCGTTTTTTCAAGGTCTGTAAAGAATTGTGTTGGGATTTTAATGGGAATCACATTAATTGTTAAAGCTATAGATTTCTTTTGGTAAGATAGCCATATTATTATGTTGATCCTACCACTCAATGAGCATGGGAGACCTATCTTCTAATATATTCTTTAATGTATTTTTTTTAAAGACTTGAAGTTATTGTAATATGATCTTTATTTTGCTTGGTTAGAGTTACCCCAAGACATTTTATATTATATGTGGCTACTTTGAAGAATGTTGTTTCCCTGATTTTTTCTTGGACGGTTTATCATTTGTATATATGAGGGCTACTGATTTATTTTTTTATTTTTTTTTTTTTTAGTTAATCTTGTATTTATCCACTCTGCTGAAGGTGTTTATGATCTGTAGCAGTTCCCTGGTAGAATGTTTTTAGATTGCTTATTTATACTACTATCGTGTAATCTACAAATAGAGATACTTTGACTTGTTCCTTTCCAATTTTTACCCTGCTGATCTCCATTAGTTGTCTTATTAGTCTATCTAGATCTTCAAGTATGATGTTGAATAGATATGGGGAGAATGCAGTTTGTCTTGTTCCTGGTTTTAGTGGAGTTGCTTTGAGTTCATCTCCATTTAATTTGAAGTTGGCTGTTGGCTTGTTGTATATAAAATTGAATTTAGGTATATTCCTTGTATCACTGATATGTCTTCGTGACTTTTATTACAAAGGGGAGTTGGATTTTGTCAAGGGGTTTTTCATCATCTATTGAGATGATCACACACATAGGATTTAATAGATTAAACAAGCTTTCAAGGAGAGAGATTCATGTTGTTTCCAGCCAATGTTTGCTGAAAGGTCTTAAAAACCCTTCCTCAACAGTTGAAAGATTTGTATAGACGTTTAAGAAAAAGGACTCTATTCCTGGTTAACTAGGTACTGGGGGATATATGTTTTATCCCAGGAACTACCATTTCTAAAGGGATAATCAAATGTTATACAGAGCAAAGTAAAATACCTGGAAACAGTAATGTATGGGAAGTTATAAAATTAGATAGCCAAGTTTGGCTTGGAGAATCTGCATTTATGTCTCTAGGGCTTATCCAATGAGAGGGAGCTGACTTTTTCAGAAGGCAGCTTTACTCACTGGGGGCATCTTTTACTACTGTTTAAACAGATTTTTCAAGTTAGTAGCTCTTCACAAAGATGGACACTTGTATATGAGTGTTATATTCCCTCACAGGCCTCCAGGGACACTCATTTATTCAAGCACATTTAATAAAAATTTAATAAATCATCCAGAGGGTACAATGGTGAATAAGACAGAGTATATCTGTCCTGATTAGCGTGAAGCTTAAGATGTAGCAGTGAAAGGTACATTGCTGCTGGTTGAGAGCTGTGAAAAAAATATTGACTTGGAGGTATTTTGACAGTACAGCTCTGTGACCCTTTTCTCCTTTTTAATTCTATAATTTTGTGATTGTTTGTTCTGGTCCATTTGGGGATAAATATCATGAATTTGAACAGCAGGTTTTTAGTAAGAAGTAAAGGTTATAGGCTTCAGAAGTAAATTTTATTTGTTCATTTTTGACATGTTTTAATTTAAAAGTTTTTTGTTTTTTACATACCCACCACAGTTCCCTTTTCCTCCCCTCCTCCCACTCACTCCCTACCTCCCTGTCCCATCCACTCCTCAAAGAAGATAAGGCCTTCCCATAGGGAGTCAGAAGAGTCAGGGATATCAAGTTGAGGCAGGATCAAGCCCTTCCCCTCCATATCAAGGTTGGGCACGGTATCTCTCTATAGGGAGTGGGTTCCAAAAAGCCAGTTTATGCACTAGGGATATATTATGGTCCTATGGCCAGAAGCCCTACCAACTGCTCAAGTAACACAACTGTAATCCATATTCAGAGGGCCTAGTATGGTTCCAGGCAGATTACCCAGCTGTTAGTCTACAATGAGCTCCCATTAGCTCAGGTCAGCTGTCTCTGTGGGTTCCCCATCATGATCTTGACCCCTTTCCTCATATAATCCCTCCTCCCTCTCTTCAACTGGACTGGGAGCTTGGCCCAGTGCTTAGCTGTGGATCTCTGCATTTGTATCCATCAGTTGTTGGATGTAGGTTCTATAGGACTCCCTAGAATTTAATAAAAATGAATCCACAACATACCCAGACTTATGGGACATAATGAAAGCAGCCCTGCATCATAGAACTAGTTGCTTACATACAGAATTTGGAGAAATCTCACACAAGTGACTTAACAGCACAGCTGAAAGCTCTAGAACAAAAAGAAGCAAATTCACCCAGAAGGAGTAGATGGCAGAAAATAATGCAACTCAGGGCTGAAATTAATAGAATTGAAACAAAGAGAACAATACAAGAAATAAATGAAATGAAGAGTTGGTTCTTTGAGAAAATCAACAGGATAGACACTTATCCAAACTAACCAAAAGGCAGAAAGAGAATATCCAAATTAACAAAATCAGAAATGAAAAGGGGAACATAACAACAGATACTGAGAAAATCCAGAGGTCATACTTTAAAAGCTTGGACTCCATTGGAAAACCTAAAAGAAATGGACATCTTCTTGATAAGTACTCTTTACCAAAATTAAATCAAGACCAGACAAATCACTTAAAAAGACCAATAACCCCCAAGGAAACAGAAGCAGTCATTAACAGTCTCCCAGTGCAAAAAAGCTCAGGATCAGAAAGTTTCAGTGCAGAATTCTACTAGAATTTCAGAGAACTAATATTAATACGCCTCAAATTGTCCCACACAATAGAAACAGAAGGAGTATGGCCAAACTTTTTATGGGGCTATAGTCGCCCTGGTCCTCAAATTCCATTAAGTTGCAACAAAGAAAGTATTACAGAACAATATCCCTCTTGCACATTGATACAAACATACTCAATAAAATTTTATTTTATTTTTCAAGATTTGACTTTTATTATTAATTATGTGAGTGTGTGTATTTGTGCATGTGAGTGCATTGCCCACAGTGGCAAGAGAAAGATATCTATCTGTTGGAACTAGATTTACAGGTGGGTGTGATCCATCTGATGTGGGTGCTGGGAACAAAACTCCAGTCATGTATGAAATATGTGACTTTATCATCTGAACCATCTTTCTCCTCTCTAGAAATGAATTTCTTAATGACAAACTAGTATTTGTGAAGGCATAGACTTACTGTTAGAAAACTTGATCTCAGGGAATGACCATTTTTCTAGAACATCTAGTACCTGAGGGCAGGGCCCAGGTCTAAGAAGAATCTTGGAAAAATCTCAGGAACACATCAAAACTTGGGTTCCAGCTGAAAGTTTAACCAATAGTTTCCAAGAATTACTCTACCTCATACCCCTTTACCCAATCCTGAAATGCCAAGATTTGTGTCACTCCACTTATGTATTTTTTCTTTAAAAACCATCTCACCCCTGAGTTCAGGTCCAAATTTCCTCCACTGCAACAGAACAGAGGGTTTGGACTCAGGTTAAAACCTATCCAAAAGAATAAACTGACCCTCATGTGTTTGCTTTGGAATTCAGCTCCATGGTGGTCTTTGGGGGTCTCTCAACATGGGTAGAGCAGTATTGTGCTAACTATGTTACTTTTGGGATCATTGATTTCATTAATTTCCTGAATTTAAAGACTAGTAAATACTACAAATTATAAACTCAAGCATTTTGTTTACTTGTTTATTTGTGGGGTTTTTGTTTTTGTTTTTTAGACAGTCTCTTTACATAGCCCTGGCTGTCCTGGAACTTACTATGTAGAACAAGTTGGCCTTGAAATTGAAGTTATCTGCCTGCCTCTCAGCCTCCTGAGTGCTGGAATTACAGGCATGCACCCCAGGTTTGGCCCAATACCTTAATGGTATGCTCACTGGTTTTTGTTGTTGTTGTTTTTTTAAATTTTTTTTAAAAACACAGAATTTATTTTTTTATTTAAGAGAAAAACATTTCAAAGTAGGAGGATTATTATAAAATGTTTTCTATAATCATACCTAGATGCTTTGTAACTAATACAAATTCTCATCAATTCTGCACTCTGTTTTATTCACATTTTAATATTTCTGAAATGATGAAGCTAACAGTTATTGTTCTATAATTATCAAGTCAATACGCCATAATTGGCTGTATTTTAAGCATTAATTACTTCTAAAAACTGCCAGTGTGGGGTTTGTGAGATGGAACTCCTGTGGTAACATTTGTCATGCAAGCCTGATGGCCTGAGTTTGATTCCCAGGACTGGCTTAAAGATCAAGGGAGAGAATCAACTTTACAAAGTTGTTTTTTGATGTGCCTTGGCATCTGTGCACACAATGCATACATCATACAAAATGCAAATAGCCACTTCTTTTCTTGGATTTATTTTTTTCTTTCTGACTTTTCCTTTCTTCTTTTCGCTTATTCTTATTCTTTTCACAGAACAGGGATCAAACAACCAGAAACACTCTTTGGTAAGCCAAATGTTTATTTTAATTTCAGAGCATTGTTGTGAAGGAAGTTAAGAATGCTAAGTATTTTGCTGCCATTTTTCACAGCTATACATGAGTATGTATGTGAGTGTGTGTGTGTGTATGTGTGTGTACATGCATGTATGTGTGTGTATGTGTGTGTATGTGTGTGTACATGCATGTATGTGTGTATGTAAATGTGTATGTATGTGAGTGTGTGTGTATGTGAGTGTGTGTATGTATGTGAGTGTGTGTATGTGTGTGTCTATGGTAGTGTGTGCATATGTATTTATGTGTGTGTATGTTTGTGTGTGTGTACACACACTCACACAAAAGTATATTAAAGCAGTGCATTTTCTTCCCATGGAAATAGTAATTATTCCAGGATTTTATTAGATTAGAATAATTTTTTTCAGAACAAATGGTACTCAAAATAATGAAAGGTGGTCTCAACTTTCTTTCTATATTTTGTTACTTAATTTTTTTATCTACTGCAAGTAACATTGGAACCATGCTGATGATGTACCTTGAACAAAAATTCAGTGATGATCAGTGTTTATTCTGTTAAAACCCTCTTTTTGAAGAAAATGGTTTCAAAGTCTCTGATTAGCTGGAGTATGGCATATGTCCTCACTGAAAATAAAAACGGCCCATTTTCTTTGGGAGAATATAAGTGTGGGTGTGACATATGTGTTCTACAGTTCATTAAAGGAAAGTCCAAATAAATTACTTTTGAAAGCAATTTATAAAAATATAAATCTAAAAAATTCCAATTGTTACTCATTTGCATGAGTAATACAATTTAAACCCGTAGGCCTCAATCTGAACAGATATATATTTTAATATAATTTCTAGTACTATCCCTGCAATGTCTAACAGCAAAGTTGTCTCTATATTTTGAGCATGCTTTTTATCTTCTTGGGGATATCTAGTGGCTCCTCCATCAGCGTCTCCTTGTTGGAGCAGTAGTCACACAGCTGCCCATCCATCAGGTTCTCTCTAGCTTCTTACTAAGATGCTATTTCTGCATTGGTGTAACTTTACCCTTGTTGCCTGACCCCTCAACTGGAAGACCGGTTATTTACTAAGTAATTTAAAGGACTAAGCTAAAAACAATTTTGTTTATGAACTAACGTCAATCAGTAATAGTGGGCAGTTTATTGCATTTTGCTCTTAATCTGATGACAAATGAATGCCTGATTAGAAGACATTTACTACATGTTAGTATCTTTGAACTTATTGTTACATTTTCCTGTAATCACAATTAGGTCTGGTGGAATATTAGTCATTTGCTTGTTTTTGTTTACGTGGTACTGTCTTGGAACCAGGGCCTTGCACATAATAAACAAGCATTCTCCCCCTGAGCCCAACCCCCCAAATTAGCCCTTTAAACATATAGTAGAAACTGAAAATACACAGGGAGTATAAATATTTTCCATAGTTTGGTGTCTGTCTCCCCCTAGACTCATACCTTTTCAGATGGTCTCTGTGCTGCACCTCTGCCGAAGCTTTGTGCGTCTCAAAGACTCCCCTTTGCTCCAGGGCCTTTGCACATATGTTCACTCTTCCCGGCACATCTTGATGAACTTCTGATCATCATTTGAGAGGAATGGAAAACATTTCTTCAAGAAGTCCTTATTAAATATTTTCTGTTGTAACATTTAATCTTTCTACATGCCCAGACAACCCAGACAAGACACTACGTAATTATCAGAGCATAAAATATTCATTGTTTAAAATTTGTTTTTTGTCTATCAGTTCTGTGAGGTGACCAAGCTGATCTCTATTGTTGCACAAATACCTGACTTAAACTAAATGCTCATTTTTGGCGGGGGGACTTCTGAGATAGCAAACTCATGACTGATAGGATTTCAGGTGTTCGCCACCATGCGTCGCCTCAATACTTAAAAAGTGCTCCAGAGTATGTAAAAAAAGTCAGATTAAAAAAATTTTAATTAAGGGTCTAATCTTCCAATACGTTATATGTTTCTTGTACTCTGCTTTTCTGTGAACTAAATTTAATAGTTGTGGAGAACAGAGGGAGGGAGCGAGAAATAAGAGCAAATAAAAACAGATAAAAATTCACTCAAGGCAATTGGAAAAGATAATTTAAAAAGTAACTATGTGGAGAGATGGCTGGGAGTAACAGGATCTTAGACCTAGAAGTCATGACTCACCGAGCGCATTGTTTCCAGCCCTCCCCTTACCCACATGCTTCTATATACCTCACATTTTACTTGATGAGTAATTTATTTTTTAAATATGTTTTTAACTGAAATGGAATTCCACCACTTTCCAACCTCTCTTTCCTCTTTACAGTCCCTCTCAGTCACTGCCCCTCCAATCCTTCCCGTATCTTGTTTCCGTTCTCAAGCTGATAGCCCTTTCTGTTTATTATTTGTACAAACATGTATATATGTGCACAAATATATACATAATACAGATATACATAGACATATATACATATATCGTGCTCAGTCTGTTTTTTATTTGCATATAATGGTTTCAGGGCTGACCACTCTGCACTGGATAATTAGTAAGGGGCTTCCTTCATCCCTGGAAGAGGCTAATCTCTCATCAGCCAAAGGTTGTGTGCAGTTTTTGATTAGGGTTGGGACCCTGAGAAGTTGCCCCTTCCACATTAACGTGTTCATTAATATTGCCATTATTTTAGATTTGTTTATTCCGCCATTTCTAGGAGAGACTTTCACAGCAGACTTCTTGGTATTCTGGTTCTGTGATATTTCCTGAGCCCGTAACGCAGGAGTATGTATACTGGGCTGAGCTCCTCGTGGTCTGCTGATCTCTGCATTGTGTCCACTTGTGGTTTTCTGTGATGCTCTCCATTTGCTGTTCAGAGAAGCTTCTTAGATGTGAACTAATAGCCACACTTACCAGTGGATATAAGGATAGGGTTTAGAATGTAGTAAGAAATAATTCTAATCTAGCAAAGTGGTGGTAGCATATACTATCTTGTAAAATTCATGACTTCACTAGCTCTGGGAAGCTCCTTAGCTTTTCAGTACCAGGCATGATTTCCCTCCTGTTGAGGGCCTTAAGTCTAAATAGATGACTCTAAGTTATCACTAACTTGTGAGTTCTTGCTTCTTTGTGGACATCTTGTCATTCTGGTTACTGCCACGGTTCATAGGTGTTGCAGCTAGGTAGGACAGTTAGAATGAGTCTCACCCTTGTCAGCTTGTATATTTACCTAAAGTTACATACTACATTTAAGTGTAGGTGAGTACATATATGTGTACATATGTATAACTTAAAGGAGAATTAAGCCAGTTGGTCTGACAATGCTCCCCACAAGACCTATACATTAACACTTCTTCCCATAGCAAGCATGGGAAACCTCCTTTTGAATAGCTGGAAAACATTAAAGATAATCCCCAAATGAAATAGACTATCGATATATCCCCTGGCTCTGTACCTCTAGCTCTCAGGGTTTGAGGATAGGCCCTTATTGCTGAAGACACTACACATCTGCCAGAGGATATCAAATAATTGGAGCTGGATCTGACTGGTGACCATTTTGTTTCCAAGCCACAGGTCTTAGAGTCTGGATGAAAGAAATATCCAAGTAGGATTTATTTTCAGCTGAGTATAAATCATCTCCTTCACCCCATATTTGCTCTTCGGTTATCTTCTGTCTTACCAGTTACTGGATAATTACTTCAGCTTTCACCTGCCCCTACCTTCCTCTGGATGCTTTCTTTCTTTGAATCATTCTTTTCCTGGAAGATTTGTGGAGGTATAGCCATCATACAACAAATATTGGATACTTAAAAAGTACACATATTGACATGTTTTGATGAATAAATTATGATGGTAAAACCACAACCTCAGTCAAGAGAGTGGACAAATCTAGCATCCATGACATTTTCATCCCCACCTGCCTTTTCTTACTCCTCCCTCGGCTTGGTTACCCATCTTTTCCCAGCTCCTGGCAAGTACTGAGCCTTAGCTTACTGTTGCTAACAATCAGTTAGCATTTTCCAGCATTATGTAAATGGGATCACACAGCACAGTTCTTTTACTGGGGGAGTCTAGCTTTCTCCAGTCAGCATAACTATTGCTCCTATTGCCTCATGTGTCACTCGCTGATTTGATTTTAATTTATATGTATGTTGTGTGTATGCTGAGTGAATTTACAGACACCACACACATGCAGGAGCCTTGGAGGCCAGAAGATGGGAGTGACCACTGGAACAGGAGTTACACCTGTGTGCTGAGAACAAAACTTGGGTCCTCCAAAAGTGTGTGTGTGTGTTATTAGTAGACGATTCAGTTCTCCAACCCCATCAATGGTTATTTTTTAAGATTGTGGAGCAGTATTATTATTTTTTATTGAAAATAAATACAATATATTCTCATTACCATTCTCCTCCCTTAATTCCTCCCATATCCTCCCCACCTCCTCACACCCACATTCTTGCTTTCATTAAAAAACAACCAGGAATGTTATTAAGATTTTCTCTCATATTCTCATCCTAAGTAGCAGATGAGCTCCCCTAATTCTTTGTTTAAATGTTATCTGTGTTCTTTTGAAAGGAAACATGTAACTGTGTCCTTGTCACTCAATGGCTCCCAACCATGATGGATGAAGTTCTTTGCAAGCTTACTTTGCCATTAGCATTCCCAATCCCATCGTCCCCCTTGGAGCTGAGGACTAACTCTGGTGTTGTAGCTGCTGTGTAAGTGCTACACACTGAGCTAAACCTCCCATCTTCCATGTTTTTGTTTGTTTGTTGTTTTGTTTTTTATTTTTAATATTTTATTTTATGTGTGGTGGTACATTGCTTGCATGTATGTCTGTGTACTACATGTGTCCCTGATGACCACAAAGGCGGGAAGTCATGGTTGAATCTTGGGCTGGATGTGATCTGTCATTTGGGGTTATGAGGATTGAACCTGGGTCTTCTAGAAGAGCAGCCAGTGTTCTTCATCTCTGAGCCAACTCTCCAGTCCCACAAGGTTTTTCTTTTTTAAATTTTTATTTTAGGGTTTCAGGGTTTTTTTTTCCCCAATTTTTCAGTTGTTCTGAATTATTTGCTTTACCCAAGCATTTTCTGTTCTTAGTATTTTGTATGCCATTTCCTCTCCACTAATCTTTCAGGATTAAGAGTCACCATGTCTTAAGCTTTCCTTGACCTTTCTTTGTTGCTCTGAAGAACCCTTCTTTTTTTGTATTCTCACTAACTTCGTATTTTCTTCTATTATATACTTTATCACACAGTCATGATTCCCAGATTGTACTTCCCCCTGTTCCTTAGTCCATAACAGAAAAGAGACCTCTAATTTCTTTGTCTCCTTACTGAGGAACATGGTGTTGGAAACTCAGTGAATGTTCAATTAGTTGCCTAATAGACGAGTAGAGCCGGGGTGTCTACATTAGCACTCCAGGTCAGCAAGGCTTTACAGAAGGGCCAGTGCTTCAGGGCTCCCACACCACAGCCGCACATTAGAATTAATCAGAAAGCTCCAAGAATCCCTTGGTACTTAAACATTAAGAGAATTAAATCAGAATTTCAAGGAATGCACCCCAGAATGAATATATTTAAAACCTTAACCATCATGGTTTAAATTTGTAAACCAAGTTGAATAGTAATTTTAATTTACAAGTTTTTGTTTTATTGATTTATTTTATTTATTTAGTTTTTGGGTATTTGTAACACAGTCTAACTAGGCCTGGATGGTCTGGAAGTTTCTATGTAGAGCAGATTGGACTCTTACCATTCTAGAATCTACTGACCTCTTTGAGTTTCTATTTTAACTTTTGAAAACTGTATAAACGGAATCATGCAATATGTAATCTATTGTTAAGGTGCATCCATGTTGTAGCATATATCAGCATTCTTTCCTCATGGAAAATTAGCTAATAACATATGTTTGAGTTTTTTCTGAGCATGTGTGTGGTACGTGTGTCTATTTTATGCCAGTGCATAATTATTTTATGTTTTAATTATTATAGCTTGAAGAATTTGAAGCCCGGAAACCTGATACTTTCATCTGTTTTTCTCATCAAGATTGCTTTGGCTAATCAGGATCTTCTGTGGCTCTATGTGAAGTTAGGTATTGGTATTTTTAAATATATCCGTTAAAATATTGAGTTTGATAAGAGTTGTGTGTGTGTTCTTTTGGTGGTTTTAACATTTAAACAATGTTGTTTTCCACCCTATTCATTAGCCTGGAGAATTTTTACATTTATTTGTGCCTTTCATCAATGTTTTATAATTTTCAGTGTGTAATTTTTTCAGCTCTCTGATTTAATTAATTCTTAAGGATTTTATTAATTTTGAGGATATTACTAGTAGTATTGTTTTCCTTTTTCGTTTGGTCATTTTTGTTAGAAAGAAATTCAAGTGGTTTTTGAATATTGCTGTTGTGGAGTATTAGTTGAGAATGTGTTACATTTGCTTTTGCTGTGGAATCTTCCTTTAATGATGCAAAGATGTGCTGTGTTCTTTTATGTTCAACTCTGTGAGGCTGTGCTACTTTGCCTGCCTAAAATACCCGATTGCTCTAATAAAGAGCTGAATGGCTAGGGAGGAGAGGGATAGGTGGGGCTGGCAGTCAGAGAAAATAAGTAAAAGTATAAATCCAGCAAGGGGTCGAGGAGCAAGAAGAGGAGAAGGATGGGAGGATGCCAGGGGCGGCCACACCGTCATAGAGTCACACAGCCATCCACCGAGTAAGTAAGAAAGAAAGGTACATAGAATGAAGAAAGGTAAAAATCCCAGAGGCAAAAAAAAAAAAAAAGGTTAAAAAGAAATAGGGATAATTTAAGTTAGAATAGTGAGCTGTAAACGAGGCGAGCTAAGGCTGGGCATTCATAAGTAAGAATAAGTCTCCATGTATTTATCTGGGAGTTGGGTGTCAGGTTTCCAAAGAGTAAAAAAAGCCAACTATATTTGGTTTTGTATCCTGAAATTTCACTAAATTCCTTAGCTCTAATATGTGTATTTGTTTGTAGTGATTTTAGGGGTTTCTATATAGGATCTTGCTATGTACAAATAAGAATGATTTTACTTTCCTAGTTAGACTTTTTTTTTGCATCCAGATGACTTGAATTATTTTTCTAGACTCATTGTTCTTACTACTAATTTACATTTCCATCCAGAGCGTAAAAGGTTCTCTTTCCCCACATTCTTGCCTTCACATACTGTCTTTTGTCTGTTTGGTAGTTCTAGAGTTTAACTAAGACTTACCTGCATGAAGCCTCTCAGGAATCTTCTGTCAATTACAATTCAGATATTTCTGATGCTGCTTTCCAAAGAGGTTTCAGCTTGTGGTTCTGTCCATGCAATTTTGTCATGTCTCTACTCATCTGTCTGTCTCTCCCTTCTTCAGGTGATGGCTTGTCATATCTGTTCTACAGATCCAGAAGAACCATTGATTTCAGCCAAATTAGTCTTTTACTTACTGTTGAATTAGAGTGGCAACTTTAAAGCTCTTTTGAAACACCTAGTAGGATTTCAGAAAGGGGGTGTTTGAGCTCTTATTGGGGGGATTCTTTTGGTGGTTCCCAATTACCTGCTTTGTATTATTCTCAGGTGCCATATTTGTGATATTCAGAAAAGGTTTTAAAACAAATTAAGCAATGGCCCCTTCAACTAGACAGGCTCACGTAAAAATTCAATGGAGCCAGTTTATCCAATTATTCTTTATGAACATGCTTTTATCCGTCTTAGTGGGTAGTCAAATCTAGCTTCTCTTTGTTTTTCAAATAATGCTATAAGAAATAAGAGTATATGTGTGTGTCAATAGAAGAAAAAGAAAAAATGTTGGCTCCATGCTATTATATTATATGGATCATTGTATTTTTGTATTTTAAAATTTTCTATTAAAGCTGAGTCTGGAAGTGTGCACACAGAACATGGTGCTGTGCCGTGAACATTTCCAGCACACAAGAAAGGAAAGAGATCAAAATCTAAGGATGTTTTACATCCTTCATTAGTTTCACTTTCACTTACATTGATTATGTATCCTGTCATAACAGAAAAAGCATGAGTTTGGCAGTTACGGTGATTTATTTAAAAATCCCCATTTTGTTCTAATTTTGTCATCTTCAAAATGGTGACATTTACCTCATGGTACAGTAAAGATTAGTGAGGATTAACAAGGAACCTAACCATATGTACCATGCTTAGCTTTGTGCTATCTAGGTCAAATAGTAATTGATACAGTCATAACAAGCACCTATTATGGTCTTCATATTTTGATTCAGAGTCTTAAGATGTATATAAGCCTAAACTGAAAGTGGCTGATGAAATAATTCACTTGCTTTGTACAATAGCAAAATTCCTTGGTAATTTTATTGATGTTGATTATTAGATAATATTAATTTTTCTTCATGTTTTGTTATAATTCATTAACTAGAAGTACTTATCTAAATGAACTTTTGGCATCTACGTCACACATATAAAAATGCCAGCATAAAGTGCAATCTGTTGATCATGATAAGAACCTTTCAATCTTTTGAAGTGCAGTCATACATTCCGTCATAGGGCCTGAAAGAAGCACTCTTAGGCAATTCCATTATGATGAATATTATGTCTGAACTAAACTGGCTTCTTCATTGGACAATTTAGTCTGTTGCATATACAGTGTACAAACTGAATGAATCATTTTCATGGGGCGTAGGAGTATCAACTTACAAAAACATTAAGCGTGTTTTCTCTTGGGCTGGAGAAATGGATCTGTGATTAAGAGTATGTACTTTTTAAAAAAATATATATTTTTTTAATTAAAAAATATCATCTCCAAGAATGTAGCCTTCTCTCCTCCCCCTCCCCCTCCCCTCCCCCTCCCCTCCCTCTCCCAATCCCTCCTAGCCAGCTCTCAGCCTCACCTTTCACCATCCACCCATCCCCTCCCTCAAAAGGGCAAGAAGTCCCAAGGTGGGCCAGCCCAGCATATCCACTCCAGGCAAGTCCGATTCGCTCACCCCAAGTCAATGCTGAGCTGGGTGTTCCTCTACAGGGGATGGGCTCCAAGGTGCCAGCCCATGAACAGGAACCCAGTCTGATCCCACCCCTGGTGACCCCACATACTGCCCATGTACTTCTTGCAGAGAACCTGAGTTCCTAGCACCAACTTGGGATGTCTCAAAACCACCTTCATCTTCAGTCCCAGATCTGGTGTCTTCAGGCCTCCACAGACACCTCTTCTCTCTGTCTCTGTCTCTCTTTCTCATGCACACACACATCAAAAACAATGAGTCTTTCAAAAATGTAGCTCTCTTTTTTAAAAGACAATGTTTTTTGTTCACCAGGGAAGGTTTGAAAATTGGATCCTTCTCTTTTGTTTTCGGAATAATGAAGAGTTTGTATATTCATAGTTGAATCAGGGTAAAAGATTTTATAATTAACTGCATAATCCATTAATTTTAAGGAAATTCCATTTTAACGACTTTTCTTTTTAAGCAGATGTACGTAGGGTGACAAATGAATACTAAAGAAGTACCCCATGGGATAATGAAAATCAATAGAATTAGACACCACATTCTACACAGGGGCATAAGGTGCCATGGGAATTTAAATTAATGAAAACACGATGATCATAATATTAATAACAATGAACAGTTTAACAATTATTTGAACTTAAGTAGACGGAGCTTTACATGTTGATAGATAAGTCCTCAGTAAGTACAAGCATATGTATGCAAACATATATGTAGTCAGAGCCATTTTTTTAACTTTATGAAACACATTTATACTAATGAGGTTGCGTTGCAGATGAGCTGACTTTTCCATAAGTGAGTCATGTTTTCTGGCATATTACACTGATACAGTGTTTTTATTCAACAGTGTCAAAGGTCCCTGCATGTTGTGTTACGCAGTGAATATAAACCAAGGACATAGTACTAAACCATGCACTGTTTTCCAGAAGGACACAGGGATTGTTATCTCACTTTGGGACAACATAACTGAGGGTGGAGGTTATAAATTTTTTTTTGCAACAGTAAAAGGTTTCTGAATATGCATGCAGTGATGGGAAATTAATTCCAGTTATATAATCAATCTAAAATGTTTCTGACAGTCTATTCCTGAGTGGCAGCTCATGACTCTGCCTCCGATTTAGTTTTGAGTATACAACACATGGACTTTTCACTATGCATGCTTCCACACAACACCAATATGCACAGCCTGAAGGACCCCTGCTCAGAGACACCACAAATATTATAAATTGCAGTGGGTTAACCTTGTACACTGTTTTATGCTCTTATCAAAACAAAGTTATGGAAAACAAATATATTAAATCAGTGTCTTTGTATTATGCTGTATCAGAATGTTTGATTTTAAAACTTGTTTCAACACTTGAGTTGAGTTTCATAAAAAAGAAAATATTAAGTGAATTTTGGCTTTGGATTATGACAGAATTTTCAGCAACTACTGAGATATCCCTAAACATACTTCTGCCAGTTTTGCACTATGCATAGATGTGTATAGGCACATAAATGTATGTGCAAAATGACATCCTCAGAATTTAGGTTTCTAAAAGTATCAATCCATTCAGGAAAACTATAAAGATGTTCTACAACCTTGTACAAAATATTCTGCTGAGAACTAATTCTTTATGTAAAAATCAACAAGCCCATCTATGTCATTAGTATACAAACTTGCCATTTTTAATGAGTGACAAAATTATACACATACCAAAGAAATGCTTGGAATTAAAAGTCTTGTTTTTATGATTCCTGATCAGTAAGTATTTGATTCGTGTATCCATTTTATGAGCTGGGAAAAGGGGTTACTAATGGGAAAAGGTTAAGGCCCTTTGCTAGGGATTTCTCATTGGCTATTGATTCAGGAGCAGACAAGGAATTTTAGCACAATGTAACATGTGTCATTAAATGACTAGGTGAATGTGGCAGGGTATACACGTGAATACAGAGATGAAGACACCAGAGAGTAGGAAGATGACAGTGGAAGTAGTGATGAGGGTATCTGAGGAAACAGCACACACCAAAGCAGAGGCAAGAGGGAACACATTATATCCATAGACCTGCACATTTTAGTTATTGCTGAAAGCTTTAAATGTCGCACGACTAAGAGATGTTGATGGTGATATATGTGGCAGGAGTCAAAGCATGAATAACTTAGGGAATTGGTGTTTGGTGATATTCTGTAAACCATCCTTTGAATGAAAGTGTGTATTTTGTAGCGCTTTCCATCTCTGTGTGGTAAATACTCCCACATATCTGACTTCATGCTCCTAGTAATCAAATGAGAGGCGTGTAAAAATCCTTGCCTATCCGTGAATTGGCTCTTGAGTTTAGTGAGACTATGGATCTTATTTAAATCTTATGATATAGTAGAGTTACTCTGACGGGGTGCCAGAGAACAAAGCATCATATTGTTCTAATGGGGGAGGGGGAGGTCCAGGCCTTCACTCAGCTTCCACAGAAACTGAGTAGTCATACAAGGCTTTATTATTACTGCGTGTGCATTGGAATCCAGACTTCCAACTATCCTGCTCAGATGCCGCACAAGTTAGGGCGGGGGGGGGGGGGAGCTTTCTGTTCCTGTGTGTGCTACTCTGACATTGTTATAGATGGTGTTTACTGTCAAATATGGACAGAATCCTGTCTTCCTGCGCCATGTTCTCTGATCGCTGGCAGAAAGCAGACCTGTGACAAGCAGGGGGAAGCATTATTCTATTTGCCTCTTCATCTTAGCTGGGAGGTTTGGGTCATGGCCATAGTTTCCTCCACTGTGTATGGTTGAAGGCAGTGTTTTGTCAGGCTACCAACTTTGAGGGAGGGGGTTCAGCTAGAAACATAGTGTTCTTATTGCTCATACCACTGAATTATTTCAAGTCATTGGATTCTTTGGTGCTTTAAATGTCAGATTCTACATATGAAAAGGTTATCTAGAAAGCCAACAGGTAGAAAATACTGTTTTTAATTTCAAAATTAAAAAAAAAGAATACCAAAAGTAAGAACAGCTCACAGATAAAATCTTGCTAGTTGGGTTGCACTGTCAGCTGGCTGTTACTGACAAAATTCAAGAAAGGGTTAAGACCAACATTTAAGGGCTCCTGACACTGAAGGTTTGAGGTAGGCAAGCATCCCACTGTTCGCAGTGAGTTTGCCTCAAACTGACAGACTTCCTACTTCAGGCTACTGAGTGCTGGGATTACAGACATGCATCACCAGACACTGAAGTTCTTACTACACTAAGAGCAGCACCTTCAGAAGCCTTCTCTGGTGGTTGTGAAACTCAGCAAGCTGGACCATGAATCTCAGGATTCTTCCACTACAAAGTGTCTTCTCATCTACTCGTCCTCTTAAGAAAAGATGTGGGTGTGTGTGCAGGTGGCAGAGGGTGTGAGAGGGTCATTTAATGTACACACAGAATAAATATACTGAAGTAGCTCAGGTCGCGGCACATACACATTATACTCAGCATTTTGAATTCTATCATCTGCTATACATAAGGATGCTTGAATATTTAGCCTAAACAATTTTGTATATATTTGAACGTTCTTAGGAAAAAGAAGGCATTGTCTTTATTCAGGCACAATTTGTAGACCTGCTAATTTATAACATAAGGCATTTAAAATAGTTTTTTTTTCAAATTAAATTTCAGGTTAGCATACAAAGCCGTGGGTTTCCTTTCAGCCCTTCCCTGAGAAGCACCATCATCGGCTGCTCTTCCTTATTCTTATCTTCCACTGTTCTCCCCATGCTCTTCTGGCCACTCCCTTTCTACTGTCTACTTCCTTTCCTCCTCCTCATAGTTTTCTCGTCTACCTTCACATCATCTGTATTGCATTTTTATTCTCTTTTTAGAGTTTTAAGAACAATGTGAAACTCAAGTAATGAAATACAAAATTTGCCCACATGTATTTTAATCTAACTCCACTGTGCACTTGTCTATATACAAGAAGTCATAATTATTCCTTGTGAAAAACATTCATTTTAGAAACACGTTGGTGCTGGGGAGAGCCTTAATAAGCAGTACCAGGCCTGAAATGAATCCTAGAAATTACAAAATGTATAATTACACATGGTTTTATTATAGAGAGAAGTCAATTGCATGTGACTCAAAAGCAATACATTTTAGGAGGGGCATCTCAATAAAGTTTTATATAGAAGAAAAAACATACCAAAATACACATCCTGGAAAGGTTAACTAGTTCATCACTTGGCCTCTGTGAACTTGAAACAGGTCTATACTGCTGTAGGGAGGGAGTAATTAGGGAACTAGGCAGCATGACTGGAAGTTTCTGGTACAAACTTGTTACTCAATGGGGAATCATCCAGATAATTTTTTTTTTCATTATGTCTTAATCTACTCATGCTCTTGGCTAGTTCCACTGGAGTACTTCAGTAACAGTAAAGACCAATGTCATGTTTGTTCCCAAGCACTGTGTTCATTAATACTGGTGCTTGTGAACTGTGAACTGTGAAGGGGAAATTATTTTCCTTTATAGTTTACAGAAAGTGCAAACTGAGGAAACTATGAAATAGAAATATTTCTTTACTTTTAAGGACATGTTGCATATTATTCCTGAGGAGATTTTCCTTTGTGAGTTAATGGCTAAAGACTCGATCTTTCAATCTTCATGTATATTCAAACTGGGGCACATACTTTTTGCTAGTAACAGTTGATACAGAGGAAAGTAAAATGAGCAGACTCATACTGTGGTTAGGAAATCTGTTGGCTAATAAAACAAGATTGAACATATAAGAGATAATAGACATTTGGTGAGGGTCAGAATGAACATCTACCCAGTCATTTAATTTGTATAAAATCTGAAATAAAATTAACTCCTTTGGCTTAAACTTGATATGCAAATTTGATACTCCTGTTTCTTTAAACCTTGACTAAGTTCCTTCTTTGTACTGAATCTGTGCAAGAGCAGCTACTAGCAAGGGGTGGGGGGTTCAGAACAGGGAGAAGAAGCTGAGAAGAGGTAAGAGGTGGCTTTTATGGCACCAAAAAGGTGATATTAATGCTAATGCCATGGGGGGCGGTCAATGTAGACAGTGTTGATACTTTCTGCACTGCGTTACACTGGGACTTTAGCATCACTAACCAACCAGCTTTCCTGTTCCAGACTCCCCAAAGCAAAGTACCTTTTTTTTTTTTTTTTTTTTTTTTTTTTTTTTTTTTTTTTTTTTTTTTTTTTTTTTTTTGGTGAAAACTGCATTTCTAAGGAGGACAAATTTAGACCCGATGCCTGAGTTTTGATTTCCATGACACTCAAATTCATAGTGTGGTCTCAAACAGTTATCCTGTGTTTTTTTTTTTGTTTGTTTGTTTTTTTTAGCCTTGCTTTCCGTGGCTACAGGAAAAAATTGTTTTTAGCATGTTAGTGTAGACTGAGAACTTTCAGATTTATAGAAGTTGATATCCTTGAATGTTAACTGAATCTTTCCAGGATACAGAAATTCTGTTTTCCACACAAAGCCCAATTTTGTTCCTTTTTTGACCTTTATCCATATTCCAGCATTTAATGACCTTCATTTAAAATGAAATTTTCCTTGTAAATAGAATCTAAGCTGCTTTCCACCTGTTCTTGCTCCATTAGCGAGAAGAAATACACAGATATGATTTTCCACCGCAAAAACCGGAGTCTCATCCTACTTCATAGAAAAGATCAGATTTTTGCAAGTTTTATAATACTTGGTGCTGTTTCACTGTTGTGGTACAATTTAAGGCAAAAAGATATTTATTAAAAATAATTCAAGCCTAACAACTGTTGAGGAAAAGATTATCTGGTTGAATACGATCTTTGAATTTTTAATCATGTTTGTTTATGCTTCATACAAGCTACAAACTGCTAACTTTTAGCCATCCTTCTCATCAGCAGTGAATGTCAGTAGGTGAATGTCTCAACGTGAGATTACATAGATGTGGGGAAATTGAGGTTACTTTGTTCAACACTAAGGAGAACATTGGAGATAATAGGAAGCTGGGATATTATGGAAACCATTCTCTCTTTCAAATTCATAGCTAACCAATGTTCTGATTGCATCCAGATTGGAGGAAAATATTCCTTTTGACTAGGTTCAGAAATGCTTATGCTACCAGGGCACTGGAAGCCTGGGTAGATGAAACTGATTGTGATCTAGGAGCAATCCATGTGGTTGAACCAGTCATTCAAACTTCCCCTCTTATCATATTAAGTGCTAGTGACTTTTGAGCAGCAATTATTAGAAGAACAAAATGTAAAAATAAAACCCACAAATGAAAAAACAACTCAATATGGAAAGCTTTTATTTAGGATGTTACAGAGTTCAAAGTTCAAAATTAGTCCAGTTTTCCTTTTAGTTCTTTAGCAAGGACAGAGATGTGAGTTAAAATGCCTTGCACAGCGCTGTTTTTTGTTGCTGAAGAACTGAGTGTGCTGTCTCCAGGTGGGCCTATCCAGCGCACCCTGACTATTCTGCACAACTACCTGACACCAAACTTGGAGTCTCATTCTCACATTTCCTTTGTCACAATAGAGAATTAAAAAGAAATTTGTTTTATAGTTTAGAATCTGGTTTGCTTCTAGTTAAGAAGTAATCTGAATTCCATTGTCTTGCACTGGCTTTTTAAGATAGTTATTTATATGTAACTTTTAAAATGAGCCCAAAGATAATGTGACCCCATATTGCCTAAAGTATACTGTAGAGACAAGACTTTTGTGGAGACAGAATGGTGAGGAGGGAGAAGCTTGGGGCTAGAATCTTACTTAACATTGAATTCAGTGTTTATTACCTTTATGACATTGGAAAAAAAGATGTCAGTTTTTTTTTTTTTTTTTTTAAGTGTGTGACCTCATTTGCAACATGGGAAAAGTAAGATTTAACTTAGTGTTTCATGATTTATATTGGAAGAAGCATGTGCTTCAATTGGCATTCTTTTCTGTACCTTTGTCATTAATGACTAACCTGACTAACCTATGCTGCACCTCTCAGCACAGCCAGCACAATTGCACCCTGTGAGATGATTAGACACCAAACTGAGAGAAATCTTACAGCCAAAATGTACTCAAACACTTGATGCTATTGTTTTTAAAATCAAGTAAGTGTTCAACTCCCATTTTCATCCAATCGGCACTATTAAATCAAAATGATAAATTGGCCTTTTGGAATATTGCTTATAAAACTTATATTAAAGCTTTGGTTAATTCTCCAAATGAATTTACTAAGCAGAGGGAAGGCATAAATTAGGAATTTGTTTATACAATTTGTTTATCATGCAAACAAAATGAATTTATAGCCCTTTAGCTTCTACATAAAATATCCCACTCTGTATATTAGGTCTTGGAGAATCTGTTTTAAATAAACATTCCCTATATGTTTTTCACACAAATCTTGTTTATGAGCTTAATGTGATGAAACCTGTGATTTATTTCAATGATAATTATAAAACTAAAAACTTTAAGACTGTATATACTACATATTTACAGCTCTATTTTCATGAAAAACTGGATTTATAGGAGTAAATACACATTTGGAAAATAGAAAGCATTTTTACTGCTAGGCAGAGAACACCCATTTGGAAGATTGGCTTGGCTGGTTAATTGAATTTCATAGGATCATGTTGTGTCTTGGGTATAACACACACTGAGTCACAGGTACTCCTTTGTGTTAGAAAAGTATTCTGTGTTTTGTTTATCTCTAATCTTACCTTATACAACATTAAAGTTTAGTGAAAATATTTTAGTGTTCTGATAATGGCAGTTTTGAGCAGACTTATGAAGACAACATATCCAGTTGGTAAAAATCATGTTCTTTATAATCATGCTAGTGAGTATCTTTTAAAGAAAGAAGGTACCCACAGCCTTTTGGTCAATGTGATCAACTCAAATCCCCTTGAGTTTATAAATGATTCCTTTAGCTAGCTAAAAAATATAAGTAAACAAACAAATGCTGCATCCAGATTAGCTGAAATGTTTACTACTATGACCAATTTTTGTGCACAAGATACCATCGCCAATCTTTTTTCATTTCTTCTGTTGTTTTTCTTCATTGACTTTCAAAAAGGAAGGAAAATAACTTTGAATTTAAAAAATTCTCTGTATTGAGTGGCTTTGCTAAGCATGGTCAAAAATTTTGGAGTTGTTGGTATTGTTCCGTGAGTCGCATTGTTTCTCAAAAACCATTAAATGTCAATTACATGTGGATTTAATGTAAAAAAAAATGTACTTTACTCCTTCAAGTAACAACTGTACTCATGAGCTCTAAAAAATAATCCTCTCCCGGTGGAGGAGTCTAGAATGACATTCAGAAATGACACCTTGGAAGAGGAAGGAAAAGAAGGATGAACAAGTCAACAGCCTTGGTCCTCAAGTAGCTGAAGGAGAGAATGTATTTGGTGCCTGGCACATCTTTGCATCCATCAATGATACCTTTGTCCATGTGACTGATCTTCCTGTCAAGGAAACCATCTGTTGACTGGTGGAGTGAGAAAAAAGGCTGATTGAGATGATTCCTCTCTCTATGCAGCCATGTTGGTTGCCCAGAATGTAGCCCAGAGGTCTAGGGAGCTGCCCTTCATATCAAACTTTGGGCAACAGAAAGAAACAAGACCAAGAACTCTTGACCGGGATCCCAGCCAGCCCTCAGAGCTCTTGTTTGCTCAAAGATGAAGATTTGGAGCATTGAGGACATTACCTCCATCCCGTCTGATAGCACTCAATGGAAGCAGGAGTCACAATGGTTGGCGGCTGTGAACAGGACTTCTCAAATTATTTTCTGGCAACAAAATGCTTTGTGTAAGAAAACACATACACACAAGCAAACCATCTTCTACTTTATGGCTGCTTGTGTATATATGAGCATTTATTAAGACCAACGACTTTATTAAAAGACGTGGAATAAAAATGGAAGCTAAAACAATTATTGCCCAAGTGCTAAAACTTGTGATTTCTTGCTCATTTTTGTTTTAAATAGAAAATGGTTTCTGAATAGTTCAAGTTAATAAAAATTCAACCCCCAAATTTAAAGTTTTCTATAATTTCACCATCTAGGCTATTTATTCTTACTTTTTAAGACTATTGATCTTCATCTTGATCTTCAAACTTTGTATATGAATGTGTACTTAATCACAGTTTACATATAAGATAGGTGTTTTATTTAGATATATTTGTGGGACACTTAGCATGATAAAGCAGCAGAGGGCTAGATGCATTACTACTGGGTTTGTTTCAAGGAAATAAAGTTTGTACACAGAAGAAGCGTGCCCGTCTTCAGTGCTGCATTTGCTATTCACAAAAGCTAAGTCATAAGCCATCCTAGAAAACAGCCACTGGTGGCCAAGTTAAGACAAAAAAAGGGGAGGGGATAAACCTCATGGGCTATTATTTATTCATAAAAAGAATGAAATTAGGTTGTGTGCATGAAAATGGGTAAAACTGGAGATTATAGATAGTAAAACAAGCCACCCTCAGAATGGCAATTATTGCATATTATCTCATTTAAAAAATGAAAAAGCAGGGCCATAGTGGCACATGGCTTTAACCCCAGCACTCAAGAGGCAGAGGCAGGCCGAGCTCTGTGAGTTCAAGGCCAGCATGATCTACAGAGTGAGTTTCAGGACAGCCAAGGCTACACAGAAAAAGCCTGTCTGAAGAATCAAAAAAACAAAACCAAGCCAAACCAAAAAGAACTAGAAGTTCACTGCTAGGGAAGCAAAAGAGAATTAGGTAGGGAAGACGATAAAGGAAGGTAAGAGAGGAGAGAAGGCAAGTGAGCAAGGTGAAAACGCCTTCTTGTGTGCAGATAACATGCTAGCAATTCTGACTGAAGAGCACATAGGACCTATAATACCAGTGCCTGATCTTTCTGAGACCAAGTTTAATGTTTTTCCACAAGGACATTTCATTTCATGTTCTTTGCTGTGATGCTTCTTCCCATTGTTTTGTTAAGTGCGTTCTCAGGGGGGAATGAGTAGCCTTGACACTCTGTAAATCTGAAAACATTTCTGAGAATTTTCAAACTTTATTTTCATAAAAATACAGCAGGGTTTCTTTTCTTACATCTTTATTAGCAAGTTATATCTTGGAATTTTTAGACTGGCCTGTGGGCATTGCCTGACATTCATGAAGTCCTGGGTTCAGTCACGGTGTCATATAAGCAAGGTGAGGTGCTGCACTCCGGTGATTCGTGAACTCAGTGAGACAAGGAGAAGGGTCACAAGTTCAAGGTCATTCTTAGCGAGTATTAAGTGGGAGGACAGCCTGGGCTACAGGAGACCCTGTCTCCAAAGCTAAACCAAAAAACAAAAACCTAACCAAACAAACCTGAAAAACCAAAACCAAACAAAAAATCCTCACCCCCATACAACTTTTAAAAACTTTGGCAATAGATTGGTTTTGATAATAGAATATTTAATGGTTTTTCCTTAACTATATAATAGTTAATGAATATTTGTTCATATTTGTATTTCTTAAATCATTTATTATTAACCTTTGTCTATTTTTTGTTTATAGCTTGTAGATTTATTATATTATTATCTGAGAAATAGTCACTAGGTTTTGGTCAGTATAAAAGTGGTAATGTTTTCTATAAAAATATTTTTATATTAAAATTTAAATATTAATATATTTGCATTTTTAGATAAAGTGCACAAATTTACTTTTTTAAAGTGACCAGCCAGCTATGTTCACCATTACATTTAATCTATTATTTTCTCCATTTCCTTGAGAATACATGTTGATAACATGAAAGTTTTTTATATTTATGGGTTTTTATCTTATTTTTTTTAATCTATGTCACTGACATGTATTTTTAACTATTTTAACCTGTGATCAATCGTGTGTGTGTGTGTGTGTGTGTGTGTGTGTGTGTGTGTGTGTGTGTTCAGATTTAAAGAGAAGTTGCTTGTTGTTAATTCTTTCTGTTCATCCTGTGAGTTCTGAGAACTCAACTCTGGTCCTCCTGCTTGGCAACAATGCCTTTCCCTGAAGCCATCTCTCTAAATGCCTGAATTCATTTTCTCTTTTTCTTTTTTTTTATTTAAAAAGTTTTTTTCCATATCTACCACTGCTCCCCTTCCCTTTCCTCCTCCCAACCCCTCCCAGTCCTCCCTCAGCCCCTTCCAACCCCATTCCTTCCGTCAATTCCCCAAAGAGGGCAAGGAGTCCCAAGGTTAGTCAGTTCAGTCTGGAATATCCAGTTGAGGTAGGTCCCTCATTCTAGTATTACGGCTGGGTTAGGTGTTCCTCTGTAGGGACTGGGCTACAAGATGTCAGTTCATGCATCAGAAATACAGTCTGATCATACTGCAAGAGGCTCCACAAACTGTCCACATCATTTGATAGTTGTCTACTTTTGGAGGGTTTAGTTCCTTTCCATGAAGATTTCTCAGATGTCATTTCAGAGTCAGTGAGCTTCCAATAGCTCCAGTCAGCCATCTCTGTGGGTTTTCTCCTCATGATTCTGGTTCCTTTGCTCATATACTCTCTCTTCTCTCTCTCTTCAGTTGGACAAGGAGCTCCATCTGGTACATAGCTAATGATCTTTTGCCTCTATTCATTGCTGGATAAAGGTTCTATAATGACAATTAAGGGGGTCATTCATTTGATTACAGAAGTCCTGTTTAGGCACCCTCTCTACTATTGCTTGGAATCCTAGCCAGGGACACCCTGTGAGTTCTTGGAGGTTCCCCTCGCACCCAGTCCCTTTCCAACCCCACATTAGCTTTCTATATCAAGATATCCATCTCTTCCCCCCCTCTTTGTTGCTTCTCTCATCCAACCATCTCCTTCTCTTATGATTTGTTCCCATCTCTTCTTGGTTACAACACATATGCTCCAAATTTGCTGAGGTGATCTTCTCTCTTTTCTCTTTTTAAGGCAATCTCTGGATGTGTCTCTTAAGTTCCTTCTGATGCCAAGCTGTTCAGGGGTTGTGGTTTGAAGCTTAGGCATTCTTTGCTTTTTGTCTAAAATTCACATATGTGTGAGTTCATTCCATGCTTGTCTTTCTGGGTCTCTGTTACCTCACCCAGGCTGATACTCTCCAAATCCATCCATTGGACTGCAAATTTTAGAATGCCATTTTTTAAATACTGCTGAGTAGTACTCCATTGTGAACATGTACCACAATTTTTTAATTAATTCTTCAGTTGAGGGGCATCTAGGTTGTTTCCAGGTTCTAGCTATTACAAATAATGCTGTTATGAACATAGTTGAGCTAATTCTTTAGGGTAAGTAAGAATATGCATCCTTTAGGTATATGCGCAATAGTGGTGTCATAAGAGAAATTGATTCCCAATTTTCTGAGGAACTACCATACTGCTTTCCACAGTGCCCTTACAAGATGATATCCCACCAATAATGGAAGAGTGTTCCCCTTGCTTTAAATTCTCTCCAGCATAGGCTGTCATCTATGTTTTTGATCTTAGCTATTCTGACAGGTATAAGACGGTAACTCAGAGTTGCTTTGATTTGCATTTCTCTGATGGCTAAAGATGTTGAGCAATTTTTTCAGACATTTGTAATTCTTTTGTTGAGAATTTCCTTTTAAATACTCCAACTTTAATTCACACACCTATAAACACCTAATTTTTGACAAAGAGGCCAAAAACATGCAATAGAAAAAAGATAATATTTTCAACAAATGGTGCTGGAATAACTGGATGGTAGTATTCAGAAGAATGCAAATAGATCCATGTCTAGCACCCTGCACAAAACTCAAATCCAAGTATATCAAAGCATTTAACATAAATCCAGCTACTATGAACTTAATAGAAAAGGAAGTGGAGACCGACAACTGAAGACCCCACAGCCACATTGTCCACAGCCAACTAGGAGGTGAGTGCCACCCTGATCCCCAGGCCAAGTGACCCGAACCAGGGACACAGCCTCTGGTACCCCACCCACACCCAGCTCCACCCTAAACCAAAGCCAGTTAAGAGAGCCCTCCAAGTGCAATAACCAGCAAAAAACAGCTGGAGGTACATCCTATGGTGCAAATTCCAGTCCAACTGCAAACCCCATCATCACATGCCAAAAACTAGAGAGGCTGCAGCCCCCTGGATCACAGCTGATTAAGAGCTGACTAAGAAAGACCATCAAGGCAACTGGAGACTAACATCCTCCTGGCCCACAACTGACTAAGAGCCGACTAAGAGCTGACTAAGAGTGAACCAAGGAAGCAATGGGCAGATGTCAGTGGAAGACTACACATAACAGTATAAAGAACAACAAGACACCATAAGAAGTTGGTGGTTCTACAACATTTAGAACTGTGTGTGGCAATGAAGAGGAAACAGAAGGAAATGACCTAAAATCAACTTTATGAAGATAATTGAAGCCTTAAAAGAAGATATAAAAAAATTCCCTTCAAGAAATAGAAGAAAATACAAACAAAATACTGGAAGAAATGAACAAATCCCTGAAAGAAAATAACAAAAAACAGCAAAAAGAAAAAAACACAAATAGGTGAAAGAAAAATTCCAGGAAATAAAAATAGAAATAGGAGCAATAAAGAAGCCACAAACCAAGGCAATGCTGGAAATCGAAAACCTGAAAAAACAAACTGGAATGCAAGAGATGGAGGAGAGAAACTCTGGAATGAAAGATTTAATAGTGGAAATAGATATGTCAGTTAAAGAAAACACTAAAATCAAAAAAGTCATAACAAAATATTTAGGAAATTTGGGACTTGAGAATAATCTGAATTGAAGGAGAAGAATACCAGCTCAAAGGCACAGAAAATATATTTAACAAAATCATAGAAGAAAACTTTCCCAATCTAAAGAAGGAAATGTCTATAAAGATACAAGAAGCTTACAGAACACCAAATAGACTAGACTCCTACCAAAAGTCTGCTTGCCACATAATAATCAAGCCACTAAACCTACCAAACAAATTAAAAATACTAAGAGTTGCAAAGGGAAAAGGCCAAATTACTTATAATAGCAGACCCATCAGAATAACACTGGACTATTCAATGGAAACAATGAAAGCAAGAAGGTCCTGGTCAGATGTTATACAGTAATAGAGCATGGCTGCCAACCCAGACTACTATATCCAACAAAACTACCAAACACCGTAGATGGAGTAAGCAAGATATTTTACAACAAAACCAGATCTAAGCAATACCAATCAATGAATCCAGCCCTACAGAAAGCTCTAGAAGAAAAACTCCAACATAAGGAAACCAGTTACACACATGAAACCACAAGCATTTGATAATCCCACAGAAGAAAAACTCAAGGAAAGGAAATCACACACTACAAACAAAAATAACAGGAAATAACCATCATTGTTCATTAATACCCTTTAATATCAATGACTCAATTCACTTATAAAAGATACAGCCTAACACAATGGATACAAAAAGGGAAGCTACCCTTCCACTGCATACCCTTCCATACCTCAATTTCAAAGACAGACACAGGCTCAGAGTAAAGAGTTGGTAAAAGATGTTTCAATCAAATGGTCCTAAGAAACAAGCTGGTGTAGCCATCCTAATATCTAACAAACTAGACTTTAAACTAAAATCAATCAAAAGAGACCAGGAAGGATATTATTTACTCATCTCAGAAAAAAATTCAGCAAGATGAAGTCTCAATCCTGAATATTTATGCCCCTAACACAAAGGCACCTACATATGTAAAAAAACAAAACAAAAACAACAACAAAACACTAATAAACTTAAACCTCACATCAAACCCCACACACTAATAGTAGGAGACTTCCATACCCCACTTTCACCTTTGGATAGATCAACCAGATAGAAACTCAACAGAGAAATAAGGGATCTAACAGATGCCATGACCCAAATAGACAATAAATATATACAGGACCTTCCCCCCAAACACAAAGGAATACACGTATTTCTCAGCACTCCATGGACCTTCTCTAAAATTAACCACATACAAAGTCATAAAACAAATATCCAAAGATACAAAAAAATGGGAATAAGTCCTTGTATCACATCAGACCACTATGGTCTAAAACTAGAGTACAACAACAACAAAAATCATAGAAAGCCTACCAATTAATGGAAACTGAACATCTCTCAGTTGAATCTCCTCTGGGGTCAAGGAAGAAGTTAAGAAAGAAATCAAAGACTCCATAGAATTTAATGAAAATGAATCCACAATATACTTAAACTTATGGGACATAATGAAAGCAGTGTCGAGAGAAAATCTCACAACACTAGATGCCTATGTGAAAACCCAGAGAAATCTCACACAAGATACCTAACTGCACAGCTGAAGGCTTTTGAACAATTAGAAGCAAACTCACCTACAAGGAGTAGATGGCAGGAAATAATCAAATTGAGGGCTGAAATCAATACAATAGAAACAAAGAAAACAATACAAAGAATCAATGGATAACAGAATTGGTTCTTTGAAAAAGTCAACAAGATAGATAAACTCTTATCTAAACTAACCAAAAAGCATAGAAAGAATATACAAATTAGCAGAATCAGAAATGAAAAGGGGGACATAACAACAGACACCCAGGAAATCCAGAGTCATCAGGTCATACATTGAAAATCTGTGTTCTACTAAAATGGAAAACCTAAAAAAAAACAAACAGCTTTCTGGACAGGTACCACTTACCAAAATTAAATCAAGATCAGATTAAAGACCTAAACAGATCTAACTGAAGCTGTTATTAGATGTTTTCGTTGCAGAATTCTATCAGACATTCAAAGAACTAATACCAATACCCCTCAAACTGTTCCATACAATAGAAACTGAAGGAACATTGCTGAATTTTTTTATGAGGCCGCAATCACCCTAATTCCCAAGATACTCAAAGATGAAACAAAGAAAGATAATTACCTACCAATCTCTCTCATGAACATTGATGCAGAAATACCGAATAAAATTCTGGCAAACTGAATTCAATAGCATATCAAAAAATTATCTACCACAATTGAGTAGGCTTCATCCCAGAGATTCAGGAATGGTTCAACATATGAAAAACTATGAATGTCATCCAACATATAAACAACCTGAAAGAAAAATAAACACACGAGCATCTCATTAGATGCTGAAAAGCCTTTGACAAAATCCAACATTCCTTCATGATAAAAGTCCTGGAGAGATCAGGAATACAGGGAAAATACCTACATATAATAAAGGCGTTATACAGCAAGCCGACAGCCAACATCAAACTAAATGGAGAAAAACTCAAAGCAATCCCACTAAAATCAGGAACAAGACAAGGCTGTCCTCTCTCCCCACATCTATTCAACATATTTCTCAAAGTTTTAGCTAAAGCAATAAGAGAACAAAAGGAGATTAAGGCGATACAAATTGTAAAGGAAGAATTCAAACTATCTCTATTTGCAGATGATATGATCTTAAACATAAGTGACCCCAAAATTCTACCAGGGAACTCCTACAGCTGCTAAACACCTTCAGCAATGTAGCAGGGTACAAGGTTAACTCAAAGAATCATTGGGAAAAGGAACTAGGCTCTCCAAGGGTGGGTGGCTGTCCCTTGGCATGGGCAGTATGTAGAACCTCGAGGAGTGGGATCAGACTGTTCCTGTGCATGGGCTGGCACCTTGGAGTCCATTCCCTGCAGAGGAGTACAGAATGTAGTCTTGATGTTTGGATGAGGGAATTGAACATGCCTGGAGTGAAGGCACCATGCTGAGCTGATACATCTAGGGACTTCTTGCCCTTTTTGATGAGGGGCTCAGGGGATAGAGTTGGGGGAGGGCTGAAGGCTGACTGGCAAGGATTGGGAGGAGGGAAAGGTGGGGAAGCAGGGGCATACATGGAATAAAATACATTTTTAAATAAAATAAAGAAAGAACGAAAGAAACAAAAAAGAAAGTAAAGAAAGCAAAAAATACCCTTGAAGGCATTGACACAGGAGATCACTTCCTAAATATAACACCAGTAGCACAGACACTAAGAACAACAATCAATAAGTGGGACCTCCTGAAACTGAGAAGCTTCTGAAAGCAAAGGACACAGTCAATATGACAAAACGACAGCCTACAGAATGGGAAAAGATCTTCACCAACCCTACATAAGACAGAGGAATGATCTCCAAAATATATAGAGAACTCAAACTAGAGTCCAAAAGCTCAAATAATCCAATTAAAAAGTGGGGTTCAGAGCTAAAAAGGAAATTTTATTTTATTTTAATTTTTTACGAATTTAACAACTAGTTTGTCAAATCTCATATCTGTCATATAAGGAATATAATTGCCAGTGAATTACATTTGAAAGCTATTTTGTGCAAATCTGACATCTGACCACTATGTTGAGTTTTCCTTTCATGAACCTCGCATAATGAACTTGAAGGAGAGGGGGGAGGAGGGGAGGGAAAGAGAAGTAGAACAAAAATGCAATCTTAGAAGTAAAGGGAACGAGAAAACAATATGGCGTATTGTGCACTTGAGTTAGGAAGTCTTTCAGAGCCTTAGCAAACTTTCAGCTCCTTTACTGAGATCTTATGTGATTCTCCGGCTTATTTTCTTAGGAATAATAGAGGTTTCATTTTAAGAGCATTGTGACTAGGGTCACTCCGCGGTAGCATGTGTTTTTCTCTTTGAATTGTCTTTAGTGTGGTTGGATGACGGGAAAACCTCTGTGACACTAGTCTCTGCGTAGTCAGAGTGTTGAGCTTGCTGCATACTACTCAAGTCTTGGATTCCATAATTTTTCTTTCCCGTTTCTATCAAATTCAGAGGGAAATATGTGAAAATTCCCATGTTCATGAATTCTCTTTTTAAAATAATTTTATTCAATATTGAGATTTTGTTTTCTCATGCATATATATATATATATATATATATATATCAACAAAGCAGAACAAACAAAATGCAAGTACCAGAGCCAGCAAAATTTGCATAACCTCTGCCTTTCACACATAAGCTGATGGTTACTACATCAATATTTTATGCAAATCCTGACTGCAGGCTGATGTCCCTACTGACCACAGGCATTCAGGGCTTTTGTTTGAGAAGCGACTTCATAACAATAATTTTTTATTTTATTAGTTGTTTTCTGAGAAGTGATTTAATCTGTTCGACAAAGTAAACATGCTTTACTGTCTGACACAAGCAAATGAAATCAAATGCTGCTGAAAATGTGGACAGGAAGGATCCCTTATACATTGCTGGTGGAAGGGTGACTAGTCCAGCCATAGTGCAGCTCAGTAGAGAGGGGTCCTAAATAATAAAGCTGGTCCACCATATGGCCAGCTATATGACTCTGCAAGATTGGCCCCAAAGACTCTAAGCTAGTGTGTCATAGAAAAGTCATCTCTTTATTTCATGGTTCCCCCAGCTTTGTCGACCATCTGCAGACATTAATACAACACTGCCCTCCCAGATGGCCCCTCCCCTTTCCTGTGACAGCCCTGTGTTTATGAGATAGAATACATTTCTGAGGTTCAATCATATTTTTTAAAAAAATATATTTTACATTTGCAACATAAAAAGGGCCTTTCAATAGATTTAGGACAGCTGAAAAAACCCATTGGGGCTTCTTATTTTAATGATTATTGCTGAGACATCTTTTATATCCCGAAACCTCTTATAGATAACCTGCTTTCAGCCTTTGCAATTTTCAGGAAAGAATGGTATGGATATTTTAGGTTCTTAGAGGAACATTTATTCAGTAGAGAAGAAGGAATGAAGTCCACTGAGTTTGTGCTAGGTGCCAAGCATGGTTTCAGCATCTCTAAAGCCCTCAATGACAGCCACTGTGAGGGAGTAACTCGATTTTCTTTAGCAGTTGGGGAGAAAAGTTCTTAGAAAGATCTTTGTTCTCTCTGTCCAGTTAAGCAGTCACAAGATTTAGAAAACAGATCTGTTTCTTAAATCCGTAAGTTTTCCTACAACATTACAGTAACTTTGTAATAACTATTGAATAACTGTAATTCCTTGTTGCATACTTAATGAGAACCTGGAAAAACAATTACTAAAAGCTTTCTTGAATGTAATTACTTTTAATAATGTCTTGTTATTTTAGATTTTCAGTCGGAAATGTTAATCAAGTTCATTTGTTCCTTTCTTCCTCTCTCCCTCCCTCCCCTCCTCTTCCTCCAGTCTGATTCATTATGTAGCCAAAGATAACCTTTAAATTCTGATTCTCCTGCCTTAATCTGCCAGATGCTGAGATCGTAGGTGTGTGTCACCACTCTTGTTTTATATGTTGCTAGGGGTGGAACCTGGGGCTTTATGCATACACGACAAGTACTTTATCAACTAAGCCACCTTTCCAGCCCCAAGTGCATTTCTTGATTTTATCTCTTAGCAGTGAAATACTTTTAAACTAATTGGATATTGTGGAAGTTGTAAGCTTTGACCTTAGAAAACATACACCACATAAAAATTTATATGCAATTTAAGGAGGCTCCATACATTTCTCTGATACCTGTCAGTGGAACTCAGGATGGTATTATATAGACATTTGATCATACATTTTCCAACAACACTATGCTTTTCTTGAGACTTGAGTTTAGTGATAAATGATGCCTTATGAATTTAAGAGATGATATTGTTAGCTAAGAGAAAATATGACTTTGTAAGACTGATGAGACTCTCTTTCTCTGTGAGTGTGTGTATTACCATCTAGTCTCATCTGGCTTTCTGTGATAGTTGTTATATTTTACCCTCTATACTTTTCTTTACTTGCCTTTTGTTCTCCAGGCTTCGTTATGTGGTCTTCCTTTTGAGTGTTATTATCTCAGTTATACTTCTAATATATTTCTTGTCAAATTACAAATGAGATTGATACCCTTACATACAGCTCATTACAACTCAATAATTTATTTGTTAATTTGAGTCATTAAAAATAATTTCAAGGGGTGAGGTTTTTATAAACTAATTTTTATGGATCAGAAATATCTCTTATTCTTTATCCATGGACCTGGGCTGGATAGGACTTCTAATAAAGTATTCTTCAAGTTATTGACAATAGGTGATGAAAAATAATTGGTTTCAGTGAAGAAGAGTGTGTTGATCATTATTGTATCCAGTCATGAGGCAGGTTATATAGAACACAACTGAAGTACAATTCCTTACTAAAGTGACTTCAGCACATTATAACATTTCACTAGCTACTGATGATGGCCATCAATGTTCTGCTGATGTTGCTGTCTGAATCCATTGGTTCACCACCTCTCTGAATGGCAGGCAGTTCTATTGCTGGGTAATGGCCACGAAACACTGATTTATTTGAGAATTACTCAGATCAGGCTCTGTAGCCTAATCTGAGGTTAGTCCGATTTAGGACCATTAGACAAGGATCTAAATTACTCTGATATGAAAGGCCACATCATCACAAGCCAGTCATGATATAAATGCAGTCCTGACTTGTTCTGTTTAGGCTGAATAGGATTTGAAAATAGTTTGAATTCTCAAACATGTAAAAATCTAGCAGTTCTGCAGAAAATCTAGGAGTTTGTGGAAAATTAGAATTCTAGTATCACTATGCCTCAAAAGTCTGAATTTTAGCTGCTCAAATCATAGTATGCCTGTTGTTTTCTTCACAGAGACAAAGATAAATGGTTGCTGGTACATCTTATCAAACAAAGAAAAATAAATGACAAGCTGAGAGGATTAGTGTATGGGAAAGAGAACACATTTCTTTATAAACTGAATGTTATTGTTATATAAATTTTTTTCCGTCACTAAGTAGCAATTTAAAATGCCATTATGTAAATAATCATATTAAGAATTTTCATAGATAAGTAGAAAACTTATCCAATGAGAACTTAAGGATCAAAGAAAAAGATCTAATTTTTAGAAAATAATTGAGCTGGGCCGTAGTGGCACATGTCTTCATCCCAGCAGTCAGGAGGCAGAGGCAGGAGAATCTCTGTGAGTTCCAGGACAGTCTGGTCTCCAGAGTGAGTTCTAGAATAGTCCAGACCAAACAGAAGAACTCCACCTTGAAAAACCAACAAAAAAAGAAAGAATAAAAGAAAACTGAGTCCTACTTTTTGAATTAAAACCTCTGAGTAACATCACTGCAAGATTCAGTTAGGTAGTAGCTGCAAATATTTCCTTAGTACTGGAAATACTGGAAATATGTTTCTGTTCCTTTTTTTGAGGCGTGGTCTCCTGCTATCCCAATAATGGTCTAGGCCGTTTCACTGTGCAACCAGGGGAGGAGCCATGTAATCCTCTTCTTTTGACTTCCAGAGTTCTAGAATAAACTACAATACCTTGATCCAGAAACTGTTTTAAACTGATAACTTTATAAAAGAATGTTTATTAAAAATAGAGAGAATTATATGTCCTATCAGAAAATGATAAATAGAAAATTTTAATTTCAACCAGGAATACTAGCTTAGAATACTGAAAAAGCATCTGAGAATCTCATGCATAATTTGATAAAGAACTTAAAAATCAGACAGGGTGATATATATGTGTGTGATATAAATAGTATCAATGACTTTAAAGAAGTAGGGGCATAAAGCCTACAGGAGGCCCAACATCAGAAAACAAACATCTGTGTTGAGGAGTGTATCAGGTTCAGACACTTTTAAACAAGACCCAAGCATGGCTTTAAAGATTAAAAGACCCCTGTAGGGAGAGTGGTCAGCCCCCTTTGAGGACCAGCTACATGCTGCCTGCCTTTTCTGTCTGATCCTGCACTCTTAGAGAGAAGTCTGTCGCCACTGTGTAGTGGGACATTTCAACCTTCCAAAAATTTCCCTAAAGTCCAATCTTATATCAGTAAGTTTTTATAGAGTCCCTTCATAAATATTAATCCTTTTATGTAATTAATGCCAATAAATAATTCCTGAGATACTCAAGTAAGACCTCCAGGAAATAGTCGGGTATAGATGGTGCCTGCACTGAAATACATATTAACATTAAATTACTTGTGTTATCTCAGGTGGTGAGATCACTGGGACACATTGCCATTTGTCAGCTTCTAATTTGTAGCAAGTGGTTAACAAACATGGTTTGTCTCAGAGAAAGAAAAACTTCAAGCAGAAAGTGTTCCTATGCCTTGCACATTAGAGCTTTACCTGGGACACTGCTTGTGTGACACAGAAGCTGGAGTGCTTGTTCATGACACTTTGGGGTTTTGAAAATGTGTGTGTGTGTGTGTGTGTGTGTGTGTGTGTGTGTGTGTGTGTTTGCACACATTAAAAGGAGGAAACTGCTCATGGCACCTTGATATAAAATTCTTGCTCAGCTCTCTGTAGATGAATGGTTCATAGATTTCGCTTCCCTGTTGATGTTAAAGTTGACCTACAGATTGTGAAAGGATGCACACAAATGTTTACAAGTAATTAAATATATCATTACAAGAAAAAAATGTATCTTGGAGAAATGCACCTGACAAAGAGGATTTAGTTTATGTTCCCTGGATGTAGCAACTGCTACAGATTACACTGTACACCCTGAATATTGAGGTTGTGAAGATTCAAGAGAATGATCTGTGATTTTTAAGGTTCATAAAAATGACTTGACACTGTTTTAACAAAACTAAGCTGTCCATTTAAAACAACATGAGCTTAGGGGGTCTCTGAACAGTGGAATTATCTGAACTGTTGAAATATATTGCTAAACACTGGATAGCTCTTCTGAAATGCTAGAATCCTATCCATTCATGCTATAAAGTGGTATAAACATCATGCAAAGATTGTAGGCACATAAAACATATTTATAATTAAGAATGAAAAAAAAACTAAATAAAAAATTTCAATGAGACTATGTGGTTATGATAAAATATAAAGTCAGATAATGACTTCTGATATAATTTAAGTCGCATAGTTCTCTGAAGCCCATGACTGCATGATTATCGGTGTCAAATCTAATAGAAATTAAATTTTGTTGTCAGATCCTTTAATATAAGTTTCCAGATATGAAAACAACCTTATTTTGTAGGAGTACCACAGGCAGGCTGCTAAGTCATGCACTAGGATCTTCTGCAAGCTTACAAAGCAATGAAGTATTTTAATTAATTAGTTAACTAATTGATCAATTTTATTACTCTATGTGTATATTGAACAGTTGAATTTTTTCATTACCCGGTTTTCTTATTTTCTTATTTACTTTCCTGAGCGATGAAGTGAATTAGAATCTCTTGCCTCAGTGTTTTGCTTGAGAAAATGATGAGAAGCAATTTGGCTTTGCCTTCTAAATGCCTTTAAAATGATGACCAGAAGCTGATGCCACCTGACTTCTCTGGAAGGGTATGGCCGGATGACTGTATTTGCTATGACAGTTGCTAATGCTGGGTTGTGACTGTTTACTTCTTCATTCGCTTTACTTTAGAATCCCTAAATTGTTGGCATTCTCTTCCACAATGCTGCACATTCTAAGTAACTGGAAGTGAGGGCTAAATGTAAATAAATCACTTCTTCCTAGCTAAGGCAAACATATTTCAAGGTTGTTATTTAGAAAATTTCGTATGCAAACGGCAATGTTCTTAAGATTGCCACGGTAGTGTCTGTTATATTTGTCAAAGTTTATTGTATTTTATGGTTATTGTTATTGACAATAATTACATTTTTTTTTATAATTTTGATATATACTCTATCAGGGTACCCATTCTAAATGATTTATTTGATATACTAAATAGAGGGTAGCTACTCAATAAGTGTCTTTTGAGATAATGTCTATTCTAGCTGAAGTGATACCCAGTACTTGAGTAGTATGTAGTAATCAGGCTAGCCTGGGTTGTGTTGTTAACAAATCTTAGTGATCTTACATACAGCTGTCTATTTCTTACTGCCTGCCTCTTCTTTTGTGTGATCATCTCTGACAGGGTTCTGTTCGTGGGTTAATGGAGGCTTCATATTTTATAGTGGTGCCATCTAGGATGTGGTCCATTGACACTTAGTGTCAGAGAAATCAGACAATCATGTATAGAATTTTTGGAATTCATTTTCCTGGCCAGAATTAGTCTTTCTCTAGGTGCAAAGAGGTAGAGGTGATGAGAAGCAAACAGAATATTTGATGAATCCTGGCATTTTTATCACAACATGGAAGTTAAATGAGTAACTGTTAACTGTTATTTTTGAATACAGCTTCCAGAATAGTTTTTAGATACTTCATAGAGTTTTCCAAAAGTGAAAATAAACTTATTTCCTAGGAATACCACAGGTAGACTTTTAGGATCCCTAGAAATTCACAAAGTGATAAATGTTCTTCATTTAATTTTTATTTACTCTGTGTGTGTGTGTAGGGTAGGTATGTGTATATGTGTGTGCTGTACACACACACACACACACACACACACACACACACACACACACACACACACATGCCAGAGGTCAGTCTTGGGTGTTATTCCACAGGAGCCAACTACCTTGTTTATTGAGGCAGGGTCCGTGATTGGCTTAGAGCTTTTTGAATAGGCTAGAATGCTGGCCAAGGAGCCCCAGAGATCTGCCTATTTATCCCTCCTGAGCATTGGATGACAGAGGAGTGCATTGTGGGGATCAATCTCAGGTCTTCATGCCTATGTGGCAAGCACATTGCCAACTGAGCTTTGTCTTTAAAGTGTGCTTTAAGCAGCATTGACTGACAGTACCACATGGGCAAATAGAGCTCTGACACAATGTTAGAGATCCTATCTCGGAGTAGATACACCTCAACCTACAGCTGTTTTTATTAAAGGGAGAACAATTTTCTACTCTTAAATTAGTGCCTCCAAAAAATATTTCCAATTATGAATCACTTTGCTTATTCTGTCAAAGAAGATTTGGTTATCCTCTATGTTGATGATGGTTCTGCAACCTTGGTCCTTCTTTTCAAAGGACAGAGTCACATATTACTAGATCCAGATATTCTTGCATTGACTCTCAAAGGATTTCCCTTCTTAAGGAGAAACTTTTATCATTCATTGAGATACTGTGGGAGATTATGCTGTTACATTGTAAATAATTGTCCCACCCAATGGTTTAATAAAAAGCACTGATTGGCCAAAGGCAGGCAGGAAGTGTGGGTGGGGCTACCAGACTAAGAAAACTCTGAGAACAGGAAACACAGAGCAGATGCCAGAGAGAAGCCAGAAGAAGCAGAGGACAACTATGCTGCTCTAAAGAAAGGTACCAAGCTGCATGGCTGAACAGGAAGAATCACGGGTTAGTTTAAGGGTAAAGAGCTAGCAAGTTATATGCCTGGGCCTTATGCTTATCAGCCTAAAACTATTGAAAGTATCTGTGTGTCTCTGTGGGACTGTGGTTCTGTGGGTCTGCGGGTCTGAGGATCTGTGGGTCTGTGGGCCTAGACCTTGAGGTTAGGCCCAAAAGTCCAGGCCAGAAACCTCTTACTACAAAATACTGCCATGGTTTCCACTTCCCATGTTTACATGAGGGCATGGAAGCTTCTGAGATTCCTACTTCTAATCTGAATCTCTTGAGTGTGCACATGTAAATTATAAATATGTATTATCATTTTCACAACTATTTCCATACTCTCCAACCTCATACCCCTTTAGATGGAAACAAGAGACAGAATCATCTCCCTAACAAATGTTTATTGAGAAATAAATCTGTGCTAAGTGTGAATATAACTGATATATGTATCATCTAAGACTTCTCTCTGTCCTTAGTGAGTGTTCAGTAACAAGTTTCTACTTAAGCAATACTTACTCAGGTATCAAAGCTTGCACATTTTTTTTTTTTTTTTTTTGGGAGGGGAGTGCAGGGAAGTCTTCTCTCATTTACTTTCTTGGAAAAAAACATATGTAGTCTACAACAAATATATCTATCCTTCTTCAATGCTGCTGTGTAGAATTAGTTATCCTGCCTTTTTGTATCTGTGCTACCACTGCTCCATTGCTTATGATGATGTTATCAGAACACTCATTATACTATCGTGGTGCACTATTTAAAGTGTTAACTTAGACATCAGTGTAAAAGAGGAGGAAACAGACATGTCCCTTCATTTCTTTGTGTGTGTGTTTAAGAAAGGGTTTTGCTATGTATCCTAAGTTGGTCTCAAATCTGCTATGCAGTTCAGGCTGGCCATCAACATACTGTCCTCTTTCCTCAGCCTTCTGAATGTTGGGATTACAGGCATCAAATAGGGAATGCTCATTTACTCAGCCTTTAAAAACATAGTCAGCATCTCACTTTTGCCTGCATTAGGCTGAACTTACTATATCCCCCGTGGTGGCCTGAAACACTCATTCTTCCTGCTTTAGACTTCCAAGTACTCAAGTGTTGCAATTATAGGTACTCAAGACCCAATTCATGGTCACTTATTTCTTCAACCACCTGACTGTTTAACTACTCATTGATGAAGAGGAGGCATGAAGATGAGCTCTAAGGTGGTCAAAATAAAGGCTCTGCATAAAAGATCCATCAGAAGCTAAATGGACATACCATGCTAGAAATGTCCTAAATACGGAGGAAGTGGACTTAAAATAATTTTATGAAGCCTATCTTGGACACATAGTTAAGCTGTAATGCCATAGCATACAATAGAAAATATTAAAAGAACAGGACCGGGGTGATGAACAAGTGTCAAGAAGGAGAGAATCATGAATAAGAACAAAATATAAAGACACGAAGATCACGATGAAGCCCATTCATTTGTATGTTAACCTAAAAATCAATTACTTAACAAGGAGGAAATAACCACCAGGATTCAGGCAGCTCTTTCTGCTGAAGGAAACTTATTAAACGTTATGTATAGCGGAATATTGGGCATCATGGTGGCACTGGAAGAGACCTGTGGTACATTCTTCTCTTAGAAGCCCAAAGGAAAGAGAAATAAACCAAGATACATAAATTATATGATGAGTAATCTTTAAACTTCTCCCAGGATAAGTTTGACATACAATGAAACAGGGCCTAAGGTTTCTCTGACAACTACAAATTCTTTAAAAACAACAACAACACATAAATGATTGTTATAGTTTTATTTCAGTGAAGCTTTATTAAAGTTAATTGGCATACAAAACAACAAACATCTCTGACTTACACAGAGGTGAAGTTAGTAGTTCTGACTAGGCGATGCTCTTTCATCATAGCAATAGTTTTGCTGAGGTCTTTTTGTATTACATAACTTCAAAAACATATTTAGTTTCTTCAGGTATTTATTGTTTAATAGTCAGCATACTGAACAGGCAACCCTTTCCTTTCATCAGAAGTGTCAATGTTCCTGACAAGTCTTCAGGTCTGTTTCTTGTGTCATCAGGGTCACAAAGAAACAACTACAAGTATCATGTTGCCCATGACAGTACACTCCCATCACATTATTTGCTTTGAGTAAGATAGCTTTCCTATTTTTATTTTTTTCAGAAAAATAAAATTTAGGACAAATGAGAAATATATTTGCTCAAAGCAAGAAGATGAGAAATGAAACCATACATTATTGTATTAGAGAATTCCTTACGGGGATAAAATCAAATCAGATGTGGAATAATTTAAAAATAACTCTAAACCAAACTCTTACAAGGCTGGAGTTTATGACCATGAGTGCAATAATGAAACACCTGTAAAGAAAAAGTTAAATAAGGCAACTTTTATAATTGGCTCTGAGTCAATTTTGTATTGCATAAAAGTTTATGTGACTGAAAGTTTGGTCTTTAGCTAGGGTGGTGGTATTGGAATGTGCTATGGGACTCTAAGAAGTGGGGTTTATGCTAATATGTCCCCCTGCTCCATATCCTTGCACATACAGGCGGCAGTAGTTACACTTAGTGGGATGCCAACACTGACGGGGTGACACACAGGGATTTAGAGGGAGAAATGGAGGTAGATATGATGGTATTTTATTCTATACATGGACGAAGTTCTCAAGAATAGGAAAAAATTATTTAAAAAGTTAGATGAGAGAGAGAAGGAGAGAGAGAAACCTGTATGCAGTTCCCGGTGGAACTCTCTGAACCCCCTGAGAAGACTACCACACATGTGTGACTCCTCTCATTCTTCCAGCTTCTAGGTGGAGAGATGGTCATATGATTGCTCTTGTTTACCCGCTACCTGCTGTCTGCACCATGTGGTGATGCAACCAAAGGGCAGTTCTTGTCAAGCCTGAGCTATGACATTTGCCTTTCAGTGTATAAAACTACAAGCTAAGAAATGTTTCTCACTTCTGAAGTTGTCTGGGTTAGGAGTTTCTTGATACCAATGAACAGTTTACTAACAGAGTGAGAAAAGATAGATAAAACAAAAATTGAAGCTCAAGACCAAATCTGAAGATTTAATTTCATCAAGACTCTCAATTCTATTAAGTAAGAGAAATCACAGACAGATTCCCATGTAGTATTAAACTATCAGTAAACACTAAGATCCTTGTAAGTGTCAAATACTGGCACTTTTATCATCTTGCTTGAAGTGTAAGTAGTTAGTTGACACTATGGAGATTCAGAATAGAATTCCTTGCAATGATCTAGTCACTACTCCAGACAGACAACTCCCAAGTTCTTCTAATTCTCATACAAGGTTAATGTCATACTGAATTCCAGAGGCCAGTGAGGATTTGCTTTTAAAGGATACAGAAGTAACCTCTTGAAATAAAGCACTTACACAGCACCTCTTAGAAGCCCTAGGTAGATAAAAGGCTATATCCTACCTTCTGCCCCATCCCTCCCACAGAGACTGTACTGGAGATATTGTATACTGCAGCTTTGTGCTATATCAGCAAGATGGATCAGATCCTGTAACGAGAGCTTCAGCTGATGCTTGTGATAACTCAGAAACATTCACCTTCCACTCTCTGTAATTTGGGTGTTGCTATCTTGGAAACTGCTTGATAGGTCAGACGATAGTGAAATTAAATCCCATAAGCAATGAGTGTGCATTATCAGTTTCTTAGGAAGCTCAGTCTAGGATTCCTGAATATGCAATTGCTAGTGAGTTGAAATCAAGACAGAAGTCAATCCCTTTTCATTAGGGAGCAGGTCCCTGACTATGGAGGACACTGTATTCCCAGGAATGATAACAATCAGAAGACTCTTAGTATAGTTGTTGCTTGTAAATATTTTAAATTTGATTTTTGTTGCAATATACCTTCACATTTCCCCATATAAATATTTAATTTAATTCACTGTGCTTAAAAGTATGTATTTTTAAAGAATAGGCATGAGTTGGCCACTACAATAATGTGATGGCTTCTCTTTTTTTAACCTCTTCTTTTGCTTTTGCAATTAAATTGCTTTTCAATAAAACACTGAAAGAGTGTATTTCACCTGGGCCTGTCAGTAATGAATTGTTTTATGCTGTTGAAAACTTAAATTTCAAATGTGAAAATTTAGCTTTTGTGTAATATAAACTTTATGGGTGGGTGCATGATTTTCATTGTATTTATACTTCCATCCCTGCTTGGGAACATTCATCACTAATTTAGTACTTTACTTGTTTTAACCTTTATACACTTAAGGAAAAAAGGCATGCGTGGTGCTGACCTGGCTATTTGGGATCACAATGAGGGTCTTGTTCTTATCTGGAAGGTGTCTATTTGCTTTGAAGACAGATAAACATGCCACAGTCAGATTTTTATAAACCATGAAGTGAAGGCTTAAAAATATCTAGTAATGATTTGGTTTTTGGTGAGAGTTAATTATTGCAGTCTGGAAACCAGCCTGAGCGGTTTGCTTAGGTCTGTCTGTCCGATTTTCTGAGGCCCCGACATTTAGAGCGCTGTTCTCTAACTGTGGGTCTGAGAAGTCTTCTCACATGACAGAAAGAGAAAGAAACCAACAGACTTTAGTGCTAACATCAAAAGGGAACAATGGAAGTAGAGCTTCAAGATGGGCGGGGGTGGGACACTTGTGTGAGGCGGGGAAGCGTGGGGTCAAGGAGAAAGAGAAGAGGCGGGGCAGAGGACAGGACATGGTCAGCAAATTCTGCAGGTGAGAAACTACAAACTGTGAGACTAACAGGGTGGCAGATGTGTTTTTTAGGCCGGGTTTCCTGGGATGGATCACATTTTCTTTCCTATTGCCATGGAAAAATGCTTGAGAATATATGCTTTACAAAAACAGAGCACAATAAATGCTGGCTAGGCACGGTAGCCACCTGCAATTCCAGTCTCAGAAACTGGAGACAGGGTATATACCTAAAGCATGCTAGTGCACAAGACACATGTGCACAATACTCTCTCCATGTGCACCTGCACACAGGAAAAAACATAGACACACACACACACACACACACACACACACACACACACACACAAATTCCACTTGCATCATGGTGCTGACATTTTGGCTCTCAATAAAAGTCTTATATTGCTTAAACACATGGCAGAAAGTACAGTGGGAGAAGGCATGTAAAATCACACAACCCAAGATGGAAATTGTAGTCAGAAGTTTCTGGCCTAGTCTAGCCTCGAGGTCCAGACCGGCAGTCCTGCAGCCACAAAGTCCCAAATAATCACACAAAGGCTTATATTAATCATAATCTGCTTAGCCCATGGCCCAAGCTCATTACCAACTAGCTCTTATAACGTAACTCAACCCATTTATATTAACCTGTGTTGCCATGTGGCTCTGTGGCTTTACCTGTATTTTTTTACATCTTGCTTTCTTGGGCAGCAGCCTGCAGCATCTGTTTGACTCCGCCCTCATTCCCCTATACCTCTGCTTGGCTTTCCCACCTGCCCCCAAGCTGCCTCAGCAGAGGCCAAACCAACCTCTTTATTAACAAATGGCAACAAAGCACATTCACAGTGTACAGAAAGACATCCTACTTCAGGAAATGAAGAAAAAAATCACTCTCAAGTGGAGGACATTAATCTTCTTAACTACCCAATCATGTCTTCAAATGTCATTTTCCAACACCATTGGGAATGAAAGCAATCATATTTCCACATAAGTTTTTAAAATGATGATTCCTGGTTGGGAGTGGTGGTGCATGCCTTCAATCCCAGCACTCAGGAGACAGGTGAATATTTGTGCATTGGAGGCCAACGTGGTGTAAGGAGTGAGTTCCAAGTCAGTCAAGTCTACACAAAGAACCTTGTCTCAACAAAACAAAACAAAACAAAACAAAACAAAACAAAACAAAACAAAACAAAACAAAACAAAACAAAACAAAACAAGAAAAGATGATCCCTATTCAAACCCTGGGAGTCTCAGGATTAAAGCTTTGCTATTTGAAAATAATAGCATATAACAGGTAGGTATACTTCCTTCAAGCCAGATATGTAAAAGAATATATTTTCCTATTGGTAAAAATTCTTACTGATCTTTCCCTTTACATGTCATACCTTGGTAGCAATTCAGCATTTTCAAAATTTATTGTTTGCCCACCTGAAGGATTTTTTTGTTTTGTTTTGCTTGCTGAAGGTAGTACCCAGGGCCTCAGGGATGCAGGCCAAACTCTATCTCTGAACAAATCTCTAGCCCTCTTCTGTGTTCTTTCTATAGGCTGTCTCCTTGAGTGAGTAAATTGAGGTGCAATTCTATGGTAGAGAAATGTATGTTTTTTAGATAGTGTTTCTATGAAACAGGTGCAGAGACTCAGACATAACACAGAATGTTAGAGACCTTGAAACACACAGCTCTAAATGTCTTTATCAAATCCCTCCTTTCTGGGTTCAAGAAACCCCGATGAAGGGAAGGTGGAAAGAACTTAGGAGCCAAAAGGGATGAAGGACACCAGGAAAATAAGGCCTGTTAAATCAACTGAGTAAAGCTCATATGAACTCCTGGACACTAAAGCAGCAAACACGGGGCTGACACGAGTCTGCACCAGGTGCTCTGCATATGTATTACGACTTTCAGTTTATCATTTTAATGGTATTTATGAGTGTGTAGCTGCGTGAGGCTTTGAATCTTGTGCCTACTCTTGGGCTCTTTTCCTTTTGTTGGTGTGACTTGTCTAATCTCAATGTAATGTGATAATTTTTGTTTTATCTTATTATATTTTGTGTTATCATGTTTGGTTTTATCTCTTAAAAGCCTGTTCATTTCAAATGAGAGACTAAAAAGGATTGAACCCAGGGGAGTGAGGGCAGGAAGATGGGGAGGAAGTGAGGGAATCTGTAATCGGGGTATACTGTGTGAGAAAAGGATCTATGTTCAATACAGGCCAAATAAAAAGTGCAGACGGAACAACAACAATGACCACAAAATGCTTCCATTGAAGTCGGGGTCTCCAACCAACTCTGCATCACAATATTTTTTTAAATATTACTCACCAATTTGTCTATTCTTCTAAAATTAATTTTACTGTTAGGTTCACCCGTTTTTCATTTTAAAGTTAGCATACTACTATTTTTCACAAAGAAATTTAATTACCTTTACACCTAATAGAGCTTTTATGACTTTAGCCAAAATAGAGCAGTGAGATTTTTCATACTTTCTGGAACAACAGTAGACAGCAAGCAAATTATTGCATCGATCTATGTGTCTGTTTTTGTTCTATATCCAGGCTGTTTGATTACTGTCTCTGTAGTAGAGCTAGAGACAGATATGGGAAAGCCTTCACTGCTACTCTTCTTGCTAACAATTGCTTTGGTTTTGTACTTCTATAGAAATAAAAAGCTCTATTTCTGTGAAAATAGCATATGAATTTTGATTGAGATTACATTGTAATTTTTAGATTGAAAACTTCTCTGGAAGATTCATCACTTCTACAATATTAATTCTTTGAGCCTGTGACCATTTTTTTTAAAACTTCTTTCTTTAGAAATTCATTTTAATGTATTTTATTTAAAAAAAGGCTTTTTAATCTATGTATACCCCCTCTTGCCCATGTCTTCCTTCCTCCCAATAGCTCCCAGTCAGTCTTTAGCCTCCCCCTCCCCATCAACTCATCCCCTCCCAAAAAGAGCTAGAAGTCCCAAGGTGGGTCAGTTCAGCATGGCACATCCAGGCAAGCACAATTTCCTCATCCTAATATCAAGACTGGGTTGGGCACTCCTCTGCAGGTAATGGGCTCATAGATGCCAGCACAGGAACGCAGTCTGATTCCACGCCTCCATGCTCTACATACTGCCCATGCCAATCCACAGTTGCCTACCCTTGAGGGCCAAGTTCCTTTCCTCAGCGATTCCTCAGGGGCTGTTCTTGATTCAGTGAGCTCCTCAGAGCTCCAGCCAGCATCTCTGTGGGAATTTTCCTCATAATCCCTATCCCCCTGCTCATACAGATTCTCCTCCCCTGCTCTCAGCTGGACCAGGAGGTCTGCCCAGGGAAAAGCCATGGCTCTCTGCCTTCACCTCTATTGATTGTTGAATGTAGGCTTTGTGATGACACTTAGGGTGGTTATTCATTTGATTATAAAGAAAGTCCTATTAAGCATGCCCTCCACTATTGGTTGAAGACCTAGCCAGGGACATCCTGTGAGTTCTTGGATGTTTCCCTAGCACCAGGTCCCTTTCCAACTCCACATTGGCTTCCTCTATCAAGATATAGATATCTGTCTCTTTCTTCCTCCCTCTTTGTTGTGCCTTGCACTCAACAATCTCCTGCTCTCATGATTTGTTCCCACCTCTTCTAGGTTGCAGCCCATTGTGATCCCAACTTGCTGAGGTGATCTTCTCTATTTTCTTTTCCTAGGGGAATCTCTGGATGCCTCCCTTAAGTTCTTCTGATGCCTAGCTGTTCAGGGGTTGTGGTTTGCAGCTTGGGTATTCTTTGTTTTTTTGCCTAAAGTCCACTTATGAGTGTATATATCCCATGACTATCTTTCTAGGCCCGTGATACCTCTCTCAGGATGATACTCTCCAAATCCATCTATTTGACTGCAAATTTTAGGATGTCATTTATTTTTTCTGCTGAATAGCACTCCATTGTGTAGATGTACCACAGTTTGCTAACCCATTCTTCAGTTGAGGGACATCTATGTTGTTTCCAGTTTCTTGCTATTAAAAATAGTGCTGCTATGAGCATAGTAGAGCTAACGCCTATGGGGTACAAATGTGCACCCTTTGGGTATGCCCAATAGCAGCATTGCTGTATCACTGGGGAGATGATGCCCAGTTCTCTGAGGAACTGTCATACTGCTTTCCAAAGTGGCTGTACAAGTTTACACTCCTACCAACAATGGAGGAGTGTTCCCCTTGCTCCGCATCCTCTCCAGCATAAGCTGTCATCTGTGTGTTTGATCTCAGCCATTCTGACAAGTGTAAGATGCTATCTCAAAGTTGATTTGCGTTTTGATTTGACGGCTAAATATGTTGAGCAATTTTTTAAGTGCCTTTCAGCCATTTGTAATTCTTCTGTTGAGAATTCCCTTTTTAACTCTGAACTTCATTTTTAAATTAGGTTATTTAGGTTTTGGGGCTCTAGTTTCTTGAGTTCTCTATGTATTTTAGAGATCAGTCCTCTGTCAGTTGCAAGGTTGGTGAAGATCTTTTCCCATTCTGTAGGTTGCCATTTTGTCTTCTTGACTGTGTCCTTTGCCTTACAGAAGATTCTCATTTACAGGAAGACCCATTTATTGATTATTGTTCTTAGTGTCTATGCTACTGGTGTTATATTTAGGAAGTGGTCACCTGTGCCAGTGCATTGGAGGGTATTTCCCAATTTTTTTTTTCTATCAAATTCAGTGTAGCTGGCTTTATGTTGAGGTCTTTGATCCACTGGGATTTGAGTTTTGTGCAGGATGATAGGTTTGAATCTATTTGCATTCTTCTGATACTACCATCCTGTTATGCCAACAGTATTTGCTGAAGATATTATCTTTTTTCCATTGAATATTTTTGGCCTCTTTGTCAAAAATCAGATGTTCATAAGTATGTGGTTTAATGTTCGGGTCTTCAGTTGGATTCCATTGATTTACAAGTCTGTTTTTATGCCAGTACCAGGCTGTTTTTATTACTGTAGCTCTGTACTATAGCATGAAGTCAGGGATGATGATTCTTCCTGAAGCTCTTTTATTGAGCAGGCATGTTTTAGCATTGTATCCCCTTAATATCCTTTTGTTCTCTTATTGCTTTAGCTAAAAATTTGAGAACTATATTGAATAGATAAGGAGAGAGAGGACAGCCTTGTCTTGTTCCTGATTTTAGTGGGATTGCTTTGAGTGTTTCTCCACTTAGTTTGATTTGGCTGTCAGCTTGCTGTGTATCACCTTTATCACAACCCCGGGTTTCCTGTTATTCCATATGAAGTTGTGTATTGTTCTTTCAAGGTCTTTAAATATTGTGTTGGGATTTTGGTGGGGACTGAATTGAATCTGTAGATTGCTTTTGGTAAGATTGCCATTTTGGTCCCACCTATCCAGGAGCATGGGAGATCTTTCTATTTTCTGATATCCTCTTCAATTTCTTTATTCAGTGACTTAAAATTTTTGTCAAGCAGGTCTACTACTTCTTTGGTTAGAGTTACACTAAGACATTTATTGCTACTTGCAGCTATTACAAAGGGTGATGTTTTCTTTATTTGTTTTTCAGACCTTTTATCCTTAGTATATAGGAAGGCTATTGATTTCTTTCTTTCTTTCTTTCTTTTTTTTTTTTTTTTTTTTTTTGAGTTAACCTTGTACCCTGCTACATTGCTGAAGGTGTTTATCAGCTGTAGGAGTTCCTTGCTAGAATTCTGGGGGTCACTTATATATACAATCATATCATCTACAAATAGAGATAATTTGACTTCTTCCTTTCCAATTTGTATCCCCTCAATCTCCTTTTGTTTTCTTATTGCTTTAGCTAAAACTTTGAGAACCATATTGAATAGATAAGGAGAGAGAAGACAGCCTTGTCTTGTTTCTGATTTTAGTGGAATTGCTTTGAATGTTTCTTCATTTAGTTTGATGTTGGCTGTCGGCTTTTTGTATATCACTTTTATTATTTTTAGGTATTTTCCTTGTATTCCTGATTTCTGCAGGGCTTTTTAATCATGAAGGAGTGTTGGATTTTGTCAAATGCATTTTTCAGCATCTAATGAGATGATCATTTTTTTTTTTTTTCTTTCAGTATGTTTGTATGATGGATGACATTCCCAGTTTTTCGTAAGTTGAAACATCCCTGCATCTCTGGGATGAAGTCTACCTGATCATGGTGGATGATTTATTTTGATATGTTGTTGGACTCAGTTTGCCAGAATTTTACTGAGTATTTTTGTGTCAATGTTCAAGAGGGAGATTGGTCTGTAATTCTCTTTCTTTGTCGCATCTTTGAGTGGCTTGTGTATCAGAGTGATTGTGGCCTTATAAAAAGAATTTGGCAATGTTCCTTCAGTTTCTATTCTATGGAACAGTTTGAAGAGTATTGGTATTAGTTCTTCTTTGAATGTCTGGTAGAATTCTGCACTGCATCCATCTGGTTCTGGGCTTTCCCCCCCTTAGGATATCTTTAATAATAGCTTCAATTTCCTTTGGGGTTATAGGTCTGTTTAGGTCTTTAATCTAATCTCGATTTAATTTTGGTAGGTGGTAACTGTCCAGATAGCTGTCCTTTCCTTTTAGGTTTTCCATTTTGGAGGAGTATATATTTTCAAAGTATTACCTGATAATTCTCTGAATTTCCTGGCTGTCTGTTGTAATGTCTCCCCTTTCATTTCTGATTCTGTTAATTTGGTTACTATCTCTCTCTGCTTTTTGGTAGTTTGTATAAGGGTGTATCTATCTTGTTGACCTTCTCAAAGAACCAACTCCTTGATTCATTATTTTTTTGTATTGTTCTCATTGTTTCTATTGTATTGATTTCAGGCCTCAGTTTAATTATTTCTTGCCATAGGTGAGTTTGATTCTAATTGCTCTAATGCCTTCAGCTGTGCTGTCAAGACTCCTGTGTGAGATTTCTCTAGGTTTTTCATATAGGCATCTAGTGCTATGAGTTTTTCTCTTAACACTGCTTTCATTGTGTCCCACAAGTTTGAATATGCTGTGGATTCATTTTCATTTAAATTCTAGGGAGTCTTTGATTTCCTTCTTAAAATCTTCCTTGACCCAGAGGTGGTTAAATTGAGTGATATTCAGTTTCCATGAATTGGTAGGCTTTCTATAATTTTTGTTTTTGCTGAACTCTAGTTTTAGACCATGGTGGTCTGATACAAGGACCTATTCTCATTTTTTTTTTGTATCTTTTGATATTTGCTTTATGACTGAGTATGTCATCAATTTTAGAGAAAGTTCCATGGGGTGCTGAGAATATGTATATTCTTTTGTGTTTGGGTGGAAATATATATATCTATTAAGTCCATTTGGGTCTTAACATCTGTTAGATCCCTTATTTCTCTATTGAATTTCTTTCTGGTTAACCTATCCAAGGGTGAAAGTGGGGTATTGAAGTCTCCTACTTTTAGTATGTGGGGGGGGGTTTGATGTGAGGTTTAAGCTTTAGTAGTGTTTTTTTTTTTTTTTTAAACATATGTAGGTGCCCTTGTGTTGGGGGCATAAATATTCAGGATTGAGACTTCATCTTCATGGATTTTTCCATAAATGAATAAGTAATATCCTTCCTGGTCTCTTTTGATTGATTTCAGTTTAAAGTCTGTTTTGTTAGATATTAGGATGGCTATATCAGCATGTTTCTTAGGATTATTTTATTGGAAAGTCTTTTCCCAACCCTTTACTCTGAGCCTGTGTCTGTCTTTGAAGTTGAGATATGTTTCTTACCTGCAGTAGAAAGATGGCTTCTGTCTTTCTATCCATTGTGTTAGGGTGTATCTTTTTATAGGTGAATGAGTCAATGGATATCAAAGACTATTAATGATCAATGACTGTTATTTCCTGTTATTTTTGATGGTAGTGTGTGTTTTTCCTTTCTTTGTGTTTTTCTTCTGTGGGATTATCAAATGTTTGTGGTTTCAAGTGTATAACTGGCTTGCTTAGGTTGGAGTTTTTCTTCTAGTGCTTTCTGTAGGGCTGGATTCATTGATTGATATTGTTTAAATCTTGTTTTGTCATGAAATATCTTGTTTACTCCATCTATGGTGATTGATAGTTTTGCTGGGTATTATAGTCTGGGTTGGCAGCCATACTCTTTTATAGTCTGTTTAACATCTGACCAGGTCCTTCTTGCTTTCATTGTTTCCATTGAATTGTCAGGTGTCATTCTTATGGATCTACTTTTATAGGTAGTTTTGTCCTTTTTCCTTTGTAGCTCTTAGTATTATTAATTTGTTCAGTAGGTTTAGTGGCTTGATTATTATGTGGTTAGCAGACTTTTGGGGGGCATCTAGTCTATTTGGTGTTCTATAAACTTCTTGTATCTTTATAGGTATTTCCTTCTTTAGATAGGAAAAGTTTTCTTCTATGATTTTGTTCAATACATTTTCTGTGCCTTTGAACTTGTATTCTTCTTCTTTGACTCTGATTATTCTCAGGTTTGGTCTTCTTATGGTGTCTCAGATCTTGAATGTTTTGTGTTATGACTTTTTGGTTTTAGTGTTTTCCTTAACTGATGTATCTATTTCCACTATTGAATCTTCCACTCCAGAGGTTCTCTCTTCTATCTCTTGTGTTCTGTTGGGTATGCTAGCATTTGTAGTTCCAATTTGTTTCTTCAGGTTTTCTATTTCCAGCTTTGCCTCATTTTGTGCCTTCCTTATTGCTTCTAGTTCAATTTTTAATTCCTGCAATGTTTCTCTTTCATCTATTTGGGTTTTTGTTTGTTTGGGGGGGAATTTTCTTTATTTTCTTTCTTCCTTGGCTCACTCTTAGTCAGCTCTTAGTTGGCTTTTAGTCAGTTGTGGGCCCAGGGGCTGTGGGTCTCCAGAAATTTCAGGGGTTTCTAGTTGGCTCTTAATTGGCTGTAGGCCAAGGATCTGTGTGTCTCTAGTTATTACAGTGGTTGTTCTTTTTGGCTCTGAGTTGGCTCTTAGTCATCTGTGGACCGGGAGACTTTGGAGTCTCCAGTTGTTGGAGTGCAATGATACAGATTGTGGTTTGGATGCAGTTTGGCCTGTGGAATGTTCCTCCAGCTGTGTTTGCTAGGGATTGGGCTTGTGGGATGATGTGGAAATGCCTTTCTGTATGCTGTGAATATCAAACTTTAAATAAAGGAGCTGTTTTGGCCTATGACAGGCACCATAGAAAAAGTAGGAAGAGAAATCAGAGCATAGGTAGGAGGGGGGGGGCAGAGTCAGACAGACTGAGCCAGCTGCCCAAGAAGAAGCATGTAAGGAACAAAAGTGAGTCATGGGCCACATGGCAGACCGATTAATAGAAATAGGTTGAGATAAGATGTAAGAGCAAGATAGCAATGTGCCTAAGCCATAGCCAAACAGCATGTACTGCAGCAGCGAGTGGCTAAGGAGTCTGGCGCGGCAGGGTCTGGGCCTCTGGTCGCCGGGACCAAGAAACCCCACTACTACAGGGGGATCTCTCAGCTTTCTTTAGTTTAGGGCATAGCTGGGTATGGTTGAGTCCTGGGGGTTGCGTCCCTGGACTGGTGTTTGGTGACCATGGTCTCTACTTTTCCTGAGTGCCACTTTGTCAGGGTGCCACTCACCTCTTGGTCAGCTGTGGACCAGGAGCTTTCTTTGACCTTTGTATTGCATATTTCTTCCAGCTTGAATAATTACAGTTGTTATAGTTTAGAGACTTGTTTTTCTGTTCTCAATTCAATCTGCGTCCTTCTAGCACCTGGATAATTTAATTTAACATATTTCAATTTCCAGTTCGAATATTCACCCTTGGTTCTTTAAACATGGTTTTCATTCCTTATGAACGGTCTGAATCTAAACATCAGTTATGGCCCCTTTTTATTTGAATCTTTGACCAAAACATTTTCTTTAGGTAATTTAGAGTTTTAACCTGAAAATGTGGTATGTAGATTTTCTCAAGCTTGATTTGTGGATGATATTGTCTCCTAGGCACTGTGTCAGTGTATCAGTGCTCTCACCTGTTGTCTCTGTACTGTTTGTCTCTCTCTTTATTTTCGTACATGGTAACACACGTTTACTAGTAGATGCATCCTTTAGTTTTGAGAAATTTTAAGAATAATAATAAATAAACATTTTAAGTGACCATGTTTTACTCTGCTGTTCATGTGAATTTGAAGCTGAAGGGACCTTCCTGCCTCAGCCACCCAAATAGCTTGGAGTACAGAAATGTGCCACTACACTAGATGCCCTAGTAGTATTTCTAAGCCCAGTTTGGATAAGGCAATGCTTACATGTAGCATTCATTGCCAAGCCATACTTTATTCTGTGCTTTCTAATTCTGGGAGACTGCCAGGGTCTCCACGAAGTTAATAGCTTCTCAGCATGTCTTAGATCATCACTTAAAAACGTAATGCTCAAAGACCAGAGGAGACTCTGATACATCACCTCAGTGACTATTTTGTGTAGTTTTAACCTTTGAGTAGTTTGCCATGTAAATGTCAATCAACCATCTCAATAACCCAATACTCTTATTGTCTTCAGATATTTTATTTTATCCTGATTATACTTCATGTCTCTCAGCTAAAGTCTAGAAAATACCCTCAGATAGCACATTGGGCAGATCTTATGGTTTGCTTTATGTGTTACCTTCTCTCAAGCATCATGGTTCTATACTTGGTTTTGTTTAAAAATTGAAAAATGTCAACTCATACAGTTTTGTTGTTTCTCTTTTATTCTGGTTTCACATTAGTGGCTGTGCTGTCCTGGTATAAGTTAATTTACTGTGATTGGAGGTGGAAGTGCCAATTAATGTAACCTTTATATTTAGAACTGTATTTTTAACGCTTTTATTATGTAGTGAGGTAGAAAAAAATTATCTTTTTGTATAGATAGCCACTTACTCCAAAATAATTTCTTTAAATATCCTTCCCACATGGAATTAGAATAAATCTTTTTTTTTGTAATTTATTGAAAAAAAAAAAACCACCCTAACAATAACTATTCTGGATTTTCATACTGTTTAAATTCAGTGTACTGGATAGTCCTCTTCTGTGAAGAACAGTTGATTTTTTTTTTTTTTTGCATCTAAAAGTAGTACATTAGATAACGACACCAATTCTAGGGTTATGAATGAACACTCTTGTCTTCTAAGATGACAATAGAAATCAGTAGCAAAGTCAGATGATTCAAGCTTCAGAATCCATTATTTCCAGTTTTCCTTCCAGCTTCGTTACCAGAATTCAAAACCTCTGCGGTATTAATTTTTTTTCTACACACTATTTGACTCGTTTTGGAGGGATAGAATAATTATTAATAGTTGTACTATTATGACTGATAGCAAAAATGGTAAAAGTTTTCATACATATCATTGCCTCCTCTTAGTCACTGTGGTGACTAGTCTCTACGGATGTCTTCTCAATGAACTCACACCCTTTGGGACCTCTCCCCTGTGTGACCAAGGTAGTGTGATACTACACAAATTCTGAGACAGATCATACAGTACATCTATCTTTCACATTTTGGGGAAAGCCACATGAGAAATTCACCAGCCTGAGATCATGATGTCGTGCTGGTCTTCAACTATCATGTAGAGACCTTCCTTGGAAGGCAGAGAGGAGAAAAGGGGAAGTAAGGGGGAAAAACATCAGTGCAGTGAGACGGGTGAAGAAGGATGGGGATGGCATGGAAAGGGAGGAGAGACAGAAGAAGCCATGGCTCACACTGTTAGTCCCAGTACCTGGGAAGCAGAGGCAAGAGAATCTCTGTGAGTTCAAAGCCAGCCTGGTCTTCAAAGCAAGTTCCAAGACAGCCAGGACTGTTACACAGAAAACTCTGTCTGGAGAGAGAAAAAAAAAGACAGGAGGAGGTGGATCTGTCCTCTGATATCTCCGACTGTTTTTTATTGTATTTGAAAATATCCCCACATAGATCCCATTAGCTTTTTATGCAGTCATCGGCAGGAAGATGTTCTAGCTGAAGTCTTATCCCACTGAGCCCATCCACAGCCACCATCTCACTGCAGGCAAGCAAGAAATCTAAAAAGCAGTTTGCTTACAAAATGATAAAACATAATATTTTAAGGCACTAAGTTAATGGGTATTGTAATTTTCTGAGAAGCCATAGATAACCAATTATCGTAATGACTACTGAGCAATGAATTAATTGAAACAAGTAGTTCATGTCTAAATAATTGTGGATTGCAATGAGCTTTGGTCTTTTTCACAATGGCAGACTACAAAATATTTTGCTATTAAAGAGTAATCACTATTTAAAAACATGTAATTATTCTCTGTGCATTTGAGGTTTGAAGTGACCCACTGCTTCAGTTGCCATTACTCAAATAATTTACCATAATTTTATCATGTAATGTGGAGACTTGCTTCTATTAGCAGTAGTTTGACTTTTAACAATCAAATAATTACTCCTTTTCTTTTAAGAATGATTATTTCATGATTATTGTGTGTGCATTCTAAGTATGCATATGAGGAGTATGTGTGATTGTGGGTGTGTACAGGCTATGGGTTGTATGTTGTCAGATGACACTTTCCCCATGAGTCCCAAGTTTAACTCAGATTGTCAGGCCATCCAGAAAGTGCTTTAACCCACTGAGCCATCTCACTGTTCCATTGCTCCTTTTCGCTCTACTAATATTATTTCTACTATCTGTTTATATACATTTTTTAATATTACAGTTTTTATGCATGCTTGATTGCCAGAAAAAAACAATTAAAATGTTAACAATTTCCTAGTTGTCCTCAGGAACACTAGTGATTTGTGGTAATAGTTACTACTTGGGGAAATTATTTTGGCTGGAAGGTTGGTTGCTTATTTCAAGATTATTCATCTGATTGTTTCTTGGTTCAAATGGAACATAATCTTTTCTTATGGTAGGGTGCCTAGGGATGGAGGCTGTTTTTGTGACTCTCTCAGCAGCCATGTCTCCTGCTTTGAAGTTTTTATGGGAGCTGCGCTCACACAAGTTTCCTGCTCTTACGCTCTCCTCTCCCTTGATATTGTCAGATGAGAACTGCCTAGCGATTCTTCCTTACCTGTGCATTCAGTATGTTCAGTGGAACAGAATTCTTTCTTAGGTTCCCAGTGTGACTTTGTTGTACAATGTCATTATTGATGATTATGGCATTTAGAGAACATTTGTATCAAGTATTGCTTAGAATGCAAAAAAAAAAAAATGAAAAACCCAGTGAAATACTAATTTCCTTTAAATTACAGGTGTCCCTTATAAATGTAAATATAAAGCAGTATAGAATCACATGTGAAACAAAAATACGTTCATTATTCACTCTTTAGCTTCTAAATTATGGCAGATACTAGTTTAGGAAGCAAACTGAAGATTGTAAGGCAGCTAATAAATGCACACACATTTATTGTCACTTGGGCAAATTGTTTACTTAGTAAAGACTCTTAAGTTGGATTGTACTATTGTATAAACAGTAAGCTAAACCATACTGTTGCTTAGAAATAGTATTTTATAACTGATTAAGAGATCCATGATTCATTGAGAAACTCTCTTGAAGTTTCTAAAGGGGAAAATGTTCAAACCTCTGCCATCTGTGTTGTAGGGGAAGAGACTATCTTTAATCCAAACTGGGAAATCATGAAGAACGTGGGTGAGAAGAGGCAGAAAAGAGAACTCAGAGACTAAACATATGTTTAAAACAATGGTATTATAACAGACCAAACACTAAATTTAGTGCCAAATAACCTGTGGTTTATTATTGGGTTTTCCATTCATGTTTGAGCTTATGAAAAAAAAAATCATTTATCCAAAAAGTGTTGTGCATTATTGACCTCAATCTTCCCTTTGTATCCATCAGAGCTATATAGGATTTATCATTCTTGTCATTGTATAAGTGGGAAAGATTTCATTATGGGGCAGGGATTACTTTCATAAGCATATAATAGTTTCCTAGCAACAAGTTTGATAATTTTCCTGACACAAGTGTTGAGTATGAATAAATTTGAACTTCAATGTTGCTGTCATAGTTAAATTAATATGCAGAAATCAGCCAGTGCAAGTCCCCAGCAACTATAGTAATCTACTTGCTTACTATTTTCCCTCTTCATTTTTGGTTGCTAACCAGAACACTTTTCTTATTGTTTGATGAGTAACTCCAAGAAGAGCAGCATATGTTGTTTCTCTCTCCCTTTTCCTAATAGATACTGTGGAATTTATGACCTGTCACTTCTGAAATGAGCAAGTCAAAGAAAATCATTTATAATTTCTTGGTTCCTTCTGCCAAGATCCTCTGAAGTCTTTTTCAAACATATTATACTTCTTTAAAAGTAAATGATAACATTTTCAGGAGTTTATCTTTCATGTTTACTCAGATTTCTAATAAACTAAAGCATACTTGGGTGCAAAGCTCTCATACTGCTTCCAAGAGGTAAAATGAGCCAGGAGGCAGGTTCTTGTCTCTGGCGGCATACATACCGACAAGTTGGCAGATACCAATCGATGAGGTCTCATTTCTCTTGAGTTTAATGTTTCTGGAGCTTTCTCCAGAAGACTAAATTATTTCTCTTATGAACTCAGGGAGCTTTTTCTGTAGGTAGACAGTTTATTTTTTTAAAGATGAAACACTAGATTGTTTCAGGTAACTAAATTGGAATAATGTCTAATTTTCTAAATTTTCTTGAGGTTGTCTTAACAATGTGTGTGGTTTTTACTAGATATGTGTCTTTTGGGGGTTATAAAAGGCAAAATATAATAGCCTTTTGTTAAATCAGATATTTTTATTGTCATTGGAATTTTTATGAATATGTTGAATAAGAAGCAATTCACTATCACAACCTCACCATACACAAACATGTTTCTGGTGAAGGGAAATGCTAATTAGTGCAGAACTTGCATTCTGAATTTTTGGGGTCATTATGAACAAGCAACATGAGAAACACAAATAAATAATAAAATTCTTAACTGACTTTTTTCCAGTAGCAACTTAAAGTGGATTGAAATTTTTAAAGGAATGACAATTTTTAAAATAATTTTGTGAAATATTTACATTTATTGTACTTGAAACATCACAACCTAAAATTTCTAGTTTATGTATTTTTTTGTTCAGACTTTTAATCACAAAGAAAAGGGACACATTGGAAAGTTTTCTTTATGACTTGTGTCTGGTTCCTAAACGTTGGATACTTATTGGATCCTAAATAGCCCATAGATCAAAATTTGAATACCTGAGTTACCTCAGATGACTGACAAGAGTAGGTATTGCTGTCATTAGCCTGTAGCTCTGGTTTCCTTGGAAAGAAATTGGAAGGTAAATAAGGCAAAAAAGAGGAAAGACAGGTCCAGGGACCCGAACTTGCATTTGGCTTTCTGTAGAAGACTTTTAAGCTTGTTTCCTAAATGTGGATTGTTAGTGATGCGAGAACGTCCATGTGCCTCCTCAGCGGTGTAATTTCTCAGTGGTCTCAAGTGCTTTGGGTGAAGAACAGGACATGTGGGTTCTGAATCCAGCTCACTGTGTGGCCAGGGTTCAGTAGCAGTAGCGGTTGACTTCAGACTATTGCAGCATCATGGTGGTCAACGCAGTGACAAACCAAGGCTGTCCTTCTTAGGGCACTTCCCTGTCTCCATATTCTTTTTCCTTCACCTCAGTGTCTGTTGGATGAAATAAAATCTGCAATTGGGCCTCAACCTGTTATGATATAATTAAATAAATATATCACTTTAAAATCCCTTCCTGGTCATTGGGGGGGGGGGGGCGGGAAGGGGCCGAGTAACACAGGCTGTTTTACATTCAACATCTCATTTTGCTCCTCATTAAAGTGGAAATTGCATTATTAAGCTAATAGGATTTATAGTGAAGGTTAGCTAAGATACTTGTCCAGAACATATAGAAAGTCTTAAATGAACACATCTTAAAGTTATTATCGTTACTATTACTAACAAAGCATTAACAGGGATGTTGAATAAGCAAAATTTATGGGATTTAATGGGAAAACAATTTTACCATTGCTCTCCACTACTCTTTTAACGTCTTTTAGTGGTAGAATTGAGCTGACTTCTCCTTGAAAAGCAGGCATCCTATGAGTCTTCTCACCATTAGTGATTTCAAGGCATTAGGTCCACCTTAAATGAAAAAATACATCACCAAATTTAAAAGTTTCTCAGGTCATGAAATAGTCAGATTCTGAATTTGATTTTACTGTAGCATTTTTCTCTCCTCCACGTCCGGGTGTGCTGCAGGCCTGATGGGTGTGGCTTGAGAAGAAGGCAGCAAGTGGGAGGACACCCCACCTAGAAATTTTACATTGGAAATAGACAAAGGAACTATTTACGACTATAAACTAAGCTAAATAGAATCTACTATAGCAAACCCATTCACTCTTTTAGTCAAAATGTGTTGCCCTTCCTGATCCAGGCTGGAAGGAGAGATCTGGAAAGGCCTTGCCCACATGGCGTGCGACTTGACTCACTTCCCAGTGCTGTTGTTAAAGGCTCCTACTGAGAGCATTGAAATTTCCTTCTACTGATGAGAGCAGTGCGTTTTATATTTTCTCCCAGCTGCTTCTCGTACACTGTTCTTTTCCCTTCCAGTTTCCCAGGTCTTCTCTAAGAAGAAACGGCAGGGGCTTTAGTCTAGCTAGTTCTATTACGTAAGGGATTCATGTATTTTTTGCCCCGAAAAGCATCAGGATTAAAGGATTATCTCAGTGAATTTGTTATTCTTACTCTTTCTTTGTTGCCCAAAGAGTCAGAGGACCCATCTTTACTCAGACCATCTAGGATGGAAGCAAATCTGAGTCCCTGCTCCTGGAGGGACTGGAAGTCCTGAGTGCAAGCCCCTCCCCCTCCACCCTCTGAGGCTCCTTCCCAGTCTGCTCTTTGTAATGGTGCATCTCCTTGGGGTCTAAGAATCAACCAAAACGTTCTTGTTAATTTCTTCCAAAATTTTGCGTTTGGTCAGTAAACTTTGTCGGACTTCTTTCCAACTGGATTGTGTTACTTCAGTGAAAAATTCCAGTGTCATGCCGCCTTTTAGACCTACGTGTTACAAGCTTTGAAAAATCTGCTTTGTTCAGTGTGCCCTCTCTCTTAGATGTGCTTCGTGACCCTCCCCACTTTTATCTGTGTAAACTGATGCTTCTCTCCTGGCTTGCTAAACGTTAGTCTCTTCCTTGTTTCTGGTCACTAGACTCTCTGTTTTCTGTTTGTCCAACATGGACCCTTCATGGGTAACTTGTTTTAGAAAGTTATTTCATATGGAGTGTTATATTTTGCAGATAACATTTTCGTTTTGACTCAAAGGAATGAGCAGTGTGGGAATTACAGGTGCCTTGGAAGAAACAGGAGAAAACACTTCAAACTCTTTAAGCCACAATAGTCAGCTGCCTCCTCAGCTTATGTCAAAGGCTGGCTTTGCCAACTCCTGCCTACATGGGGCTACATCAAGAATAACTCTCCCTTTTCTGTAGCCATAGTTAAAATACTCCACAAAGACCATAGTTTTGAGGAATGCTACTTGGTTTTCTGTCACAGTTTTATTTGTGGAAATAATCAGCACATGTAGAGAGCTGGGTTCAAGGTTGACCCATACATAATCTTATAATGATTTTTGCTGCGTTATTGTCATTAAATTAGTGTCTTGAATTTTCTGCTCATATACCACAATTAATATGGAGAATTTCTGATGACATAGCTATGGGATATTTTGTTCATACACCAAGCAAGCAAGCAAGCCAGTAAGAAGGCAAGCAAACATGATTCGGCAATCAGTGCCAGCTAAATATTCTTTGATCCAACTCAATTGTAATGCTGTGGGCTCAAGCTAACATTAGATCCTACAACCTGAGGGCTAAGTTCTTTAGACTTCAGATTTTAGTTCCAGGGTGTGTGTGTGTGTGTGTGTGTGTGTGTGTGTGTGTGTGTTTGTGTGTGTGTGTGTGTGTGTGTGTGTGTGTGTGTTCAAGATAGTAATTTTATGTCCAAAAATGTGCCTCATTCACTGGCATAAAATTAAGATGACTGAACTTCAAACATAAGATTTAAGAAATGTACACTTTAATCAAGGTAGCTCAGATAGCCATATCTTAGAAAAGATCTAAAAATGTGAATATATTATTTTTTTAGAAAAGGAAAGTAAAGAAAAAAATCAGAAATGACAGAAATCTTGGTTCTGTATCAACTGGTACCTGAGTAACTAAATAAAGCCAAGAAGTTATCAGCAGTTCTTTCAATTGTGGGCTCTGAGAGAGAGAGAGATAGAGAAGAGCTCTCAAGAGCCATGCAATCTAGTGTTTTTGCCCTCAGGAAATAGGAGAGCTCACCTTCTTTGAATTCTGTTCCTCTGGCTACTCAGAAAGGTTCCAAATGGATTACATGGTTTTGAGGTCAACAAGTTACTGAGTTCTACGATGTGGCACAGAGTGAGGTAGGGACAATATCACAAGAATAGACCTCTGCCCTCACCTGAAGGTATTTACAGCCAAGTAGGAGACGGACAAGCACACTCCATAATATCAATAGGCAGAACAGATATGTGCTGAGCTCTGAGACAAAAGTTTTCAGTGTAATTTAAACTTGTGGCTTCAAATTAGGTGTTGTAAGTGGTAACAAAATGAGGAAGTTTTGCCAAATGGCAAGAAGGGAGAAAATACAGAAGACAAATCTGTTTAGAAAATGTCCACTCAGACATTTGGACGTCTGTTAGAAAAGGACTAGACTGGAGAAAATGAAGACAAACAGGAGAGAAAGGATAGTCAACTCGGAGAGAATGGAAGTACACCGTTTGGCGGTTGTTCTGTTTTTGTTTATTTTGTTATTTCTTTATTAAAACATAATGCAACATACATAAAACGCAGTAACGAATGATGTAAAAAGATCTCAAATTTGAGAGTAGGGATGGGCACATGGGAGCATTTGGAGGGAAAACAAAGGAGAGAGAAATGTAACTAAAATACAGCTTTAAAAACAAATGACAGACAACTTGTAAAATGCAGAGAAGTGCTTCATAAGATGTATGTGCTTTTGTGTACAGAGAAACAGTGACTTTCTTTGGCAGAAACAGAAGCTTTCTTTGGCCTCTCCGGTTGTTACAGACCTTCAAATGTAATTTGCTTACTCTAAGTGTCAGTCTTGCTCTTGAGCTCCTTTCTCTCATTCCTTTCTTTTCCTTTTTGGTTTTTTGAGATATTGTTTCACTCCGAGGCTAAGGGGAGTCTTGAACTTGTGACCCTCTAGCCTCATCTTTCTGAGTGCTACCATCGTCTTCTGACTTTATTGCTTCTGTACACTCTATAAATATAATCAGAATCAGGTTTTTGACTCTTATTTCACCTGCTTGTAGCTTACACATATTGTTGTATGTAACAGTAGACAATTGATAAATATATCACAATTTATTTTATGTTAAATAAATTTGAATGATTTCTCTTTAGAGTATGAATTTTTCTTTCTAGGGAATGAAGAGATGACTATCTGGTTAAGAGCACTTGATTCTCTTGCAGAGGATCTGAGTTTGAGTCCCAGAACCCACATCAGGTTCCTCACAATTGCCTGTAACCTCTAGTCTGGCTAGAGGGGATCTGGCATCTTCTTCTGACCCCACAGACACTATAAGGTTGTGTGGCACACATACATACACAAAATTTTTCTAAGTTACTTGGTGTACATACATTAGTGTATATTTTGGCTTAATATGTAGGAGTGAAATAATGGGTCATAAGCAATGCTTTATGAAATATTTAACACATTTCCTGAGCATTTGACCAGTGTACATTTAAAATCGGCAATATTTGAGAATTCCAGTAGCAACAGAGCACCTAATGGTATCTGTGGGAGCCAAGGAAATCATATGGGAATGTGCGCTGTTGACATGGGCAGTGTAAAGCCTCTCCCTGAAAAAGCTCAGAGGGAAGACAAAGTCTTCCTCTGTTAAGTGTGAATGTTGGCAGTGTGCAAAAAGTAGCCACTGCTGCTTCCTCCTTCTGTATGCCTGAGATCCCAGGCTGCTCCCCTACAGAGCCCCCTCCCCCCATCTAGAGTAGCTAGTTTCTTTCCCTGTGCTATATGGAGCAAAGTCGCTGAGCTTCTCCTGGATGTAGATGGTACCCCTCCATCAGAGTGAGCACACTCTGCTTGATTTCAGGGATCCATGCGTTTATTTACTTCATTTCCTTACTTTCTGAGTCATGTTTTCAGGACCAAGCCATGCCAAATGGGCAAAGACTGTGTGGAGAATCCTTTCCAAGTCAACCACTCTTGTGAGTGTATAGTAGCTGCTCACTGGTGACCACTAGAAGTAATTATGAGGTGACTACACATTCACATAAGTGTGCGTGGTGTGTGTGTGTGTGATGTGTGTGTGTGTACGTGTACATGCAGGTATGTGTGAAGTTCTCAATCTCTAGTCTTTTTTTATAGCTGCTGTTTTCTTTAATTGTAAAATTTTTATTGCATTTTTTTCCCAGAAAAGTGGTCTCTAACAGACATACTACAAATACTTTCTCTCAAGAATTTCTTCTAAATCTATCTTAGTTTTAGTGCCACTCAGACTTACCAGGTTTTTTCTTTAGAATTAGGTGTTTTTCAAAGTAAATTTTTTAAAAAAAAGTCTGTCTATTTTGGTTTGCATGGTATTTTTTTCTTTTTTTTGAAGCCGTACCATTTGTTTTTATATTAGGTTCCATGATTCACCTGATGTGAATTTTGTGTGTTGAGCTGAGGGAGACTTCAGTATTTATTTTCGAGGTGAAGAATCCACTGAACACCATGTACTCTGCTGACTGTTTCCCTGTAGTTTACATTCACTGAGGCTTAATTATTTATGTGTAGAGTCACATGTAGATATTTTCTCCAATTCTGTTGCTGTTTTTCCCTGACCTGCTCTGGACCATGGTTTTTTGTTTTGTTTTTTTTTTAATCATTCAATGTTCTGATTGCTCCTGACATGTAGTAACATAGTCCTTAAACACTTGGCAATTTTAAATTGACTTTGTGATTCTTAGTCCTTTGAATTCCCACATACTAGAGAGTTGACACAAAAAAGTCAGTTAAAACTCAAGTTGAATTGTGTTGACTGTAGAGATCAATTTTTGGAGACTCAATATATACAGTCTTGAGTCTCCAGTCAACAAAGATATTATATCTTTTAAAAATATATTATATGTACTATATATGTTATAAAAAAGATGTTTTTTAAAACAATATCTTTTGGCACATGAAAATGTTTTTATAAAGTGATCTTGTATCTAGAGACCTAGATTCACAATATTGAAACTGTTTATAGGATTTTATTGCAGCTTCTAGATATATAAACGTTATGTTTGCAATCTTTTGGTCCACTGCCTCTTTTTCTCTTGGTGTCCTCTAGCAGAGCACCGGGAAAAAGGGCTGAGACCAGTTTCAGGTTCTTATTTTGACTCAGAGAAAATTTTCACTATTTTGCAATTAAGTTTGAAATACATTGAGGATCTTTTTCATGTGTTTGTAGGTGGTTTATTTTGGAGCTTAGATCTCTTTATAAAGTTTTGTCTGTGTCTTATTCATCATGGTTTTTTTTTTTTTTTTTTAAGTTTATAACGTTACAGTTATTTTGAATGTTTAACTTTGTGGCTGGTGAAATTTCACAGTGAGTAAAGTAGACATTAAGTCCCAAACCTGAGTTTCATCCCTGTGACTCACATTATGAAAGGAGAGAATTAACACTGATTATTATTTTTATGCTAAGAAGAGCAATTGGTTTATAATCTTGCTATATTATAATATGCCGATCCCTTTTTGGCATCGTGTTCATGGCAGCCTATTAACATACATTGTGTGTTTTGCTTTGTCTTGTCCTTTGGGGTCAGCTTCTGAAAGACTGATTTCTTCTGGAATCATTGACAGAACTCATCAGTGAAATCTCCATTTATTTTATTATTATTATTTTTTTGGGGGGGAAATGTTTTTCTTTATTATCACTACAATTTGCAATAGATAAAATAGTTACTGATTTTCTATTTATTATGAATTAACTGTGTATTAAAGGATTTGTTTTCACACATATTAAAATAAAAACATGTAGCACAGAACATTTGGATTCAACTAATTTTTTTTTAAATAAGTGGTCATAAGTTTTAATAAAGAAAATGGGGACCATCAGAAGGACCTTTCTTAAGCCTCCCAGGAATAAAGCAGTATCCTTATAAACAGTGGCAGCTGGTTAAAGTGTATTTAATAGTTAGCTTTTGACACTAAAAGGAAACATCCCAAGTACTAATGACCATAAACAGTGATCACTTATTTATCACCCAAAGTTTGAGTGTAAGAAACCTTGTCAGCCAGGTTAGACTCACTCTATCTGTGCCCAGTCTGGCTGGCCTGGCCAGATTGGCCCATAGAGGTTTGTGGTTTTTTTCACCAATGTCTGTGTGCTAATCCCTGTGAACTTTCATCCCCTGGAAAGTTTGCCTGGGCTTGTCTTCTGAGGCACCCAGTGTTTAAGCATCTTTTAATCTTCTACTCGTGAGACAAGCCAGGACCATCCATTAGTGTCTGGGCCCTGGGCAATTGTGAAGAATTGTTCAGACTTAGTTAGCGTCTGTTAAAATCATAGTAATGCTAAATTCCATACGTTTACTTTAGAAACTCCTCTTCTGAAGGTCATTTTTTTTTCCCTGTAAACAAGTGATGATGCGGAGGATTAGATGATTTGTGTCCCTAATTAGAAGCGATTGGACGCTCTCTTGCTCCTGAAGCTGCCTTGAACAAAGGACCATCAGTGTAACAGCCAGCCAGTTACCTTTATGCCAGCACATTTGCCTGGAATACTCCATTTACGCTTCAGAACATCCACACAAGATTGCTGATTGCTCTGGCTCCTGAAGATATAGTTCCAGCCAAGGCTGTTTGAGATGATTTGTACCAGAATGTTGGAATCATAAGCCAAAAGGTTTTAAGTTTGGAGCTCAAGGGGGGCACCGAGGCAGATTGTGCTTTTGGGTAAGAGGTTTATTAGAAGAACTATTAACATAACCAATCTACAGTCAGGCCGTAGCATGGTTGGGAGACCAATGGGACAGAGTTGATGACCTTTTAAAAATGTAAAGTGTCTGTGTCTACAGAGACCAGGCGAGTTGGTACCCCTGGAGTTGGAGTAACAGGCAGCATTGAGCAGCTGATGAAAGTGTTGGGAGCCCACTTGTGAGTCTTTTTAGAAGCTCTCTTAAGTGCCTGTCTTCTGCCAACTCCCACAGGAAGGTGAGATTTTATGCCTGCTGTGTAAGTCACGGCAGGGGCCTACAGCCAGGTGATCTCTGGTTCCCTAGTGGTAGGAAGTGAAGAGAGGATGACTCTGAATAATGTGTGGGGGGAGCAGATAAGAAGGGGGACATCTAGTTAGGGTGTTGACAATATGAAAGTAGTCAGTCCTCGGCTGTCTTTACAATCTGCTGGTTTGATCCTGTAAATTTCCCTGGAGAAGTGAGAGTGATGCCTGATGCTCTCCTGCGATCTGGGCAATGTAGAGTCTGTTAGAGGGCCACAGATTCACAGAGAGGCTCTCAGTAGGAGGCTTGTTATTTCCTTTACTGCAGCTGTGAGAAAGAGGTGGCTCCAAGTGGAGGTGGCCTAATCAGCTCCCAGCCCCAAACTCAACACAGACACAGTGAACCCAATCTACCTGAGTCAGAAGGAGAGCACGCCCCCTGGTGGAAGAATTACAGTTATTGGCATTATGAGCAGAGGATGTGATTGGTCCGAGACGCAAGCCTTCATGACTATGGTTGATCTAAAACAAACGGCTCTGGTTGGTTTGTCCAAACACCCTTTGGGCTATATAATCAGGCTGGTTCGCTTCTGTCAGTGAACTGGCTGGGAGACACTATTAGTGCTAATTCTTCTAGTATTTTAACTTCAGATCCAACCAATACTTTTCTTCAAGGGCTTTTCCTTATTTTACTTTCAATAATACAGGCTGAGCCGGAAACATGAAGAAAAGGACAACGCGGGAGATGGGGATGGAAGAGAGTTGTGTAGGGGCCCAAACATCAGGGCTGCTCTGGAGTTGCTGTTGATTTCAGGATGCAACCAAACAGCGTGAGTGACTCTCAAAGTCCACCCAACTCTTGACAGCTCAAGAAAATGGGCTCTGACAGGCTTGAAGCTGAAGACCCAGAGAACACAGCAGACCCAGTTCTGTGGCTGCCCCTGTACCATCTAATAGTTTGGTAGCTGAAGATCCCATGAGCATCATATGAGGGACTTTGAACCAGGCACTTCCTTGCTGTCCCGGAAGACCTCATATTTCTGTTTCTGATCTCTGATGCTTGAATTCCGGAACAGCTTAAGTGTACATTTGTAAGTTTTAGGCCCTGGATTCTGAGTACAGAGTATACCTACAACTGGTTCTTGATAGATGAATTGGGTTTGGAGGTCTTGAGAGTATACCCAGTGACTGACCTCTGGTTTCCAATACCCTGCATGATCTTCAAGCATCCCTATTACTCCCTTCCCATTGCAGAGCACTGCCAGTCTCCCCTTGACTGCTGAAGGAAAAGCTACAGTCAGCGCCGACCAGCCCAGTGATGCACCCACGGATCCAAATCCACTTGGCAGCTCTAGACTGGCACCTGCTGCCCCCGACCACATACTGATTTTGCTGGAGGATCCCATCCACCTACCAGGATCCGGCCTCTGGTGGGAAGAGATGTCTGTTACTTGAATGGTCACGGCAGTGACTTTATTCAGCTGCCTGTTCCAACTCCTGATAGCTGTCTTGACAGAGGCGGGCACCCGCAGTTTTCCTGAGAGATGGCATTGACAACTGAAGTAGCAGCTAAGCAGTTTCAGAACAGCCAGGGCAGGAAGAACGGCCATGGATGTAGATAGATGATGTAAAAAAGTGGAGAACAGACAAAATGCTACAGGAACCGAAGAGTCTGTGACCCCGTCCAGAACGTGGTTACAGCTCTCAGCCTGCTGGGCACTGAGAAGGGCCGAGGATGCTGACACCTGAGGCCTGCATGAAGACTATCCTACTGTGTGCCAAGGCCCACTGCTTTTACCTAACTGTTCCTGCCATTCACACTGCCAAACGCTGAGGGGTGACCAGAGCTGCTAGTTTCGAGCGTTTGAGAGGCTTTTTGTCCTGATTTCCACTCAGGCAGATCCCACAGCACTCATGAGAGGCGCTTACGTTACAGTTTTCGATCAGTTCCTACTAACTCAGTGGCCCACAATCATCTCACCAAGCCCAGCCTTGGTGTGAAAGGCTATGGACACAGGGAGGCATCAGCAAAGCACTCTGCCAGCCATTGTGTTTGAGTGATGGTTCCTCAATCTCTGCTTCCTCCACAGGCAAGGACGATTTATAACCAATGACAAGTCGAGATAAGCTAACCACACTCGGAAAAATAATCCACACAATTAGCGTGGCGCTAATAGACAAATTTGGGTGTAGCTGAAAAAAGACAAACTACATCCCAATACTAAAATAAATTTAGTTCATTTTATATGGTAATAGTTGAAAGTTTGTGCAGCTTATCCAAGCCTTAATTTTAATAGAAGGAGATAGTTGGTGCAGGTCTTTGGGGGGCTGATAAAGGAGGAGAAAGCGAAGTATTTAGCAAGGAACATGTACTCAGTACAAGGAAAGCCTGAAGTGGGGGGAGGGGGTGCAGGGAAGGTCTCATGACTGAAAAGGGAATGGAAGCCACATGCACACATACACACATGCGCACATGCATGCACACATTATGTGCACACGAACATATGTGTGTACAAACACACATACATGTTAACACACACATATATTCAAATACACTCTCACACACAGTGTAGATGTTTAAATGCTGCACAATGGTTGTTTTAGAAGTAATATGATTTGCAGGCTTTTTAAAAATGAGTTTATATCTTCTAAATTGTTAAAGAAAAAGAAAAAAGTATTAAAAGGATTTTGGAAAAATTAAGAGAAAATAATTTTTTTTTAATCTGTTAAAGAAATAAGTATTACAAAGATTGGGGGAAATATTAAGAGAAGAGAATCTTATATTTTCCCCAGAGAAGTGTAGTGTTAGATTTAAATTCTACTCACAACATATTAAAAGTTTCAAAAAGTTGTTCTCCATCTTGGTAATGTGCTGGCTACATAATGAATGCACTGCTGCTTTCTCCCAAGCATGCAGCATATACGCCACATTGTAGGGATGGGCAAGGGGGTCATGGAGCTGTGCCTTGAGGCAGAGGTAGTGGTCTCTTGAAAAGAAAGGGTGAATCCTTCAGAAAGGCCAATGATCTCATTGCTACTTGAACTGCTGTGGGCTGCAGCAGCATCTCTGGGACCCTCAGACCCAGTGAATCCAGCTCTGGAGTTGGCTCTCAGAGATCATGTTTTTGAAACCCTCTAACTCACTGCTGCTTTTGAAGTATGAGAACAGAGAGTTAGGGAATGCATGGACAGTGCTAGAAAAATAGGGTGAGGTCAAAGGGGAAGAAGAGATTATTTTCTACATCAGGGGCTCATAGGTCCAACAAACACTTATTAACTGTTTTCTATTTCATCATGGTGCGTGACCAATGGACCTCAGCACTTTCATCGCAAAGCTGTTTTCTTCTTCCCACTCTCCTGCTGAGAGCAGGATGTCTCAGCATGGCACTGTAGGCAGCTGGTGCCAGATAATTTGTCATGGGAGGCGATCCTGTTTGCAATAGGGCTTTAGCAGCCTCATAGGCCTCTACCCACATGATGCTATTAGCATTCTCTCATTAGCAACAGCCAAATATTATGTAGACACAGTCAAATGTCCCCTAGGAGGCAAAATCATCTCAGCTGAAAACCACCAGTTGAAAAAAGATCAAACCAAAGCAAGGCATACTTATTAAGTAATAGTATATTTTCCTGTTTTATTAATGCAAACACATATAATACATAGAACATGGGAAAGTGGGGTTTCTTGGCCCCACAATTCACCACATGTGCCCGGCCTCTAATATGTTGACCATGAATGAAGTTAGGAGTTATTTAATTTTTTTGTCATAAAGAGACATGAACAGACAATTTATTATTCAAATTTTAAATATAATGTATAGGAAGTGCTCGGCAATTAAGAGAAGAGTATTCAATAAAGCATACGCTTATAATCAATGTCAGTTCTATTTAATTTTAGTAAAAATCAAAATAACAAGAAATGTCCATTATATTCAATAGTCTTAAAGATAAAAATTAAATTTCAATTGTGATTTTGAAATATTTGAAATAGATAAGTAATCTAATTGCTTTTACAACAGAATTCTAAGTGTCTGTGATCCCAGAGCATAAAACCAACATCTCCTTTTAAACTTTCTTCTAAGTTCATCACTCTCGGGTTCTATATCAATCTCTAAGATCTCTGATTTTTCCTGATCTTGTGGAAGTCATAAATGCTTTTTAAAAATAAATGTACTGTATACATATCATTATTTTTCCAGGCTGAAAACCCACATGTAAGTCTCAGGCTAAAACACCATAATAAATATGTCAACTTCCTAGAATTTATTTAGTCTGGTAAGTAGGTAGGGAAGGCTGACAAGATCCATGCAGGAAGATATTGAGGCTGACATATCCACAGTGAAGATGCTACTCTTCAACCCTGAAGTAGCAAATGCTGGATGAACATGTTAACATCAGTTTTGTGTGGCAATAAAGGAGAGAGGCAGTGACAGAATCCCATTAGAACAGCAAGAAATATAAACAAAATAATAAAAAAAGTGTCAAAAGGGAACACCTAAGAGGAGGCAAGTCATGTTCTATGGAGTATAAGCAAAGATAAAAGTGGGTACTATTAGACTAGGGCCAGAAAACAATTTAAATGTATATGAGAAAACAGAGAATGGATTAGCATTGTGGGTATACCATAGGAGAGGCAGCATGCAAAGTTTGTACAAGTGATGCGTGCCAACCGCCACAGAGAGAAACTGCTCATTAACTAGTTGTTGTTTTCAATAATGACAGTGAATGATGATGTTGACAGAATTATGTCATAAACAAAGAAGGAGCTGCAGAGTTGCCCAAGTTAGTAACACAAGTGTGAAGACCTCAGTTTGGGCCCCTAACAACCTAATGTGAAGCTAGATGCCGTGGTGCACACTTGTCATCTCAGTGATGTGGAGGCAGAGACAGATCTCTGAAGTTTGCTAGCTAGACAATCTAGCCAAATTGGTGAGCTCTAAGTTCAGATACCATCTCAAAAAATTAATGTGAACATCTCTTGAGGAAGATATCTCATATTGACTATGGCTTCCGTACAACACATATGCATATAGTCACACACAAACATCTCTACACACATAGAATAATATTTTGAAGCAGTAACAGGAGGCTGGAGAGATGTCTTAGCAATTAAGAACGTGTTCTGCCCCTTGCAGAAAACTGGAGTTTGTTCCAGCACCCCTATTGAGTGCCTCCAGCCTGTAACTTTAAATTCAGAGGATCCAATACCATTCTTTCTTTTGAACCCAACAGTTATCTGTATTTATGTGTACAGACTCACACAGAGACACACAGAGAGGCATACATACATACATAATATAATGAATAAAAAGGTAGTATTGAGTCCAAAAAGACAGGGGGTATTTACACTGGTACCAGGGTGCCAACAAAGTCCAACAGAGCAATGGATTCTAACACTATCATGATCCCAGGAATGAACAGTGTGAATTGTGGGGATATTTTCAAATATAATAAAAACATTCAGAGATATCAGAGGGATCTACCCACAGTCAGTCTAGGAGGATCAGACAGTGATAACTCATACCTTTAATCCCAGCACAGGGAATATCCTGGGAGTGTTGACCTATGCCCTTAATCCAATCTGAGTTCGAAGTCATATTAGTTTACAGAAGGAGTTCCAGGCTCCCAGGCAGACAGTGGTGGTGCCATGCCTTAACTGAGCAAAGAGAGTATTTAAGGCAGGCATAGAAAGACAGAGAAGACAGAGCAAGCAGAAGAAGCCGTGGCTCACACTGTTAGTCCCAGCACTTGGGAAGCAGAGGCAAGAGAATCTCTGTGAGTTTAAAGCCAGCCTGATCTTCAAAGCAAGTTCAAGGACAGCCAGGACTGTTACACAGAAAACTGTTTAAAAAAAAAAAAAAAGACAGGAGGAGGTGGATCTGTCCTCTGATATCTCTGACTGTTTTTATTATAATACAAAATATCCCCACAGTGAATGAATATCAAGGTGGAGAATTACCTGTGGGTATAACCTTCTCAGCCAACCACTCAAGACTTTTGAGAATCAAAAGCAGCCTGTAACAGTTTTTCCTGTCTCAGTGGGAATGTCTACAGTTCAGAGAATGGGACAGATAATGTTAGTTTGGGTGCAGATGTAAAAGGAAACAGCAGGAGAGAGCGGAAAGCCTCTACCTTTATGTAACAACTCAAACGTACAGGTACGGACATCTAGAAATTCAAATGAGGAGAAGAGGTCCTGCTAGTTTACGGGTGGGAAAGAGGAGTCAGGTATGGGAAACAGGGGCAGAGGTGGGGGAACATTCGTCTTATTTCTTATATGAAATTGGAATCTACCAGAAATGAACTCAAACTATTGGTGTGAACTTTGCCAGGTACATTATTTTTCAAACTTTATTTCTTATTAATGAAACAGGTATTGGACCTAAGGAGACCAGATAGAGTATTGAATCTCCTGAAGTTACAGGCATTTTGAGCCACCAAGTGATGCTGGAATCTGAACTTGGGTCTTCATGAAAGAGCAACAATTGCTCTTAAGTACTGAGCCATCTCTCCCATCCTATTTAATCACTTAGACCCTACAGTCTTATAATGCAAGACACATACTATTGCTGGCCTCCTGGAGAAGTCCCACAGAAAACCACCATCTATGTATGCAATCAGCAAAAGTGTTTTTTTCTAACATGCTGGGGCTGCCCATTCTACACAAAGGTGTGAGGAAGTCATGAGGGTGCATAATGATCCTATAGGGCAGCTCAAAGTCCCCAGAACCACTCATTGTCTTCATGTCCTAGAAACCTGCTCTGGGACCCTGGGAGAAGCTCAAAGGCTCCTTTTAAGCACAGCTAAAGGAGAGTTCTTAAGACAGTTAGGTCATTGTATCTGCGATTGGCTTAAGCAAGTGACAATCAAATTAGCACATTGTAATTGGCTAGGGCTAGTCAGGGGCTGGTTAAGGCTACAATCTTCCCATTTTTGGACAAGATTGAACAAGTCCTAGGCTCTATTCTTGGTTATTACCTCGAGTTGTTGTTTGGGGAACTGGCCCAGTGGTCCAGAATTAGTCCCTTGTTCCTGTTGTCAGCAGCACCAGCGATTAATTGTCCTTTGTTCGTGACTTCTTCAGAAACTGTCTGTCCAGTTTAAGCCTAGTTCTTTACTGAATTATTAGGACAAGCTGTTTTGATGTTTGCCTGGCCCTCTCATATACTATAAATATTTTATTTCATGCCAGTGAAGAGGTATACTTTACTTATTTTTTTTGTTTTTAATGTTAGATGCTGGTAATCAAATTTAGGGATTATACATCCTTAACATGCATTCTCCTACCACTGAGGCACACCTATGGGTGTGTATATGTTTCATGACCCACTCTTTTCAGGCTTCTGAATGCTATGATTACTGACATACATTATCACGCCTGACCTCTATTTTAATGTTTTAGAGAAATTATGAGGCTACAAGAAAATATTGGTTGGTGTGTTCAAATCTCAGTAACAATTTTATTAATTTAATATTTCTAACAGCTCTCAAGGTAAAATAATTTCTTGGGACATGGATTATCATTAAGTTACATTTCTATTCCTCACCTCATCTAACAGTACCTATTTACATGTTAGCTTTTCTTGATAGAGGTAATGGATTTCATAAAGAATTGGGTTTCAAAAAGTTTCGTGTTAGTTAGCTGAAGAACACAGACTAGAATGCAGGTGACCTGATTCACTCTTTAGAGAGGTTTTGCTGTGCATGAAAGCCTTTTTTGGTCACAGAGTGAGGGATGAGAGTCATGAGGGTGCATAATGATCCTACAGGACAGCTCAATGTCCCCAGAACCATCATTGTCTTCACGTCCTAGAAACCTGCTCTGTTGGTAAGTACTTGGCAAAGAGTCTACCCTTGGCAGTTCTTCAGTAATTGTTCACTCTGAGACATTAAAGATAGTTCTTTGATGTAAATAATAAAGATAATCACTTCCTGCAATTTAGTGCCTCACATGTGCCTGCTGCAAGTAGAGAGATTTGGGCCTTTGTGTGGTAATTGGTCCTGGAATTTCTCAAATGGAAGATTAAAGTTCATGGGATGTGTGTGTGTTGAGATTAGGTAAATGTTCAGAAGGTTATATATAGGTTAAGAATTTGGATAAGTCTCATCACTGTCAAAACTATAGATAGATACAGCTTTACTGAGCACCTCTGCAACACTCACACTCCCCTTTAATGTTCCTCCTCGGGCTTCTCCTTTATTTTCCCTCAGGAAATGTTCTTACATTAATGATTGATACCCCATGTTTACATATGCCAGGCGGACCTGGTTCTTTGAAGTTGATTCACCTCACACTTGTATCCTGGCTGAGGTTGTGGGACACTGGGATGTCCTTTCACCGTGTAGAGTCTCTGCTTTGTGTCTCAACAGCAGAAGGGAAGAGTTTTAGTATTAATCTCATGCCCCGTGAGGATTATAGGAACAATCACATGGACACGTTTAATATTATGCCTGTTACAGTATAGACCCACGGCATTTTGTTTTATTAGTAGTAAGTGAAATAAGACCCTTTGAATTGATCCTTGGAGTGTCCCTCATTCTGCCAAGACATACTGTTAATGTGTACAGGGACAGCCATGATGCTCACACTGAAAATGATCACCAAGTCAGTATGTATTTACAAAATATGAAATTATAGGCTTTGTGGAGAGACTGTATTTCAGTTCAAGACCACGTCAAATTATAGATGTTGTTCCAGTGTTAGTGAGTATAGGGTGAGGGAAATCATAGTTGGTATTTTAACTGTGTGCCATAAATTTCTACTCTCATACCAAGCAGAAAGCACTGAACCTCAGTGTGAGTGGCACATTCATGGGTTCACAGAGCACCTGTGGCTTTTCTCTTTTACAGGAGAAGCTGCTCTGTGGGTATGATATGGTATAAAAAGCTCCTTCTCATGAGCCACACAATTCCCAGGCTGATCTATTTTTCTGTTTCTCAGTTCCTAGCATAATGCATGACACCATGGCTTTTAATGAATATTTGTTGAATTGGGTCAAAGTACTTAACCTGTTATTTTGATTGTTTGGTGGGATAATTTTTGCATTTGTGAAACGAACACAAAACTGGCTGTTCCCACAAGAGGTATGATTATAGCTTCCATTTGTAAATATGAACATTCCATAGTGTTCAGTGTGTCTGGAGAATTATTGTTTAAATCTTGGTGGTGATAATGGCAGTGTATTTGGCAGCAAGCCAAGTGCAATTGAGAGGGCTGAGACAGGGGAGCAAACTTGTAATCAGAGGAATATGACAAGAGTCATTGGAAACCAAAGTTTTATTTCAGATTTTGATCTTGAGAATAATTATACCTCCAGTATAAGGCCTTATTTTTGTCTGATTCTCACCTGTCCCAGGTATATTCATTTGAAATGTCTGGATTCATCAACAGACCATCTTAATCAAAGATGTTACCCCACCATCCAGGGTAAAGAGAAACATAGTGTTTATGTGGAAAATACTATGTATATAGAGAGAGCACTGTGATTGGCCTTATATTTGTGATGTGTTAAAATTACCTCCTATTCATGCCATCTTGTATATTTGTGTCCCTTGGACAAAGAATGTTTGATGTAATTGCCTTCAATTCATAAAACACAGCCTCAAATTGGGAGCATTGCATAAAGGCTAGGATCCTTAGATATGGAGTAAGATAGGAAAAACTTCAGTTCTCATAGTTCCTGGTTTTCGGCAAGTTATCTAACCACTCTAAACATTACTGTGTTGATCGATATGGAGCTGGGACAAAAGAATTAATATAAAGGGCTTACTATACTAGGAGCATTATTGATAATGGTAACAGTAATGGTAGAGACACAGAATAGATGTGGGACCCATTCTCACTCAAGAGAATATTATGTCAATCACTTGTGGAGACTAGAAAACCAGACCTCAAGAAGCCTGAGTCTTAGGTAGGAAAGGTAATTCCTGTATTTCCTAGGGATTTTGACTTAGAAGTGTCTAAATAGCCCTTTGCGTGAAGGCTGTAGGAGATCTAGTTAAAGAGGGGACTATTGGAAAATGCTCATGGTAACTTAGAGATTAGATTATCAAATAACAACACCCCTCCCCCCTAGTCCTTACAGTATTTTCAGCCTGGTTTAACTTCTACCTCATCTCCGAGTTAACATAGAGCATAAAGCAACACAAGAGCTTCCTTCTGGTTGAGCTTGACTTCATGAGGGTTCTACCTTATTTAAGCCTCCTGCTCAGAAGCTTCTCCCTTCCAAGAGTTCCAGAAAGACTGTGCAGGGGTCATTGAAAAAACCAAACATAAGGGAAGCTGAGCTCCCATAAAGAGATTTTTCCCTCATTGATAACCTTGACACTTCCAATTTTGTCAAGAATGCTTACAAGGTATTCCTTGATAGTATACTATCACTTTTAGTGTGCTACATATTTTTCCATTAAATCTTAAATTCCTGAAGGCAGTCGACTTTGTTACATCTTTTAAAAATAATCTTCAGGATTTGAATCAATAATTTACCAGCAAATATTAAGTGAATTTGTTTTCTGTGAATATAAAATGTCCTACTCACTTGAAATATTATCATAGGGCTGTACTATATGTTCTTATTTCATCAGATAATTTGGAGGTGGAGATATTTCCATGTGCTATCGTAATTGGAACTTGGTTTTGTTTGTTAGTTTGCTTTTTAGTAACAAAACTAGTGGTGGCCAAGAGGATAATTAAATGCCAAGGTTCTTAGTAATGTCACAGTAAATTTAAAATGTGATCCCAAACTTACTGAAGGGGTGGTAGGAGTATTTTCTTCATTAGTAGATATAAAAGTTCTCTTAAATTTTAATTTTCTGCACTTGGTCATAAGATTTGGGGCCTTTGTCACTTAGGAGAAACATGTTTCTGTTGCATAAATATGGATCTCTTCTATGTACATAGAGTCTTCTCCCAGAGTATATTTCTTAGTGCTGTGAAGAACAAACATCTGTGACTTGGTGGGGACCCTAGGGCTACAGACCCATAGGCCATAGTTCCCTTGTAGGGGTAGGCTTTTGTGGAGGTGGTGAGAGATGGAGGCTGACTGACAGATCCTGAAACAATTGTTTGTTTATTTTCAAATCCAAAAATGTTACAAGTAAAATAAGACTTTATTTTAGTTGTTAGAAAGTCTCTGGATTAACCATACTTGGGAAAAAAAAAAAAAACCAATCAGGTGCTTCTTTAACTGCTTTCTAACTACAGTAGATTCTGCAGCCATTTGCATATGATGCTGCACTATTTTAATTTGCCTTCTCGACCATCTCGTGTTTATTAAGATGAGGTGAGATAGGTCCCTAAATTAAGTACATAGAGAACTGAGGGCTTAAAACCAATTGGATTTGACTCTACTAGCTTGGATCTTATCCTGTTTGCCCTGTTGTTTAGGGAAACTGTTCATTTTCTGAATATAATGTTATAATGTTAACACCCTATGCAGTCTTAGCTGTATGTTGAGAATAGTGGTATGACCTTGTAATAGGTTCATGATTCACTGAAAAAATGCATCCAGATGTATCATAAGACAAATAGTTTATCTCCAGAATGATTCTAAGCCATATGTATGTTCCTGGAGTCTGTAGCTGAATGCTCTTGACCATGTATTGATTTAGTGTTTGTAGATATGTTGCTACAACTTAACCTTTGCCTCATTGACACTGCCTTGAGTTCAAACTTTCCTGAGGCAGTATCTTCATATAGAATGCCTCTCTCCTTAGTTGTCATGGTGATATTGGGTATAGATAGTATCTTCATGATATTATGATATCTTAATATTGTCTTTAAAAATTAGTCTTTTAAAATGTATTCTTTGAGAATTTCATATACGGATAGAACATACCTTGATCATATCCACCTCTACTTCTCTCCTCTCACCCCTATTTTATAACATGTGCTTCTTCCCACTCCATATCTTCTTATTTTTTATAACCTAGTGAGGCCAGTTTGTACCACTTGCATGATCCTATGCATGACCACATCATCAAAGAAAATCATTCTCTCTATCCTAGAAGCTATCGATTGTCAATAACTTCCCAGATAGAGATGGAGCCTCATAAACCATTATACTGTAGCAGGCTTTCTTGGACCATCAGCCCCCAAATAGTGACACCAGGTCTTATTAATTATGATGCTCAACCTTAGCTTAGGCTTGATTCTATCTAGCTTTTCCCCTTAAACTTAAGTTAATCCATTTCTACTAATCTATGTACTTCCCTGAGGTTAATTCACATCATCTATGTGCTGTCCATCCTGCTTTCTTGCTTTCTCCATGTCTGTCTATCTGGCTCCTGGTAAACTTGTGCTCCTTTCTCTCTGCTTACCAGCCCTGTTTATCCCTCCTCTGCCTAGCTATTGGCCACAAGGACATAGGTTTCTATTAGACCAATTAGGTGCCATAGGCCGGCAAGGCAAAATAGCAACCCATCTTCACATAGTTAAATAAATGCAGCATAAACAAATGCATCACATCTTTACATCGTTTCACAAAAATTCTGTTCCGTAACATTATACTATCCATTACTGACTGGTTTGATCTTGTACAAGTAACTTCAGTGTATTAATTAGGGTTTCTGTTGCTGTGAAGAGACACCATGCCCACGGCAACTCTTATAAAGGAAAACATTTAACTTGATGGTTTACAGTTCAGAGGTTTAGTCCATTATCATCATGGTAGGAAATGGGGGGAGGGTGCAGGAAGTCATAGTAACAGACCTACCTCGATCAGAATGTAACAGGAAGTGGTCTCAGGAGCTGAGAATTCTACATCTTGATCTGAAGGCAACAGGAAGTGAACTGAGTGTCATACTGAGCATAGCTTGAGCAAAGGAAACTTTAAAGCCCACCACCACAGTGACATACTTCTTCCAACCAGCCACACCTGCTTCAACAAAGCCACATGTCCTTATAGTGCCACTCCCCATGAGCTCATGGGGCCCAGTTACATTTAAACTACCACACTTAGCTTTTGTGAGTTCATGAGTGCAACAGCCATGTATCCAGAAGACATTTCCTAGCACCACTCTTCCCCATTTTCTGGCTTTTAATATTTTTCTACCTCCTGTCCTGCAATGTTTCTTGGGTCCTAGGTGTCTTTAGAGCTGAACACTCAATAGTTACTTTTTCCTAGCACTGACCGGCACAAATCTGCTTTGATTGCTACCTAGTAAAGAAGAAACTTTTGACTGAGGTTGAAACAGCAGTTGTCTATAGATTTAGACATAGTATTTAGAAGGCAATTTGATAGCATGTCTGTTTAGCAAAAGTAACAGCAAGGCCTTTGACTTAGGGCCTTTAACATCTTTAGCTATGGGCTTTTGATCAAGTTTATGGTACCAGGCACGGATTACTTTATGTGGAATAGGCCTCAGATTCAATCAGAAAATGGTTGGTTGCTTCTAGAGCAGTCATATCACTATTGTAACTCTGAGCACATCTTGTGTTTCTGTTGTGCTTCTAGCTCCTTCTCTATGTTAAAGTCCCAAGGCAGGACTCTCAGCTCAGCTTTCTAATGGCAGCTTCAGTGCCCCATCTCACAAACTCTAGAGGCTCAGTGCATACTGTTTAATTTATACTTCAGATTAGCCTCAGTAACATGAGAAGTGTTACCATCAAAGTCCAGGGAACTGCCTCTGCTGTCAGAGACCTCATGTGCTCCATTGTTTATCAGAAGTTTCCAGAGTGTGGATTCCTTGGCATATATAATAAAATTCTTCTCTTTCACCATGACATAAACTCAGCAAACATTTCACAGCTGATTACCCCAGTGGATGAAATAAAGAGATCTTGTAGAAATTGTCTTATCATACTTGGCCACAGTAGAGGACTTTCAGATTCGCCCTCATATTCTCTGTGTACATTCTTATAAATCACCTTGTTTTTGTGATTGCTGTGATGAAATGCTCTGGAAATTAGTATGTTGAAGATTAAAATATGAGGGCTGTGGGTTTAATTAACGTAAATGATGTGATGTGTCTTCAAGATTCCAAGTAACTATAGTGGAGTAAGAAACAGTCATATGTCAAATGTATCTATGTTGGGACTCGGCCTCTCAGTTCTGAGACCTCTGCAGCCTGAATGTATGCTTCTTCTCAGCATAGAGTCAAATACTAAGAACCAAGTAAGAACTGCATCCTGGTTGTTCAATCTAGATGGAAAGATGGTGATGCTCAGGGTCAAAGTTTCACACACATTTCCTGTCCACTCTTACAGCAATCAGACAATATGTCAGGACTGCAGGTGGCTGCTGAAAGGAATGCAGTGCAAAGACTGTAAATTCAGCTGCCATAAATGCTGTGCATTGAAGTACCAAGAAACTGCCTTGTAAAGTTCCATTCAATTGAGAATACTCTAGTCTGGGAACTGATACAGATATACCCAGGGATATTAGTAGTAATGGTACAAACAATGATGGCAGTAGGGCCATCTCCACCAGAAGACAAACTGTTCTCCATGGACCTGACTGATCTTGATGTGGAGCGAGAAGAGGAGACTGTTAATCAAGGCAAGAAAACTCCTTAACAGCAAAACCCAACGACCTCCCGGGCTCCAGGTCATTTGGCCAGAAGATTCGCTCTTCTGCATTCATCTCCCCTCTTTTCCCCACCCACTCATGTGTGTCCATGGTATTTCAGAAACGACCATGGCAAAAACTAGTAGTCACGGTATTATAGTAATTTGATATGTTAACTGTGTATCAGTGTAATAGAGCTAATTTGCGTTTTAAGACATTGCCTTCTTATAATATTTTGAAAAACACTAGCTCACTTATGTTTTTAAAGAAATTTAATGAAGCTACAGTATGTGTAATTCTTTTTAAAAATATATATTAAAATATTGATCATACATTTTACGTAATTTTTAGTCCATCCACAAGTAAGAACATTTCATTGATGAGGGTTTTAGTCGGTCAAATGCACAAAGGGGAAGAGCTGTATAATGGTGAAGGGAGGGTGGGTAGCCTGGTCAGTCATTAAATACATTTGAAGGTGTTAGGAAGAGCTGTATAATGGTGAAGGGAGGGTGGGTAGCCTGGTCAGTCATTAAATATATTTGAAGGTGTTAGGAAGAGCTGTATAATGGTGAAGGGAGGGTGGGTAGCCTGGTCAGTCATTAAATATATTTGAAGGTGTTAGGAAGAGCTGTATAATGGTGAAGGGAGGGTGGGTAGCCTGGTCAGTCATTAAATACATTTGAAGGTGTTAGGAAGAGCTGTATAATGGTGAAGGGAGGGTGGGTAGCCTGGTCAGTCATTAAATATATTTGAAGGTGTTAGGAAGAGCTGTATAATGGTGAAGGGAGGGTGGGTAGCCTGGTCAGTCATTAAATATATTTGAAGGTGTTAGCAATACTTGATATGAATGACTTTATTCACCTTTAAAATTAGGAACCAAATATATATAAAGTCATTATATGCCCTCAGCAACATGTAAAAGTTATGCTAGAATAATAAAGATTCAGAAGGACCATGAGAGTAATGACTCAAATATGAGTATAGCTAAAGATGGGAAACTTCAAACTGCATTTGAATGGTCATCTTTAGTAAGGTAGAAAACAATTACTTTTATGTGTATAAACAGTGAAAACATCTATGCTCTCTTTGGATTGGTGTAGCAAGAGTGGGAATTGTAAAGGTATAGAGAGGCAGTATTCTTAAGTACTCCACTAGGCTTCAGGGCTAGACTCTTGTTCACCTGTTACTAAAACTGTAAACACACTATACTCCTTTTTTCTTTATGCCTCAGTTTCTTTGTCTATAAAGCCTTTTTAGTAGTAGTACTTTCTCATACTTCCAAATGAGCTAATATATATGAGAAGAGATTAGAGCAATGTTTGGCATATGGTAAGCAGTCAGAAAATATCAATAGCCATTAAAATTTGCTGAATACTTTTCTAGTAAGCCTTTTAAGAAAAATATGAAGTTAGAGTGTTACAGTGTTTGGACCTCCTTGGGGGACGTTTCTTTGTGCAGAGGATGGCAGTTAATGCAGAAATTCACAGGTAGTTGAAGTACAGAGAATAAATTGCTGTAGAGTGTTCAGCCACAAATGAGACCTTGTATCACATCTTCTCAAACCAAGGCTCATGTACAAAATCTAGGCAGTCATCATGCCATTGGGGAGGGGCTCACAAGCTCCTGATCTAGCCACGGGCTTCTGGGGAATGTTTTACCTTCCTTACAGTGGCTGTGTTTTAAACTACTAGTGGCCTGGCCTCTAAGGCCTTAGCATGAGGGGAATTCTGTTCCTCCATACAATGACTCTGTTGCTGCTGCTAAAGGTAGTTCTAACTAAATCTCTGTCATTTTAGTAAGACTCGAGATTCAAATGATGGGGTGAAAACCTGTGAGCTTATATAGTTGAGATGCAATTGTCTAACTTTCTCTTTGCTGGCAACCAGAAGCCACTCCCTTCCACTCTTGCCCCCCCTCCACTAAAAAAACCACACTGATTTCCCTCACCCTTCCTGTCAAGCAGCTGCTCACACTGCCTCTCTGAGACCAGGTTAATTTTATTTAGTAAACACAAATAACACATCTTTACACAGTGAACAAATTCAGCATGAGCAAATATAACACATCCTTGCCTAGATAAATAAATACACAGGGATGGGGTCTTGGTCTTCTTTAAGGTTATGACTCCTAGTAGGTCACCATGCACTGATGGCCCCAAACCCAGGAATTTATGGACCGCACCAACTGGACTCTGGGTTATTTCTTAAAAAGGGACACAAAATTAGGGGCTGAGATCCTGGCAGTTAGGGGGAGAAATGGTGGTAAGAATAATCAAAATATATTGTATGAATCTAAAAATGTTAAGAGAATAAAACTATTTAAAAACAACAAAGTATTTATTTTATTAAATATTATGCTATTTAAAGCTGTGAAGTTTTGATTTGTTTGCCATGACAGCAATGGAGAACAAGCATAATCAAACACATTTTATTGGTTTTCTCCTGTCTGTGATTTACTTCCCCTCTTGCTCCTGGTGTTTTCTTGGGCTCCTTTCTTTGCATCATTTGTCACTGGATTCTACTTACAAGCTTGGGAGCTTATGATTCCACTCTCCAGGACCCACCCTCTTGATTCTGTTACAGTGACTCTTGCTTTGGGAGTTTGTGACCAGTGGCCAGGCTTTGTTGAACCACATGGGCCTGCCCTTTACATCTAACTCATGATCAGCCTTGTGCTAATGCCCCACTGTAATGTCTGAGGCTTTTTATGGTTGAACCACAGCTTGAAGCATTTTCTATAACTCATCCTTCCTTTCATTTTTTCCACACACTCTCTCCACTGTCAGCTGCACTTAGCTGTATATATATATATATATGTGTGTGTGTGTGTGTGTGTGTGTGTGTGTGTGTGTGTGTGTATAGCCACTCTTTGTATACTCCTAATTCCCTTTATTTTAAATAGGTATTACCCAAATAACTTACTCACATTTTGAATTTGGTCCTCAAATAGGCTTTTCTGAGAAGTTAAAACCAACACAACCACTTACTAAATCTCATCCAAGACTAACTTACCACATTCAAAGAAAATCAAGTATGAAAGAGAAAAATGAAGTGCTTATATCTCATTAAGACACAATGTTACCCAATAAAAACTAATACAAAACCAACTAACCAACCAACAAACATACAATAGATATTTTAATGTGGAGCAATTATGATAAACAGTCCCACAATTCCACAGAATAGCAAAAAGGTACTGTTGTTAGGCATGTCCAGAGGATGATGAAGGTATGCCTCTGCCATTTTTGTCTGTCTTTTTGGAGGCATGAGTTTCTACATAGAAGTAGGTTTATGTGAAGTGGAGACATTAGTTACTAATTGAACATTTGTGTTTGGAAACATTCTATGAACAGTATGAAAATGCAGTATGTGGAGAGGACAATATGGCTTAGTTAATTTTGTTGCTGACTTGTTTCCTCATCCAATATTTATTTTTCTGTGTGACCAGGGGCTAATTCCTTAGCTTCTTCAACTTCCAGTTTTCTTATCTGTAAGACAGAAATAGTGGTACATACCTCATCAACATTCAGGAAACAATGAAGGTTTGCATTGCACACTGCTCACACAGACCTAACACATGACTGGCCATTGCCATAAAGCCTATTCTGTTAGGGAGAGGTGACAATGAAGGGCCATAGTCAAAGGCCAAGTCTGAGCCCATAAGTGGATACTGCAAAAGCCAAGTCATAAGCCAATCAAAATATAAATCTAGGTCTGAGAACTTGTATTTCAAAGGTACTCTACTCTTGGAGAGCTAGTTATGTTGTGTACTTCAATATTGGTGATAAAATTTATGTTAAAACAAAGCAAGCAAATGCTCTAATTAAAAACAGAAATTTTAACCTAAGTTGTAGCTAAAAAATGATTTAAAGAAATTACTCATAGGTATTTCCACTTATAGATGTATTGACAGTGAGGTATAAATTTTTACCACGCTGGAAATTAAAATAATATTGTTAATGGCCTGTATTATATGAGTGTTATAGAAGGAAATGCAAATATAGACCACAGTTATTGTATCAGACAAGGTTCTTGTGTGGATTTACACTCAAACAATCTCTAAAAATCAACCAAAATGAAATATTTGTTGATGGTTTACTATTGCTGAAAATCACTTTCATAATACAGGCAAAGTTTGGAAATGGCAAACTTTACGTTTAGGTTAAGTCAAAGAAAATGCCATGACAGCACCAGTTGTGTTACTGTCCTCAAGTTCAGAATTTGTACACTTACCTTACAGCGGTCCCTTATATGGTTGAGCATAGGATAGGATGTAGGACTGCAGGCTGATGCAGCTTGAGAGCGTGTAAGTGGGGATTAAAGTGTTTTCTTAGGGTTCAAGAACTTGATAATTTTTAGTGCCACTGAAGACAAATGCACTGAAATTAGTGCAAATCGTATCTTTAGCCCAAAGTTACCTCCTAGATATTCGTTACTTATGGACTAATAGCCGTAAGCAATAACTTCACAGAAAGGAGGCAACCAGTAAGAGCTATTATACAAACTAGAGGAGGCTAAAGCGCCATTGCAAATTCATTTAGGATGTAATGGCTCAAATTTAGTTAAAGGTTATTCTCTACCCCCTTAGAACTCAAATCAGCAAAAAAACTCTACTTTTCCAAATAACTTGTGCTGGAGGTAAATGTAAGAATGCCATCTTTAGTTTAGCATGCTCTGGACATTACCATCCTTGCCGGTTGGGATGGACTGTGGAGAATACAAAGGTGCCTCCCTGAGAGGTTTCCCATGGGCCAGGGACAAAAGACTTAGTTGTTTGGCCTTACTGAATTGTAGCAGAGATTGGGAAACATGAGGATACTAGAGGATGGAATATAGTCCACAAACAACCTGTAGTAGTGCGGTTTCTCGGTCCCAGGTGGCCAGAAGCCCAGACCCACAGACCTGCCATGCCAGACTGATTAGCTGCCCACTGTTGTTGCTCAGGCCCCCAGAAACGACTCAGATGCTTATATTAACTTCATGCTGTTTGGCCTATGGCTCAGGCACATTGCTAGCTAGCTCTTAATCTTAAATCAACCCATTTCCATTAATCTGTCTGCCACATGGCCCATGGCTCACCTGCGTTCCTTACATGTTGCTCCTTGGGCGGCTTGTTCAATCTGTCCCTGACTCCGCCCTTCCTTTCTTACCTACGCTCTGATTTCTCCTCCTACTTCTTCTATGGTGCCTGTCATGGTCCAATACAGCTCCTTTATTTAAAGATTGATGTTCACAGCATACAGAAAGGCATTCCCACATCACTTCTCCCTTTCTGTCTAATCAAAAAGGAAGGTTTCAGTTTTAACATAGCAAAATTACATATAACAAAATAGCCATCAAGCAAGAATTACAGTTATAATATCTACTCTATTTATATTTAGCAAAATTAAAGAAAATATTTTTATCATCTATCTTATCTTTATGAATCTAAAATTTCATATCCAATATATCTTTTAAATGACTAAGAAAAACTGTACCTATAACTATGTAATCTACAACTACATCAAAGACCACAGAGTATATATTTACCCAAGTAAACCAGAAGTGCAAGCGACTTCTAAAATCTAGAAAGGATAGAGATGACACCTATCTGCCTGGACAGTCATCCAAAGTTCCTTTATAAAGTTGGGGCATCCATCTTCAGCCTACAGGCCCAGAGTCTCTTTTTATTTTAGTGAAGCAGGAAATCTGCTCTGCCCATTCTGGCACAGTTCATCAGTTGCTTCTCCTCGAGTCCTGAAGAATGTCTGACAGTTTTCTCTGTAAAGCAGGAACCTGAATGACCATCTCGGCTTGTTTTGCCAAAGTTCAGAGGTCATTGTCCTATGGAATCTGCATGTACAGTTTAAACAGCATATGTCAAGCAGTCAATATAAGAACAGGTTCTTGTCCAGTGGCTAACCATTGCCACAAAGAGAGTAGACTCCAAATGGAGTTTCTTCAATGCCCATTTTTCTCTTGAAGAAGATTGGTGCTGCCAGGAGCAAATCTGTCTCACTGTCCAGAAAAGTCTAAGTTCTTAAAACATTTTAAATGCCATATTCTGTAGGTCTTAGAAGTGTTTGAAGATTACCTATCTAATTGAATTATATCTTTGTATACCTAGAAATCTAACTAACATGCATTTCTTAATTATACATTACAATTTTAAATCAGTTGCATAAACATCATATCTTAAACAAGAATAGAAAAACACACAGCATAACAAAATTGACCTTAAATTTGTATAAATAAACCAAAATCTATACCAATGTAAAACATTTTGAGATTAACAGTTGATTTCCTGATCTAAGTAAATTCAATAATCTATTTTTTAAAAAAATCATTAATATATCATATTCCCTTTTTTCTTCTTAGAAAGAGATTAACTATGACCAATAACCACTTGTAATAAAAACAAACATTTATAAACAATATTTTGGGAATTTGGGCGTTGTTTTCCATTACTACTTCCTGATGGCTAAGTAGCGTTGAAAACCTCATGGTTGTTGAGACTCTATCAGTCTGCAGCCCTGAAGCTGATACCGCCATCTCTTTTTATCAGAGGTTTTTTCAGGGGGGTCTTGGTTGATGAAACCATATTTTCCTGGAAGCAATCCACAGATTCTCATATTTTGTGGAAACAAAATCAGAACTCTTCCAAAGCAATAAATCCTTAGACACAAATTTCAAAATCAAAATACCTTTAAAATATATATTCTTGTTTAACTTAGTACCTTTGCATTTGTAATCCATTGTCTTTCTGCAGTTAGCTCATTAACAGTTAAAAAATTAAAAGAAAACACAATAATAACCAAAATCCAGATTTTGTGTCCATTTGTCATCTTTACGTGGCTTATTATATTTTTATTACTCTATTTCTCTTTTTAAAGACTTTCTCTACCTTCTCTCTTTTCTCTCTGAAGCCTATGTACATTTTACACACATTGTAACCCGTTTACAGGTTTTTCTTTTCATCTGAATCTGTTTTATTGTGAATCCTTAATCATTTTCTAACCATAAAAGCTTTTTAAAATATTCTTACTCTCACGCCACATAGTTTTTGCAGATATGGCTGAATCAGTAAGTTCTCTTAAAGGGACAGTTGTTTGTGGCCAGCAAACAGAGCAGACCCCGGAAAAAGCTGCTACTAATTATCCATCTTTGTTTCTTTTTTGTTCAAAATAAACAGAAATCTAAAATCAATCACATGCTACTGAGTCTTCTGTGAGATTTCAGGAACCCGACTGATTGCAGCTTACACTGCCTGCCGCCAGTCTGCCCGTGCCATTTTGAATGTGACCCAGAGGCCATGCTTTTTTGTACAATGACCCGTTTTATATACACAATTTGGAAGCTGCCTTTGATCATTTTCTGTTAAAACCCTTTTTAAACTTTCTCAGGCATTAAGTGGATATTTGCCCCACATTGGGCACCATCTGTTTCAGTGGGGTTTCTTGGTCCCAGAGGCCAGAGGCCCAGACCCACAGACCTGCTGCGCCAGACCCATTAGACACCCACTGTTGCCGCTCAGGCCCCCAGAAATGACTCAGACGCTTATATTAACTTCATGCAGTTTGGCCTATGACTCAGGCACATTGCTAGCTAGCTCTTACATCTTAAATCAACCCATTTCCACTAATCTGTCTGCCACATGGCCCGTGGCTCACCTGTGTTCCTTACATGTTGCTCCTTGGGCTGCTTGCTCAATCTGCCTGACTCTGCCCTGCTTCTCCTACTTATGCTGATTTCTCCTCCTACTTCTTCTACGGTGCCTGTCATGGCCCAAAACAGCTCCTTTATTTAAAGATTGATATTCACAATATACAGAAAGACATTTCCACATCAACCTATGCTATTGCCAAGAATACAGGTTGCTCTCTAGAAACTGATAGCAAGGCCCCATTGCTGAAGACAACACCTATATTGAACATGGAGATGTTGAACTGGTGGCTACATAGAGCCTTTGCTTTTATGTTCCAATGTCTTTGGTTCAGAGAGGTATTTTTAATGCTATCAAAAGAGTAACCTGAGGGCCAAGCCAGCCACAAACCCTTTATCTGCAGTGGTGCACTGCCTATGAGATATGCTAGGGCAATGTGGGCACAGAGCTGGGAGATATAACCAATCAATAACTGTTTGACTTATGTCCCATTCTGTGAGGACATATCTGATACTGCTTGGGTGGCCAAAAACCCGAGACTAGATACCTCAGGGACCTAGTGGGAAAACTAAATAATACTGGTATAACAAAAAACTAAAATGATAAAAATGACTTCTAATGTCGTTTTGTTATACTTGCAGACCAGTGGCTTATTCAACTATGATCAGAGAAACTTTTACCTGTAGCAGATGGGGAAAAAATAGAGACTCACAGCCAGATACTATGCAGAGAGTGAGAGACCTTGGAAGAGCCTTAAAGAGAGGTCTCCAAATCTCCCTTTGCGGCTTAAGCAACCCTATGGGAGAGGAGGCAGGATGAGTAGAAGAGCCAGAGAGGAAGGAGGACACTAAGAAAGCAAAGCCCTCTATATCAGCATGCACCAAGGTGTAGGAACTCACAGAGACTGAGGCAGCACGGGGCCTGAACAGGTCTGCACGAGGTCCTCTGCATCTATATTATGATTTCTAGTTTAGTGTTTTTATGGGTCTTTCATTTCTGTACTTTCTCTTGGGTTCCTTTTTTTTCTTGGTTTGTTTGCCTTATCCAACTCCAATATAATTTGTTTTGCTATATTTTTTAAATGAATGGATGAATGAAAACGTAGCTACTAGGGTAAAGGTTAACAACTGAACTTACATCTGCTGAGAGATAGAAAATCACTTTTCCCTAATAGAGTGTAACTGGGTATATAAACAACTCCAGAACAGTCCTTATGTATGTTCAGAGTAGTTGTTTTGACCAACATATAATAGATACCATAGGGATTTTGTGTGTGTGTGTGTGTGTGTGTGTGTGTGTGTGTGTGTGCATGTGTGCGTGCATGTGCACATGTGTGTTCCTTTACTCAATTACAGTTCTTTTTATTGCTTGTTTCTCTTTTTTCTTGCCTATGATTTTATTTTGTTTTCTTGGCTTTGATGTGTTTTGTTATATTGAATTTTTGTTTGTTTTTGAGAAAGAACATAAATCTCCATAGGTAAGAAGGGGAAGAGTATGATCAAAATATATTTAAATTTAAAAAGTTCTCAAAGACCTAATTAAAAAATATCCTCACAAAAAGAAGCTTAGGGAAGGAAAACTTTATTTGGCTTGCAATCCCAGGTTACAGACCATTATGGCAAGAACAACCTTGAATTGTAAGACATTAATTGGAAGAAATTAATACTGAGAGAACTGTTGGCAGTGGAGGCCTAGATCATTTGATTTCAGAGGGGAAGAAGAACTTTAGGAGGAACTGGGTTAAGAACTATTCACATGATGTTTTGATCAAGAATATGGCTTTGTTCTACCCTGGTCCTAAGAACTTGGGTGAAGTGTTTGTATTTCAAACAGATCAGACTTTGTTTAGTATAGGGCCTATTAGCATGGCAGAGTCAAGCTGGAGTTGAAAAGGCAAGTCTGATTGACAGAGAGATCAGGAGCACTGTAAAGGAGCCTTCTGCATTGCACTATAGCCATAGGAAAACGTATTCTTGGTGTCAGCACACAGTCATTGATGTCACTGTGCTCCAAAGGGTTCAGGCTGCATTTCGAGCTAGCAGCAGAACTAGGCAATGTTGTGAGTGCTGTCTACATTGTACTGGCTTGCAGGTCAATGATGTAAGATTGAGGGGTCATAGACATCAGCTTAGACCATGCACTGTGTGGCACTGTCATTCAGAGTTTTGGCAAAGTGGCCCTGAAATGTGATATTATGGAGCTGTGAAGATAAAGCCTCCATTGCAGTGAGGGCCCAGAACTTTTTGAGATTCCAAGACCACGTGGCAGCCTGCAGTGAAAGTGGCAGGTGTTGAGTGTCGCAGACACAAGCCTCTGAGAGAAGCTGTGTGCTGGAGGGAGCAGGGTGGGATGTTTGGGCTCCAAAGGAGCCCAGAAAATTACTTCAGCAGACCCAGATATAGGACACAGAGCTCCAGGAGTTGGGCTTTTCCATTCTGAATTTAGGTTTTCTGGTTTGTTCACTCCTTACTATCCTTGTACTTTAAAATGAGAGTGTTTGCTTTATGCCATCTTATCTTACAAATATTACTTCTATTTTACAGTTTCTCATAGTAAAGAGATTTAAAGTCTTTAAAGTGCTAGTAGTCTTAAAGACTATGGGTACACTTAAAGTTGAATTGTATTTTGTATTATGAGATTTAACATGGGTCTTAAGGGAAAAGGATGGGTTAGGGCACATGAAGTTGTGATGGATAATTTTAATTGACACTTTGCTACAGCCCAGAATCCCATGCAAGGGCAATTTCAGTGAAGAACAGTTTAGATGAGGTTGGCCTGTGAGTGTGTCTATGAAGGATTGTCTTGACTGTTAATTGATGTGGGAAGACACAGGGAATGGACCTGGGTTTTATATGTATATGAAGAGGAGACTGAGCAGCATAGGCATTCATGCATTTATTTTCTTTTTCTCTCAGTTGTGAGTGTGATGGGATTGGTTGCTTTCAGTTCTACCTGATTTCCCACAATGATGAACTATAACCTAGAATTGTAAGACAGATAAATTCTCTTATTTCTAAGTTTATTTTTATCTGGTTAACTATTACAGCTGCAGAAATTAGTCTCAAACAGCCTGTTTCTGTTTACATGGATATATGTTTGTGTGCAAGTTTGTGTGTTCGGTGGGGTGGTGTATGTAGATCACTGGACAGCTGAGGTTGCCTTTCATCTTTAAATTTGTTCTATTCATAAGTTTTATGTTTTAAAATGTCATATATGTATATAATGAGATATTTTTATATCCAGCCTACTTTTCTTCAACTCTATCTACATGCTCCTAACATACTCTCTTATAATTTCATGTCTAATTTTTGATGAATCACTAAGTCCAATTAGTGCTATCCACAGGTAAATGGGTATGAGAATATTTTATGAAGCATGAAAAACCTATCAGTAGCCACATCATTAAAAAATATTGAATGATTCTCTCTTACATAGCAACAATTAACTGCCAATAGCTCCTTAAGAAGGGGTGTGGCCTGGTGATCATTCTTCCTGTTTATGCAGGGATTTTGGCTAGCTTGGTCCCATGTAGGTAAGGACGGATGTGCATTCATAGGTGTGACACCAATGCCATATCTTCAAGACAGCATTGTATAGTGCTCCACTCTATAATCTCACTTTCATGCTTGCTTCCTCTTCTTATGTTTTCCAAGTGCTGCCATTATCATTTTGCCTCTAGACAATGTTAATCACTATGGGTCACCTAGTAAGCTAGGCTGTCTAGTTAGTGAGCCTCAGGAATCTGCCTCTCTGGTGCCAGAAGGACAAGTGAGGACACTGTTCCTAACTTCTTTAAAATGTGAGTTTTGGGGCTTGAACTCAAGTCTTTAAGCAAAGCTCAGACTTGACATACTGAGCAATCTCTCCAGACCTCATGTAATACTTTTTAATATAGTTTTTTTTTAATTTCATAACTGCTAGATCTACTTATTCTTCAAAAGCTTGTGTCTAATAGCAAGCTGGTGAGATGTCTACCATGTTATTATATAGGTAGAAAATTATATGAGATGTCTTTCTGTATATTGTGAATATGTGTTCCTACCACTGGTTAATAAATAAGCTGTTTGGCCTAGGGTAAGACAACTTACAATCAGGTAGTAAATCCAGGAGAGAAAGAGAAAGAAGAAAGGCAGAGTCAGGGCAGATGCTTTGAGCTGCTGGGGAAGCCAGATATAATAAAACATAGGTGAGCCACGAGCCGCTTGGCAAAACATAGATTAATAGAAATGGGTTAAGTTAAGATGTGAGAGCTAGCTCGCAAAAAGCCTGAGACATACACCGAACAGAATAATAATAATAGAAGCCTCTGTGTATTTATTTGGGACCAAGTGGCTTTGGGACATAGGAAAATTTTTAACTATAGAAAATGCAAGTGCCATAGAAGAAACTCAAACAAAATGGAAGAAGCAGATAAAAAGCAAGATTCAGTTTGACCCACAATTCCATATTCTACTCCCTTGCCATTTCTCTCTCAGTTGAGAATTCTAGATAGAATTGCTGCCTAGCCAAGCCACACTCTCCTTCCCATGTTTCCAGTTGCTTAGAGTGTGATAAACTATCATTTTTCCTCATCTTCCATTCTCACGTATATGTTTCTTAATTCTGAGAGAAGGACCTTACAAGGAAACTTTCTTGAGTTATAATTAAGATTAGATATCTTTAGGGATTTTGTTGAAAATAAATTTCTAAGCAAATTATTAAAGCTACATTTTATATCATAGTCTTTGGGGGTCCTATCATTAATGCTACTTTTTTTTTTAACTTTAGCTAAATCATAAAATCCTTTCACCTTATGTAATACTTTACCTTTCAAAAATAACCTGGCCATAAGGTTATGAGAGTATCTATTTTTCAAATGTGTTTAAAAATAGAGCTGAAAACAAAGATTTTTAAAATTAATTGTAATGATATTTTATTAAATTCCTTTAAAGAACTAAGGACAGAATAGTTTCCCTTTTCCAAAAAGTGAAATATCAGCACACATTGATTATAATTATGCTGTTAATGATGGTTAAAAGGAGAGAACACTAGAGCCAAAATTAAGCTTTTGGAAAACATCACTTCCTATTTCAAATAAAAGGAAGTTTGAACACACTGTCTTTGTTCTTTTTTGTAAGCTTTCTACCCTGGCTTTTTTTTTTTTTAAGGCACAGAATGTGTTTTCTACTTTGAACAAGTGGGGGACGACTCTCTAGACTTCTGTGGCTGCATCAGCTGCTCTTTGAAAGTTTCCTCTTGCATTTCACAGCCAGCCCTGTACAGTTTCCCATTACAGCTCATTTCCATTTTCTGTATCCCAGGCACTTATGCAATGTACACTGTTAGATGGTTAGCCTTTTATTCCTTTGAAATGTTTCATTCCATTTTCTCATGACGAAAAGATGCTTTCAAGCTAGTATCCAAATTATACACAACTGAAATAGGTTTAAAATAGTCTGTGCTCCCAGTATTTCATGAGAATGTGTAGTCTCCATTGTCAAGCACATATAGATTTCACAAGCACATTTCACAGGCATCTTTGCACTAGTCTTTGCTGAAGATTGCTTTCTTTGACAAGCCACTTCCCCTCTCTAAATTATTATTTTCTAATTTCATAGATCAAAATCTTCTCAGATGTAATCATAATCTTCTCCCCTCATCCCAATTACAGATTAGCATCAGCACTCATCTCATTTCTGTATTCTGTCTCAAACTGTTGAGGTCATCAATCATCTGCACATAGCCAAAGTCAATGCTCATCTTTTCTTCTTCCTTTTTTTGATATTTCGGATACACTTGGCACATGCACTCTGTTTTGATACTATTTCTTCCCTAGGCTTCCAGGATATTTATCTCTATTTCCTTATGCCTTACCTTATTAATTTTCCGCTGTGATTGTGACATTAAAACAAGATTTTCACTTCATACTCCTTGGCTCTTGTCATTCCCATTAGCATTCTATTGTTTGTTGCTTCCATCTAGTTCCACAGCTTACCCTTCCTACAGCTAGAACTCTCTCTGTTCCAGGGCTTAGGCATGGATGTTTGCATCCTTCAGATATTTAGCAAGATACTGCCAGTCAGCAAACCACTGGATTCAGAACACCACTCTCCACACTGTTCTTGGGAAAAACATGAGAGTCTGATAATATGAGAGTCAAATTTGACTCTCTCTCATCACACTTTCTCTGTGTGAGTAAAATCCTGCTGGCAAAACATACTGAATGGATTCTGATTCTAACCACTCACTATTTCTGTTGCTTTAGCTTCAGACTATGCCTCTTCCATTCATCACCTGGATACAGAAAATCCCCCCTACTTGCTACCTCTGCCTTCGCTATTTGCCCATTATAGTCTTATCTCACAAAGCTGTTAGAATGACTTCTCTAAACGTGTAAGGATAACTAACACTCTTTGTTATCTATGTGCTATTATCTGACAGACCCTTTCCTGAGCTTTACACCCATTGAGATGGCTATTATATCTGCTTCTCTTCCATAGATGAGAAAAACGAGGGACAAGGAAGAGGAGGAACTTGGTAAGGATACATTGCTAATAACTACGGGAAGAAGATTCAAGTGCAAGCAGCCTGGTTTGATTTATTGAGCTCTGAAATGCTGTGTTTCATTACTGCTATGTTCCTCATCTCTTGAACTATTATGTTCTATTTCATTTTTTCTTCTCATATAGACAGTCTCCATGCTAGTCTCTAGTGTACTGCTCTGCTCACTAACATTTTAGGTATTATATTTGTTGCTTTTCTTGGGATGTACCTTGCTTGCCAGATCTTTGCATGGCTGCCACCATCTTGTTATTTGAAACTTACTACAATTTTTCTCACCTTTAGGAGTTCTCTCTTACCTTCTCTGCCTCCAGATATTATATCGAGGCACTTTTAGGCTCCTTGAATGTATCTCATTTACTTATTTGTATCATTCTCTTCATTGGAAGTCAGTTTCTTTAGGATAATTAGAATTGTATTTCTCTAATACCAATGCTTTACATCAGGCACCTGAGAAAACTCAGGACAGAAATAGGGATGGTACCAATCTCACAGAGTTACTATGACGAGTAAATAATACTACATTCTGAAAGTGTGCTGTTTGCAATTTAAAATATGAAGTTCTTAATAGAAATTGAATATAGTTGCCCAAGCAGAAAAATGCAATGGAACAGATACCATGACTCATGTAATATAACCTCTTCTGTCCCTAAGGGAAAACAGTTCAATAAGAAAGGAGGGTTAAAAAAAAACTGATGCATGTGATTCATGTTATTTATCAAAGAAGTATATCAAATTTGGAAGGTGTCATTAAATCCCTGGAAAGACATAGCATTCTATCCCCAGAGCATGAGCATAATCACACCTCTATTTTCCAGGATGTATGTGTGTTAGGAAGTGTGCTTTCTGACTGGAGTATATGGTATGTCTGGACAGGGCTATTACAACTAATTAGTTTTCAGAGTCCCTGCTGCATAGTCAGCAGGAATATTTTTACAATTTTACTTTATGAGCTCTTGGGGCCATCAACATTTCCCCAGGCTTCAGAGCTCCAGTGTGGGGCAATTAGCAACTGGTCTGGAGGGGACTGTAAGAAGTGACCACACTGACAAATCAATTACACAAAAATACTGTTTCTAGTGAATTTTCTTTTCTTTTCTTTTTATCACTCACAAATTCAGTGTAAACTCAAAAGCAATGTCACCTAGAGCAGCGAGGTCCCACTATAGAAAAAAAATGCACCAGTACTGTGCACTTCTATAGTACTCAGCCTTCGAATAAATTTTTGTCATTTCACCTAGAGTATTCCTCTAGTTTTTACTTTAGATGCTTGAATTTAAATTATTCATGAGAGGGGTTGGGAGAGAGAGAAAGGAGAGAGAGTAGTTAACAGATTCAGGAATGAAAACTGTCTGGTCTCCAATAGGGGTTGATAAAAGATGTATTTCCAACGGCCAAGAACACTTTCAAAGGAGTTTTCTCTTCCCCTTCCAACATCACCACTCCAGACACATGCTTAGTGTTAGTGACCCTTCTGCTGCTGAGATGAGACACCATGACCAAGGCAACATACAGGAGGAAGGGTTTATTTGAGGTTTACAATCCCAGAGGATAAGCATCAATCGTGGGAGCAACCAGGTATAACACTAGAGTAGCATCTGGGAGTGCATTTCCTGATCCACAGACAGGAAGCAAAAAGCACTCTAGAGACTACAGGAGTCCGTTGAACCTCAAAGCCCACTCCCAGTGACAGATTTCCTCCAACAAGACCATGCTTCCTAATTTTCCCCAAAATAGTTCCTCCAACTGGGGATGAAATATTCAAACACATGGGTTTGTGTGGGTCATTATCATTTAAACCATCACATGTTAAGTCAGTAACTCTGTGAACAGGAGCTTGGAGATAATGGTAATGGTCAGCAATCTACTCTGTGCTGAACATTGGCCATTATGACCTTCTGAAGCCCTAGATTTTTCAGATGTTCTTAGATGAGTGCTTTATTTAATGTGGTTTTATACACTGTGTGTCCAGTAGAGATAAATTATGAAAAAACCAGATCCTATGTACCAAGGCTCTTAGCTCCATTGCTCAACTTATTGAATTTTTGTTTTTCCTCTTCAGAAAATGGAAACATGATGAATTAAACATTTAGGAGCCAATTAATGTATTAGGTTATATTTTTAAAATACCTTAGAAAGTAGTGGTTTTCCATAGCATAATCTTTGGTTTTGTTATATCTCTCTCTCTTCTTGTTTTTGTTGTTTTGAATAGGGTCTGACATAGCATGATTGAGCTCAACTTACTATGTGACTGAAGATGGCCTCAAATTCCTGAATTTGCTGCTTCTATCTCTTAGGTGCTAGGACTGCAGGCATGGGTCATCACACCTAATTTCCACAGTTCTAATAATGGGATCTATGCTTTGCTACTGTGTCAAAGGCAGACTTTTGGGAACTTCAGGCTTTCCAGTGTCCTTTCACTCTGTCTGCTTGGACTCCTTCCCTGTCTTTTTTGGAAAGGAGGTGTTTGGCTTTCACTCCCTTTCCTGAAACTTCCTGGTGATGGGGACTGCTTCCATGCATGGCCTGAGAGGCCCATGGAAATCTGCAGCATAGTCTGTTAGATCTAGAACAGCCTGGACTTTGTACTATCTACCTCATATTTAGAGAGGTGACATTGTGAAGTAGGAATTGGGTAAAGGATACACTAAACTACTAGGCGGTGTAGGGGTATTGTGTTGTCTCATGGTAAAAAATTGTCCCACCCACTGGTTTAATAAAAAGAGCTGATTGGCCAAAGGCAGGCAGGAAGTGTAGGCGGGGCTACCAGACTAAGAAAATCTCTGAGAACAGAATGCCAAACAGAGCACCAGAGAGAAGCTGCAGGATGCAGAGGACAACCATGCAGCTCTAAAGAAAGGTACCGAGCCACATGGCTGAACAAGAGACATGGGTTAGATGAAGGGTAGAGAGCTAGCAAGTGATATGCCTGGGCCTGAGGCTGATCAGCCAAAAACTAATGAAAGCGTCTGTGTGTCTCTGTAGGACTGCGGGTCTGTGGCCCTGCGGCCCTTAACTTTGAGTTTAGGCCTGAAAGTCCAGGCCAGAAACCTCATACTACAAGGCGGACACACTACTCAAATATAAAATGTACAAATTACCATCAGATTCTTGACGTAGTTATTCTGCGATGAGCCCTTTTATGGATGCACAGAGAAATTCTTGAATCCTTCATGATCACTGCCCTCACAGTATGCACTTGTGAGGGGAAGAATAAAACGTGTAGACTGACAAATTAAAGCCAAACGTTTGTGAGGCCCTGACTGTCCTCAAACTCAGAGATCCTCCTGTCTCTGCCTCGCTTGCTGGTGGGAGTGTAAACTTGTACAGCCATTTTATAAATCAGTATGGCAGTTCCTTAGAAAACTGGGAATCAGTCTCTCCAATAATCCAGAAATACCACCATTGGGCATATAACCAAAGGACACACATTCTTAACCCAAGGGCATTAGCTCAGCTATGTTCACAGATGCATTAGTAATAGCAAGAATCTAGAAACAACCTAGATGCCCCTCAAGTGAAGAATGGATTAACAAATTGTGATACTACTCAGCAATAATAATAATAATAATAATAATAATAATAATAATAATAATAATAATAATATAACATCTTAAAATTTGCAGGTAAATGGATTTGGAGAGTATCATCCTGAGTGAAATAACACAGGCCCAGAAAGATAGACATGGTATGTACTCACTCATAAGTGGATTTTAGACATAAAGCAAAGAATATCCAGGCTGCAAACCACAACCCCTGAACAGCTAGGTAACAGGAGGAACTTAAGAGAGACATCCAGGAATCTCCCTGGGAAGTGGAATTAGAGAATATCTCCTTAGCAAATTGGGATCATATCTAGGAGTGAGCAAGGAGAGGTGGGAACAAATCATGAGAGAAGATGGTTGAGTGAGAGGAGTAACAGAAAGGGAGAACAAAGAAATGGATATCTTGATAGAAGGAGCCACTGTGGGGTTAAAAAGAAACCAGGTGCTAGGGAAACCTCCAGAACCCACAGGATGTACCTAGCTAGGACTCCAAGCAATAGTAGAGATGGTACCTAAGCGGGACCTCCTCTATAATCAAATGAATGACTTCCCTAATTGTCATAGAATCTCACCCAGCAACTGATGGAGGCAGGAGCAGAGATCTGTAGCTAAGCACCAGATCGAACTCCTGGTCCGGCTGAAGAGAGAGAGAGGAGAGAGTATAGGAGTAAAGGGATCAGGATCATGAGGAGGAGACACACAGAGATGGCTGACTGGAGCCATTGGGAGCTCACTGAGTCACAAACAATTGCTGAGGAACCTTCAGGGAAAGGAACTCTCCAAAGGTAGACAACTGTCAAAAGGCATGGCCCGTTTGTGGAGCCTCTGTGTTCCTGGGGCATGAACTGGCATCTTGGAGCCCATTCCCTACAGAGAAACACTTAACCCATCCTTAATACTGGAATGAGGGACCTACCTCAACTGAATATGCCAGAATGAACTGACTAACCTTGGGACTTCTTGCCCTCCTTGGGGAATGAATGGGGTGATGGGGGAAAATGGAGTGGGGGGAGGTGGAGGGAAGACTGGGAGGTACTGGGAGGAGGCAAGGGAGAAAGAGCAGTGGTAGATATGGGGAAAACGGTTTAAATAATAATAATAATAATAATAATAATAATAATAATAATAATAATAATAATAATAAACCAAAGTCTGTAATGTGGAAGGGGTCTTAAGAGAGACTGGGAATACTGGCAGATATAGCCCAGACAAAGCATCAATGATTCCAAGATTTGTGTAACCATATAGTAGTCTCTAAATTTCAGTGAAGTTCTTACTGCTCCTGGGTTTAGGGAATGTGCTTCACCAGAATTAATAACACTCCTAGGGAGGCTCCTACACATGAAAGTTATCAGAAGACCTGTTACTCAGGCTCCAGATTTACAGAAGCAGCTTCATTTTCTGGAGATGTTTGACAGCCTGAACACGAAGCTTGCCATGTATTTTTAAATAGGAATTAGAGTATTGTCAGAAGCAGATTTTCATAGGCTAACCCGGATTCAGAAAAAATGAAAAGAATAGAAAGGGACAAGACTTTTTAAATTTCTCATTATATATGTGGAAACTCAGGGTAGAATTCAGAGACAAGTGAAATAAGGAATTATAAACTTTGGACTAGCCTTGCTCAGGATTGTTTTCCCCACAACTGAAAGAATTTCCCAGCAGAGTACTTGCAATGGAGGCACACACTGAACTAAGTCCATCTGTCTTTAGCCACAAATAGAATGCTTGTTACAATGGAGACAATATTAGCTGATCTTTACCCAGGAAACCATGCAGTAGTGAGTGTTGTTAGCGTGTTTTCAAAGCAGGCTGTCGCTTAGCTGTTTAATTGTGGCAGGAAAAGCATCTTAAGAACAGCAACAAAATACATCTTCCTAAAATATGGTTTGTGAGGACCACATTAAATCCTTTGTGACCCTAATGGTTAATTTTTATATAACCTTGATTCTGGGCAGAATTGTGAAGAGGTGGAATGAAATTATTGTCCTGGTCTTTTTAGACACCTCCTCCTTCTTCCAATGATAGAGCATTGGAGTGACAGTTCTGGATTTGGCAGCGTGGTCAATGGGAACAAGGAGGAGGAGGGAGACCAAGATAGAATAGGCTCCTCCTCCTCCTCCTCAGCAACTGGTTTGACTGCTACAGCTGGAGGTGGTGATGGCTGCATGTGGAGGGCAGCAGCAGAGACCAGTGCTGTGTCTGCTCTCTCTTTTCTGTTGAGACCTCCCATGCCCTGTCTTGGATCTGCAGACCTCCCCCGTTTCAAGGCTCTGGATCAACCTAAGATGACTTGGAGATGGAGTGCTGTGTCAGTTTCTTTGTGGTTGATTGTTGGGTAGAATGGTTAGACTAGACAGCACCTGATTGCTACTTCTGCTCTGTTCAGGCAAGGAGACAAGTAGGTGCTTCACATGTAAGTAGTAGAGGTGTTGCAGGTGTTGGCTGCCGCTAGCTTGATGCTTTGCCATTTAAGTAATATCTCATTACAAGGGAAATTGGAAAATGATATAAATCAGGATTTTCTTCTTTTCCAGAGACTAGACTTAGGTGCACACTTTAATCATTTCAGATGTCTTATAATAATTATGGTGTGAAAATCTCATTTTGTTCATGTGAAAAATCTTGCTAAAGGGATCAAGTGACATTTATTTATGTGCTTCCAGTGTTTTTCCCCAAGAGGATCAGCAAATGTAAAATTTACTGCGCATGACAGCATTCCTGTCATTATAAACCTCCAGAAAAGGTTTGACAGAGTTCTGGCTTCATGCATGTAGCTTGGGTAGGAAGATGGCTAGGGGCAGTTCGCTTTATATTTCCTGACAAATCCAGCCGTCCTTGCATTTATTCACTTGCACGCTTAGTGGAGCTTCTTAAAGCATCTACATTTTTATTTTGAACAGCTTGCGTTAAGTATCACAGTTCTGGTCTCTAAAGTTCTTGCTCTTATTAATGTGGCCATTATGCTCTTTGATTTCTTCAGTCTCATTTTTCTGAGGTACTGCCTCAAGTTTGGAGTCAAATGAGCATTCTTTGGAACATGTGCTTGTACCAAAAGGCCTTAGGCAGAAGAAGAAGAAGGTGGGAGTGGGTGTATTTTACTGAAATTAGAGTATTCTTTATAAAAGAGAGAATATAGTACAGAGAAAATAACTGTAGTATTATGGAAATGCTGCTGCTTCTGCCAATTACATTTATCCTCAAGCATCCTCTGGATGGTATTTTGACATGTTATTGGTAAATCATCCTAATGTCTTGTCTTCGTTTCTAGGTGGATATTTATTTTGATTCAACCTGACAGCAAACATTCTGTTATAAACAGCCAGGTTTAGAAAAGCAGGGATGTTACCAAGGGAATGAGACAAGGAGCTCTCAGACCATGCCAAGCCAAACGGTGAAGTAGGAAAACAATCATTCTCTCTCTCTCTCTCTCTCTCTCTCTCTCTCTCTCTCTCTCTCTCTCTCTCTCTCTCTCTCTCTCTCTCTCTCTCTTTCTCTCTCTCTCTCAATTTTAAAGACAAATTTTCCCACCTGAAACACCTAGTTTCTTGATTAATTTTTTCAAGCATTCACATTCTTTCCTGTGTATCATTCTACCTGGCCTTGCAGAAAAAAAAGAATCAAGCATTAAATATGTTTTTCATGCTAAGAACTGTCCTTGCCCATGAGCACTGAATAAATTCTTCATAATTTAGTGACATCCAGCATTCTTCAGAATGGGTACATAGCATCCTGTTTATCTATCCAAGCTCTACAAGGGAGAATTGAAGATGCATTTATGGGTTGACAAGAAGAAAGGATGGGGAAAATATACCCATTGTACACATAATTAGTGTACATTGAACATTCATGGGCCACATGCTGTTCTGCAGACTATGGATGTGTTAAACTAATTTTACCCTTCCAGAAGCCTTCTTGGGAATGATATTGTTATTTCCTCATGTGTTTCCAGGGGTCAAAGACAAGTTGTCAAACATAGTAAGTAACAAAGGCAGTTTTGAACTGGGTAGAGCTGTTCTTTTCCTTTGTGGGGTAGAAACTTTGTAATTTAATGAAGTCCTGTGGTAGTTTGAATGTAGTTGAACCTCATAAGCCCATAGGGAGTGGCACTATTAGAAGGTGTGACTCTGTTGAAATAGGTATGGTCTTGTTGGAGGAAGTGTGTCCCTGTGGAGGTGGGTTTTGAGATTTCCTATGCTTAAGATGTTTCCCAGTGTCTGAGACCACTTCTTGTTGCCTTCTGATCAAGATGAAGCCAGCACCATGTCTGCTTGAATGACACCATGCTCCCTACCGTGACAGTAATGGACTGAACCTCTGAAACTGTAAGCCACCACATCAATGAAATGTTTAGCATTCTGTGGTCATGGTGTTTCTTCATAGCCATAGAAACCCTAACTATGATAGGTCTCACTTGTCAAATGCTGACATAATTTTCTGAGCAACCAGGATACTACTTGGAAAGCCTTTGTTGTCTTCTATCTTGAAATGTTTTTCATATTTTTTTCTCTAACAGTTTCAGTTTTAGGTCTTTTATTCAGAGCTTTGTTCTGTCTAGAGTTGTACAGGGTACAAGAGAGATCCAGTTGGTTTATATTCCTCATGTTGATGTCTAATTTTTCCAGAACCAGTTTTAGAGAGGCTGTCTTTTCTCCAACGTATACTTTTGACACCTTTGAAGCAGTCAGGTGACTATAGCTGCATAGGTTTATCCATGGGCCCTTCAGTCACAATGATCTGTGTGTCTGTGTTTGTGTTAGTGCTGTGTTATTATGGCTTGGAAGGAAAACTTGATTTTAAGTATGGTGACACTAAGAATTATCCTTTTCTCAGGATTGCTTGGATTATTCATGGCATTTTGTATATGCCAAACTTAAGATTTTTATTTGTTTTTGTGGAGCTTGGCACTGAAATTTTGGTGAAACTGAATTGAATAAATATATTCTTTTTGGAACTATAACTCTTCAGAACATTGATTCTTTATATTCATGAACATTGGGAGGTTTTTTTTTTTCTTCTTCTTCAGTATTTTAGTTTTCATGGTGAAGATCTTTTACTTCTTTAGTTAGGTTTCTATAAAGAAATGTTCTTTTCAGTCTTATTTATCATATTTTTTCTCAGCATTTTTGTCATTATTTATAGAACTCACCAATTTTGTGGTTTTTTTTTATCTTGCTACTTTTTGAAGTGCTGGACAGATATGAGAGTTTTCTGGTGGCGTCTTTAAGCTCTTGCAGAATTGCATCATTTACAGAGAAGGGTATTTTGAGCCTTTTTTTTCTGTCTCTATCTTTTTATTTTATTATTTTGTTACTTTAGCTAGAGCTTCAAACACCATATTGAGTCAGAATGAGGAGCAGAAGAACCTTGGCTGCACTGAGCATTGATGTGGCTACATTTGTCGTTTGCAGCCTTAAGTGTACACAATGTGTTCCTTGTACTCCTAGACTCTTCAGTTCTTTTATTATGAAGAGATGTTAGAGTCTGTCAAACACATTTTCCATCTGTCGTGATGGTCACATGATTTCTGTCCTTCAGTCAGTTTATGAAATACATTACACTTATTCACACACACACACACACACACACACACACACACACACACACACACGTATGTATATATATGAAGCCTTCTTAAAACCCTGGGATGAAAAGTGAATGATCTTTTTGGTATGTTCTTGAACTCAGGCCTCAGATATTTTATTTTGAGAATTTTTGCATCTATGTTCATCAGGGATATTGGCCTGTATTTTTTTTGTTGGGTTTTTGTCTAAATTTTTAATTTTTCAAGATGACCTTATAAGCACTGAGTGTTATTCTTTCCTTTTCTACTTTTTAGAATAATTTGAGAAATATTGGCATTAGTTTTTTTTTTTTTTAAGGGTTTGGTACAATACATTAGTTAATACTTTTTCACCAGAACAATTCTTTGTTTGGAAATATATTTTTACTCCTTAAAATCTCTTTACTTACAGACATGTTTAAATTGTTAATAGTGTCTTGGTTTAATTTAAGTAAATAATATATACGTGTAAATTAAACCATTTGTTTTTAATTAATTATATTTATTTGATGAAATTGCGTGCACTTCTGTTTGGGGCACACATCTTTAAAATTCCAAGGTTCTTTGGATGATTTTTATACTTAATTAGTGTGCAAACTTCTGTTTTAATTTTGGTTTGAAGTCTATTTTTGTCAGATATTAGAATAGTGACACCGGATTACTTCCTTGTTAAGCTTTCTTGGATACTGTGTTGTTGGTCATAAGAGAAATGGTTATCAAAGGATGTAGAATTATTAGGAGATGTGACCTTGTTAGACTACATTGGAGGAAGTGTGCCACTGTGGAGGTGGGTTTTGAAGTCTCATATATGCTCAAGCCAGGCCCAGTGAGTCAGACTTCCTGTTGTCTATGAGTCAAGATGTAGGACTCACAGCTCCTTCTCCAGCACCATGTCTGCTTGCAAACTGCCATGTCCTACCATGATCATAATGGACTAAACTTCTGAAAATGTAAGCCACCCCAGTAAATGTTTTCCTTTATAAGAGTTGCTATGATCATGGTGTTTCTTCCCAGCATTAGAAATTCTAACGAAGACAGAAAGCCTTTTCCACAATTTAATCAAAGATTGCATCTGCTTTTGATGGTGAATTGCCTTTTGAATCACAAAATAGACAAGTTCCTCTTTTAAATTCAACATAGTTATCTTTTTCTTCCTTCATTTTCTCCCTCCCTCCCTCCTTTTACTATGTGTTATGTATGTGTATGATGCATGCATGTAAGTGTTTAGGTATGTAAATGATACACATATATATGGAGGCCGGACCGCAATATCAAATGTCTTCCTCTTTTGCTCCGTGCCTTATTGCCTTGAGACAGAGTCTCCTATGAACTGGAAGGTACTAGGTTGGCTATTGAACTTTTGGGATCTGCTTGTCTCTGACCTACCCTCATGCCCCCACCAACACTGGGGTTACAAAATATGTATCCATGCACAACATTTTATGTTTATGCAGGGGAGAGAGGGAAGATCTACTTTCAGTCCTGGGATCCAAACATAGATTCTCTGGAATAACACCCAGCAATTTAAACCTCTGACTTTTACATGCATTTCTGTGTATTGAGTGACCATTATGTCATGGTGCTCAGCCTGGGGTTTAGATTTTAGCATGCCTGAATTTGAAATTTCCTCTAGTCATTTAGAGCCAAATTAGTCAAATTCCTTAGCCAGTGAAAGCTTCAGTTTCATGTCTCCCCAAAGTGGAAAGAAGTGTTATAGAGATGGCTGTAGGGAGGTTAAAGGTACATGCAAGTAATTTCACAAAGATCCTGGAGTTCTGCAACAGCTTAGAAACTGTAATTCTTAATAGTGCTATGTAAGTTGTAACTAAAGGGCTTAACAAGGCTTTCCTAGAAAATGACCCTTGTTTCACTTGGAACTGTTTAATGAGACTTCCAGTAGCCTATTGGAGGAAAGGGATTTCTGTATCAGGAGAGGAGGCATCCTGGAATCATTAAATCAAGAGCCCCCTTTTTGGTGCAGTTTTCTGAAATGGTGTTTGTAGGACATTTTAATGGATGGAGTCAGTAGCTGTGAGATAATGAGTGTACTGGACATAAGGAAGATCAGACAGACACTGGAGACAAAGAGAATTACACTGTCTTTACCATCTTCCTCTGGAGGTAAAGAGACCTGGTAAATGCTAAAAGAACCAGAGGACGTTTGTTCTGTTGTCTTTTACATATTCTTCACAGTGTGTAGGTCATTTAGACTTATTTAACAATTACTTAACAAATATGTACTGGAAACCAACTGTGTGTTCATCACACTCTAATTGATCATTAACAGGCAGAGAGGTGAAAAAACAGACAAGCCTCTAAGAGGAAAAGTAAACAAAAATGCAAAAAATATATACTAATATACTTTACTGTCTGTAGACCAGGTGTGTTTCATATATCTGTTTAGTTAGTAAATATTAGTACATACTCTTCTGGCAAGAAATGATAAGACCTGTAATGCTGCTATATAATAAATGATGTCACAGAAGAAATATATAGTGAAAGAGAGATATTTTCCTGTAAGCACTAAAAAGGACTAAGGTCTGAAGTTTTGAAAACTGCTTTAAAAAATACAATATGCTATGACAATGTAAACATCTCACCATTTGCAAGATTGTAGAGATGGTCTTGCATTGAACTTCAGGGCTTTGTATTTGAGGCCTTGGCTTTGGGATGGTACTGGTCCCTGCACCTGGTACTTCAGCTCTTATCCTAATGGCCTTAAAGAGCCCATGCTGATGATTTTGGACATGAGGGTAAGAATAACCCTTAGCTTGAGGTTATCTTGAAAGCTTTGTCTTGGAGGCTGTCTTTTAAGAAGACATATTATTAACACAATTAATAAACAATAAGTTTATCTTCTCAACATTTAAATGACTGTGTTATTTCTATACTTTGTTCTCAGATGGAAATTTGAAGAAACAGCAACTAGAAATGACCTGAACTCAAGATGAAACTGAATGATAAGGAAAATTTGGGAAGCAAATAATGCTAATAACAGAACAAAAATTTTAGGCATTTGAGTTAAATCAGTTTAAATGTACCATAGTTTCTAGTTATTCCAGAAAAAGAATTTATTGAACTTCAAGAACATTGACAAGCTGCTTAAATTCTTACAGGTGCTTATCTTTCCTTTATCCAAAATCTTCCATATGCCCCTTTTTACTCTCTTACAAATTCATGGCTTCCTTTTTCATCAGTTATTGTTTTAGACACACACACACACACACACACACACACACACACACACACACACACACACACACACACACCCCGAATTCATAATACAATGTACTCATTCTATATAATGTTACTTGTATGTGTATCTGTAACATGTGGTTTCTGGCCTGGACTAGCCCCACAGTCCAGAACCACCTGCAGCCACTTTTTTGGACCAGCAATCCCAAAGTCCTAAAGAAACACACAGATACTTATGTTAATTACACGCTGTTTGACCTATGTCTCAGTCAGATTACTAGCCAGTTATTGCATCTTAATTCAACCTATTTCCATTAATCTGTCTGGCTATGTGACCTGTGGCTTACCTGTGTTCCTTACATGTTGCTTCCTTGGGCAATTGGGTCAATCTCTCTGTCTGACTCTGCCCTCCTCCTACCTATGCTCTAATTCCTGCCTAATGCTATGGTGCCAGTCATGGGCCCAAACAGTCCTTTATTCACAGCATATAGAAAGACATCCCCACATCATATATTCAGAGCTGTTTGCAATTAGATAACGAAGAATGTGTTTATTTGTTTTGTTTTTCCTGGAGAAGACTAGTCCTCTCAGCCTGAGTGTGGCATAGCTGCCTGTAGTTCTTTGTGTATTGGTGAAACCTTGTCATTCTTCCTCTGCACACTTTCCCATGCCTATTGTCCTTATTCAGCGTAGTCATGTTGGTGAGACTTCGTGGCATCTGACAGTCTTGTCCCTTTGCAGTGATTCTTCTGTCTTATGTGTGGGAATTGTTTTGTAGAAGTGTCTATTGGGATTAGGCTTCACAATTTTTTCTTTTGAAAAGTTGGAGTAAAAAATGGGGCCCAGTATCTTTGCCTTTGTTCATAGAACCAAAAGACAGCCAAGTGAGAAATATTGTAGAGTACGAAGAAATGGCCATTAATGAAGCAAATACAAGCATAATGAACTTGATGGCTTAAGTGTTGAAGAAGTAGTCAAGGGATCCATGTTTTGAGTAATTCAGCTTCCATACTATCCCAGAATTGCTGATGGAAAGTTCTAAATGGGGGGAATATGACAGTTTTAGGTGTCAACTAGACACAACCTAGAATCCATCCAGGAAGAGTCTTGATGAAGGATTTCCTAGCTCATATTAGGCTGTAAGCATATCTGAGGGGGATTGTCTTGATTGCTTTACTTGGTATGGGAAGACATAGTCTGAAAGTTGATGACGCCATTGCCTGTTTAGGCCTTGGTGCATAAAAATTGAGAATTATGAACTCAGCTATTTCACTCCTGGATATCTACCCAGAGAACGTCATAGCATACCACAGAGATATTTGCGCCCCCATCTTTATTGCTGCTCTATTCACTTTGGCAAAGAGTAAAAAATGGAACCAACGTAGTTGTTGCATATCTGGTACACATATAAAATGCCGTAGCTCCAAAGAACAATGAGCCAACAAAATTTGCAGGAAATTGAGTATGCTTGTAATAAATATAATTAAGTGAGATCGCCCAATCTCAGAAGAAAAGTGCATGTTCTCCCCGTACGCAGATTATGGTTTATAATACATATATATGTAAATAAATGTGCCTGTGGGTACATTATAACACATAAAAAGGAGAATAAAAAAAGGTAAAACTGGGTGAAGGAAAAGGTTGGACTACAGGTAAGGGATACAGAGTAAGGAAATAGGCTGTAAAGCTGATTGCTTTTCCAGTTTTATCCCTGTTTTGAACTTTTGCTTGTTTGTGGTTAAATGCATAATTATTGATAGTGAAAGTGTAAATTCTTAGATACGGTTCCTGACTTCAGAATATCTGTTTTAACTGTTCAGAGCTTCCTTGAGATGTATGGACTTTGTGTAAGGGCAAGGGATGGCTGTGTTAATGGAGCTGCACGATGCCTTTTCATTTGCAAGTTCTTTACTATAAAATGAGTTTTAAATAAAAATTAGTCTATGACTCAACAGCGTATGTGAACCAAAGGAAATAGAAGTTTCCCACTGCAACGCTTACCTTCTGTGTGACCGGTTATGTGGTCGTTTGAATGAGAAATGTCCCCATAGGGTTTTGGCTTTCAGTTGGTGGTGCTGGTTAGGAGATTATGGAACCTTGAAGAGATGGAGCCTTGCTGGAGGAACGTCAGCTAAGGGAGAGCTTTGAAAGCCTGTAGTGTCTACTTCCAGTTACTCTCTCTACTTTCTCTGTGTGGTTCAAGATATGATTTTCTCCTCTGGCCACGTGAAGCTACGTCTATTCCTTCATTAAAGACTCTCAATCAGGAATCACAAACTAACATAAACTCTCCTATTAGGTGTTTTTCATCATGATTTTGTTGTTATTTATTTATTTATTTATTTATTTATTTATTTATTTATTTATTTATTTATTTATTTTTTAGAGAAGCAGAAAGTCACAAATATAGTTATTTAATGTTAATGTGTCTTTGTTTCAAAAGCATATGATGCTAACACTGTCTTCATTTCTCCAAAAGTATCACATCAGGAAGCAATTTAGGACACTTGTGGGAAAATATTATCAATAATAATATTGTAGAGGACTTACAATGTCCCTGAGACATTTTAACGAACTTTTTGCATTGTCTTTCATTTATTCTTTTAAAGAACTTTATAAAATGAGATTAATCCATTTGTCAATTTTACATAGTAGCACATAAAATTTAAGAGACATGAAGCATTTTGCTCCAAGCCGCACACCTTGTAAATGATGCTCTTCCCTGCAGCACGGTAACATCTCCTTATGGCTTTATAAGACACCGCTGCTCAAACACGAACTGCCTCATCAAGGATGGTCAATGGAATGCGTCTAAAGAGGGAGGTGTCAGCATTCTCAGCTAATTTTTCAAGTTGATCACAATGAATGCTATGGAAGGGTCCATGCAGAGTTGCTTTAGGTGCCACTAGAAAGGACACAAGATCCAAGCATGAAACTTACAGCTTCCTCATCTTCAGACTTCATACTCTACTACTATTCAGACTACTAAGGTGAATTGGTGTCATCCCGATTTACAATTGAAAAGCTGCTTCAACCTAAATATGCTTGGCTAAGCTGATTTAAGGCGGGTTAATGGCCCTCTCTCTGTGTTTGTTAAGTATGTCAGCTATGGATGACTTCTGATATAGGACAAATGCAGTGTGAGTGTGGCCATGGTTTCCTGCTTTCCTGAGCATGCACCTTTAATGTACGGATATAGAAGAGTCAGTGTTTTTGCTAAAACAGTAAAAGGTTTGCATTTGCTTTCAGGAGGATATTGTAACCCCCCTTTTGTTGCCCTAGCAGCATGTACTGTCATGGCTAGCATCCAGGTGAGCTGTAGAGCAGGAAGAACAACAGCTCAGGGATTCCAGTCTAATCCCAGAAGCCAAAAATAACTGGAAATGGTCATGCAGTTCTCAGAACCCTGAGTACTTGCACCGAGCATCCTGGAACATCCTGAAGAATAGCACATCCAGACTCTAAAAGACAGGATCCATGTGGACATTTATGTGGTTGTTTTTTTCCCTGAGACAACCTGAAGCCTTTGAAAGATTCTCAGAGAAATCCATGACCCTTTTTAAGAAAAAAAAAAAAAAAGTAACAACAGTTTAGTCAAAGACCTAAAAATGAAATTTATGCTAATCCAACTAGAATAGACGACTGCTTTAAAAAAGCTCTTCAGGAGCAAATGCATAAAACACACAGTTTTCAGCCACTCACCCCCACTTACCTGATGGAGATTCCTGAGGCACTTTTCATTTATTTACTTCAGTTATAATCGCTATGGTGACAGCAGCTGAGTAGCTAGGGGAGAGCTCTTAGGAGGACTGTCACTATGGTACTATGGAATTTTCTAATTTATGAACTAATCAATATGGTCCCTCTGCTCTTTCCTCTTTAGTTTTACAGTTTAACCCCTTAATAATAATCATTATTATTTTGCTTTACCCCATTCTCTGTTCAGCCCTGTAATATCCTTCTTGCTACAGTGAGATGGAGCACAGAGCTCCCGTTAGTGTCCAGCTAGTGCCAGACAATTAACAAACACAGAACCCTCACCTTTGGCTTTCACAACATCTGATGTCAGTCACTGTACTGTATAGTTCACAACCTTACTCCAGGGGCTCTTGCTCTAGGATCAGGGATTCATTAAACTGTTTGTTGACATGACTTTTGACACATACACTGCTTGCTTCTTTTTGTTAGCTTGACAAGAATTAGTCACTTGAGAAAACAGAAGGCTAGCTGAGAAGTTATCTCTATCAAATTGACCTCTGGGCATGTCTGGGAGATATTTTCTTGATTTGGGAGGGCTCCCAGTCCACTGTGGTAGTATCTTTCCTTGGAATGTGGATTTTGGTTGTTGGGGCATTCATGCAGGAATCACAACTGGCAGAGATGAATGAACCGTGGAGAGGTGGGAATAAAAACTAGATACAGGTCAGTCAGACTGGATCAAAACTTCCAGAGAGTCTGACCCCGTGCTTTAATTTTTTTTACACATTTAAATATAATAAAACTTTTGGGGGAAAGTCTCTATATGACAATTCTCCTAATGAATCTTCAGGGATAGCTACATCAAAATTCTCTCACAAAGTAACAAATCAGAATGTGATATTTACAACAAAAATGATTTCTAATGGCTGATAAACAAAGTTCAGGATCTAAAAAAATCATCTGTAATAATTATAAGGCTAGATCCTATTGACAGAAGATATAAAGTACATAGGATCCCTTTACTAAAGATGGGTTCCATTTACCGAGAGACTAAACTTAGGATACAGGCCTATGCAATGCCAAGAATTTGGAGAGGGTGTTCAGGAAAGTTGGCTCCTTAGAATAGCAAAATGATCACTGGGTTGTCAGACAACATTCACCCCAGCCATTAGGTGACAAGGTGTCACTTATTTCCTTCTGTTGAAGAAGATAGGCTGCATGTTTAACAAACCTGGTTCCTAAAATCCTTTCTTTAGGTTGAGCCTCTGATCCTGATTTATATTAGAAAACAGCCTAGCAAGCCCATAACAAGTGTCTCTCCACGGCCTTTGCTTTGGCTCCTGCCTCTGAGTTCTTTATGTTTCTGCCTTGGCTTTTCTCAGTTACAAGCTGTAACTTGTAAGTTATATATAAGTCTTCTCTTTCCCAGGTTGATTTGGTGAGAAGTATCCCAATGGGAACCAGAATATAACTGTTACTTTGATGGGTACAGGGTACCATGCAATTAAATCACTAAGCAAGAACTGCACATATTCATGCTATGTTGATGAGTAGAGGGTACCATAAACCTAAACCAGCAAGCAAAGTGGTGACAGAATTTAATTTTCTCATAATTCCTCAGCTCCCAAGAGTGGTGTTTACACAGATTTCTAAAAATTCCAGCTTACATATGAAGTTCTTGGGGGAGATTTTTCACTTACGTTCTTTATGTTCTGAAGGTACAATAGCCCTCACTCATCCGTAGTTTCAGTTTCCATGGTTTCAGTGACCCAGTGTCTGCTGCTGTCCAAAACCACTCAATAGAATATGACGGAAACAAACAATTCATATATTTCCAGTTGTTTCCTATTTTGAGAACTTGATAAAATCACAAACTATCTTATTCTTTCCTACTCAAGGCATGACTCATCCCTTTGTCCATCATATTCAGACTGTAAATACACCCCATTGGTGTCTGGACTAGGACCTCAACAATTCCAGCCCAGAGCTTGTGTGCAAGGACCTTTATATAATAGTCTAATGTTTTGTTAGGCTGTCTATGTCATTCACCTCATATCACTGTATGGCACTGCATCATTTTAAGATGGCATTGCGGTTTGGTTCTTAAATCTCATCTGAAGGCTCATATACTAAATGCTTTGTTGTCAGACTGAGATGGTGTGTGGATATGGTTAGGACCTTTCAGAAGATGAAACCCTATGTAAAGAAGTTAGGCTATTGAGTGGCATGTCCTGAAAGTAGACAGTGTAATGCTGTATCTCTGCTCCTGGCTCTCATGAGATGACTAGACCTCCACCATAATGTTCTTCCTTGTCCTATGCTTAGAGATGACAGAGATGGATGATAAAGGTCCGAATCTCAAAAACTGAGGCAAAACCAAACATTTCCCACTTTAAGACAATCTTTCTCACATATCTGTAATATTGATAGAAGACTAACTCAAAAAGTAAGAGCAATACAGTAGGAGAAAGAGAAAGCCAGACTGCTTAGCTGCCTACTGCTGCTTAGGCCCCCCAACATGACTCAGACGCTTATGTTAAGTTCATGCTGTTTGGTCTATGGTTCAGAGACATTGCTAGCTAGCTCCTTCATTTTAATTCAACCCATTTTTATTAATCTGTCTTGCCACATGGACAGTGGCTCATCTGTGTTCCTTACATAATTTTTCTTTGAGGATCTGGCTCAATCTGTGTGTGTCTCTACCCTCCTCCTACCTATGCTGATTTCCCCACCTACTTTCTCTACAATGCCTGCCATAGCCAAAACAGTCCTTTATTTAAAGATTGATATTCACAGCATATAGAAAAAACATTGCCACATCACCTCCCCTTTTCTGTCTAATCAAAAAGGAAGGTTTCAATTTTAATTGACAAATTAGCTATCAAGCAAGAATTATAGTTACATTTAGTTTATTTGTATTTAGCAAAATTAAAGAAAATACTCGATCATCTACCTTATCCTCATGAATCTAAAGTTTCATATCCAATATACCTTTTAAAATAACTAAGAAAAACTATACCTAAACTATATAATCTTCAACTACATCAAAGACCACAAAAGGATATAATATTACACAAGTAAACAGGAAGTGCAAGCAAATTCCAAAATCTAGAAATGACAGAGATAACACCTGTCTGCTTGGACAGTCACACAAAGTTCCTTTCTAAAGTTGGGGCATCCATCTTCATCCTACAGGCCCAGAGTCTCTGGCGTACTTTTCAGTGAAGCAAGAAATCTGAAGGACTGCGTTGCCTATTCTGGTATAGTTCATCAGTTGCTTCTCTTCTGTTCTGAAGAATGTTTAACAGTTTTCTCTGCAAAACAGGAACCTGAAAGACCATCTCTGCTTGTTCTGCCAAAGTTCAGAGATCACTTTCTTATGGAACCTGTCTGTCCAATTTAAACAGCATATTGTCAAGTAGTCAATACAAGGACAGGTTCTTGTCCAGTGGATAACCATTGCCACAAAGAAAGTAGACTCCATATGGAGTTTCTTAAATGTCCATTTTTCTCTTGAAGTATATTTGTGCTGCCAGGAGCAGATCTGTCTCACTGTCCAGAAAAGTCTATATTCTTAAAATATTTTAAATGCCATACTCTGTAGGTCTTAGAAGTCTTTGAAAAATTATCTATCTAATTGAAATATATCTTTGTATACCTAAAAATCTAACTAACATGCATTTTTAATTATAATTACAATTTTTAATCAGTTACATAAACATTATACCTTAAACGAGAGCAGAAAAATACATACAGCATAACAAAATTGACCTTAAATTTGTATCAATAAACCAAAATCAATATTGATATAAAATATTTTGAGATTAACAGCTGATTTTTTTTATTAAAGTAAATTCAATAATCTATTTTTTAAAAAATCACTCATATACCATATTCCTTTTTTTCCTTGGAGATTAACTAAGACCATTAACCATTTATAATGAAAACAAACATTTATAGACAGTATTTTGGGAATTTGAACATAGTTTTACATCAGTACTTCCTGCTGATTAAGGGGTTCTGATAATCTTTTGAGGGTCCTGAGGTTGGATCATCTTTGTAGCTTTGAAGCTGATGTGACCATCTCTTTCCATCAGAGAATTTTCAGGTTGTCTTGGTTGATGAAACTATAAGAGGCTGGAAACATTCCACAGGTTCTCATCTTCTGTGGAAACAAAAGCAGAACTCTTCCAAAGCAATAAATCCTTAGACACAAATTTCAAAATCAAGATACCTTTAAGATATATATTCTTGTTTAACTTAGAAGCCTTTGCAATCGTCTTTCTGCAATTAGCTCATTAATAGTTAAAAAATTAAAAGAAAACACAATAACCACAATCCAGACTCTGTGTCTATATTCCATTTTTAGGTAGTTTATTATATTTTTATACTTTCTCTTTTTTTAGGGACTTCCTCTATGCTCTTTTCTCTCTGGAGCTTATGTAAATTTTACACACATTGTAACCCATTTACAGGTTTTTTTTTTTTTCCCCATCTGAATCTGTTCTATTGTGAATCCTTAATCATTTTCTAACCAAAAGAGCTTTTAAAATACTCACACTCTCTTAAAGAGCCACACAGTTTTTGCAGAAAAAGCTGAGTCAGGAAATTTCTCTTAAAGGGGCTGCATCTCTGTTCACTGCTAGCAAACAGAGTAGACCTAAGAAATGGTGCTACTAAAAACCATTTTTGACTCTGTTTCCTTTTTGTTCAAAATAAACAGAAACCTTAAATCAATCACATGCTACTGAGTCTTCTTTTGTGAGACTTTGGGAACCAGCCTGGATGCAGCTTATGTTCCCTGCCACCACTCTGCTGCCATTTTGAATGTGACTCAGAGGCCATGCTATCTCTGTGTAATGACTGGCTTCTAAGACACAATGTAGAAGCTGATTTTGCTCAGTTTCTGTGCTCTAGAACACTTTCTAAGTTTTCTCAGGTTTTATGAGGGAATTAAGCCCATGTTGGGATGCCATCTGTTACAATGACATTTCCAGCCCGGCCAGCTCCACAGTTTGGACTTGCCTACCACTGCTTATCTGGACCAAGAATCCCAAAGTCCCAATGAATCTCAAAAATCCCAAAGAAATACACAGATACATATATTAAGTTCATGCTGCTTGGCCTATGGCTTAGGCATATTGCTAGCTAGCTATTTCATTTTAAGTGAACCCATTCTCATTAATCTGTTGTGGCCCGTGGCTCACCTGTGTTCCTTACATGTTTCTTCTTTGGGCATCTGGCTTGATTTGTGTGTGACTTTGCCTTCCTTCTACCTATACTGATTTCCCCCGCCTACTTTCTCTATGGCGCCTGCTATGGCCAAAATAGTCCTTTATTTAAAGATTGATATTCACAGCATACAGAAAGAAATTCCTATATCACTCTGCCCTTGTTCTCTATCTATGTCTGGATTTCTCACCTATTTTTGAGATGCTTTGCTATAGGTCAGAATAGTTCCTTTATTTACCAATGATACTCCCAGTGTACATAAAGACATCCCACATTACTTTTCTTTTTTGTCTAATTAAAAAAGAAGGTTTTAATTTTAACATAGAAAAATTATATATAACAAAACAGCTATCAAGCAAGAGTTTCAGTTATAATATTTAGTTTATTTGTATTTAGCAAAATTAAAGAAAATATTTTATAATCTATCTTTGTGAGTCTAAATTTTTATATCTAATATATTTTTATATAATAACTAAGGAAAATTATACTTTAACTATATCAAAGACTACAGAAGGATATAATATTACTCAAGTAAACAGGAAGTACAAGCAACTTCCAAAATCTATTAATGATAGAGATGACATCTGGTTGCCTGGACAGTCACCCAAAGTTTCTTTGTAAATTGTGGGACATCTATCTTCAGCCTACAGGTCCAGAGTCTCTGGCATACCTTTTAGTGAAGCAGAAAATTTGAAGGACTGTTTTGCCCATTCTGGCATAGTTTGTCAGTCACTTCTCTTTGTGTCCTGAAGGATGTCTGGTAGTTCTCTCTGCAAAATGGGAACCCAAATGACCATCTCGGCTTGTTCTTCCAAAGTTTAGAGATCACTTTTCTATGAGTCTTGCATGTCTGATTTATGTAGCATGTTGTCAGGCAGTTGAAGCAAGAACAGTTTTTTGTTTCCCTTATCCAGTGGCTATCTTTTGCCACAAAAAAGTAAACTCTACATGGAATTTCTCTGATGCCCATCATTTTCTTGAAGTAGATTGGTGCTGCCAGGAGCACACTTGTTTCACTGTTCAGAAAAGTCTGAATTCTTAAATATTTGAAATGACATATCCTGTAGGTCTTTGAAGTGTTTGAAGATTACCTACATAATTGAAATATATATTTGCATACCTAAAAAATATCTAACATGACAATAAGTTTGGTTATCATATATGTCTATTATTGCATTTCTTAATTATACATTAAAATTTAAAGGAATTGCATAAACATATCTTAAACAAGAATAGAAATGTACGTATAGCACAACAAAATTAGCTTTAAATTTGTATCAATAAACCAAAATCCATGCCAATGTAAAATATTTTGAGATTAACAGCCATTTTTTTTGCATTAAAGTAGATTCAATAATCTATCATTTTTAATCATTTCTATATTACAAGACCTCTGGGAAATATGTACAATCCAATGTAGATAAAACAGAAAATGTCTGATATTATCAGAGCATTTTTAACTTGGAACTGGACATAAATGTACATATTTGCTTTTCCAACTTTGGAGTTGGGAGTTGGAAGGACTGAGGCAGGATCTCTCCTCCTACTTCCAGTCCAGTCTGGACTATTTCATGACACTGAGTGCAGAGCTATGTAGTACGAGGAGGTTTCTGGCCCCGACTTTCCGGCCTAACCTCAAGGTGTAGGACCCGCAGACCCTCAGACCCTCATACCCGCAGTCCTACAGAGACACACAGAAGCTTTCATTAGTTTTTGGCTGATCAGCCTCAGGCCCAGGCATATCACTTGCTAGCTCTCTACCCTTCATCTAACCCATGTCTCTTGTTCAGCCATGTGGCTGGGTACCTTTCTTTAGAGTAGCATAGTTGTCCTTGGCTTCCTCTGGCTTCTCCCTGGAGCTTTTCTGGCACTCTGCTCTCAGAGATTTTCTTAGTCTGGTAGCCCCGCCTACACTTCCTGCCTGCCTTTGGCCAATCAGCTCTTTTTATTAAACCAGTGGGTGGGACAATTATTTACCATGAAACAATACAATACCCCTACATATCCCCTTTTCTCTTTAAAACAAAAGGAACTCCAATTCTAAAATTCTTTCCCTGCTTATCTATAACAACTTATAAGCAACACTGTAAATAAACACAAACATCCATAATCCTTGTTTTGGGAATGTGGGCGTTGTTCTCTTGGCTACTTCCTGCTGAATGGGAATCCAAAGAAAAATGTAGGATTATGGTCAAGTCTTTAGTGGAGTAATCTCTAAGGCTGGGTCATCTCAAGCCAGTCTCCTTGAAATTGTTTTGGATTCAGAGCCCTAGAACTTCAACAGAGGTGCTCTGAAATGCTGAATTATCTGGTCTATCCATTTCCATTGGAGATTTTTCAGGGGGTCTTCCTCTATCAAATTTTATGTTCTTTATCCAGGAATAAATCCACAGCCTCTCATTTTCTGTGAAAATAAAAGGAAAACCTCTTCTCCAAAGTAGCATATCTTTGCATTTCAATTTTAAAGTAAACTCATTTACAAAATATATAGGTTGAATTACTCCAACAACATTTATAATCAACTGTCTTTTAGCAGCTTTTACTAAGTCATTTTCAGTCAAGAAGCTTAAAGATAAGACAGTAATATACAGTATCCAGACATTCTTTGTATTTTCCATCTTTATGTGGCTTTTTATTTATTTATTTCTATTTCTTTTCTAAAGGCTTTCACTACCTTTTCTCTTCTTTGTCTAAACCTATGTATCTATATTTTCAACACATTGTAAACCACTTAGACTTTTTTACAAAAAACTGTCTTTACTGTATATTTATTTCTTAAATTTTTCTGTCTCTGACCACACCTTTTCTTGCCTAGGATGATTGACTCCACCCAGATTCTTCTATTTCTTTCTGTTTCTGAACATACCTTTAATCTGCCAGGATTAAAGGCTGGTAGGATGGGTGGATCGGCTCCACCCAGCTCCTAGTCTAACTTCATAGAATTTATCTTTTTAACCCAGGAACTCTGGAGAATTTTAGGGTTCATATAATTATCAAGTGAAGTTTTGCCATCTGCTGCTCATTAACTCCATTTAAGTGTTAGGTAGCAGGGCCTCTTTAAAAACTCACAAGTGTTTTGCTTCTAATGCTGAATCAGGAAGCTTCTCTTAAAACCAAGCCACAGTTTGCTTCCGGCAAAGATCCAAGAAAACACTGCCACTAGAAAGCCATCTTTGATTCTGTTCCCTTTTTGTCCTTATGAACAGAAACCTTAAATAAATCATTTACAACCTTTTGCTTACATCTAGGCTCCCGTGAGACTTCAGGAATGAGCCATTTTACACCTTAAGCTGCACTCCAAAAGCCTGCCATTGTAGCTCAAGCCCACAGGCCTCACCAGGGTGTCTCTGTACCACGGCCTTGTGGGAGACACAATTCAGAGGCTACTTTTGGCTCTAGACCATTTTTAAGCTTTATGTGGCTTTATGTGGGCATCATTACCCCACGTTGGGCTGCCATTTGTAGTAAGAGGTTTCTGGCTGGGACTTTCGGTCCTAACCTCAAGGTCTAGGACCCGCAGACCCACAGACCCTAAGACCCGCAGACCCGCAGTCCTACAGAGACACACAGAAGCTTTCATTAGTTTTTGGCTGATCAGCATCAGGCCCAGGCATATCACTTGCTACCTCTCTACCCTTCATCTAACCCATGTCTCTTGTTCAGCCATGTGGCTGGGTACCTTTCCTTAGAGTAGCATAGTTATTCTTGGCTTCCTCTGGCTTCTCCCTGGAGCTCTTCTGGCACTCTGCCCTCAGAGATTTTCTTAGTCTGGTAGCCCCGCCTACACTTCCTGCCTGCCTTTGGCCAATCAGCTCTTTTTATTAAACCAGTGGGTGGGACAATTATTTACCACGAAACAACACAATACCCCTACAGAGCTATCTTATAACACATAGCAAGATTCTGCCGTGAAAAAATCCACCATCAAAATAATCACTAAAGTACTTGGGGAATTTTCTCTTTCTGTATTTTCTCTATATATAATATTTTAATATATTTTAACTTGGCTGACCAATAGAGGTGGAGAAGTATGTCTAACAATATTAAAAAACTGAGAGATTTTTAGCAACAATTTAATATCTGGGCCTGTGTATTCCTTTCCTCAGAACAACAAGTAGTTGGCATCTCAATGCTGTAAAATTCAGACTAGAACTTTCTAATTTGCCTCAATGCCAACTCTTTCAATTTTTATGTATTCATATCTATGTAATCAAGGATTGATTAATAGACATTCAAACCTGTAAAAGGACTGTTACAAAGTATAATGAGAGTTAATTAGATAAGCAAATGTTCATACCATGATTGCAAAGTTTGAAAGGTTGAGAGGAACTTGAGTGTCTCTATGCAAGCTTGCGTATCTTTGTGAATGTGGAAGTCAGAGGTTGATATCAGCAATCTTTTATTCATTGATACTTTGTTTCTTTAACTATAATGAAATAAAATATGACAAAATAAAACAAAACTCTCACATTAGAGTTGATAAAGACAAAGGGAAGGAATCAGAGTTCCCCTTTTTTGAACACTTGGGAATCTTACTGGATTTCGTGGAGACCAAAGACCGAGTAATTGTTCTGAGACTGCCTTCTTGTCCATTTTCTTTGCTTTTCATGTGAGGAGGTGGGAATTCCACATGAAGCTCTCATCCTCCCATCCTTCAAGGAAGAAGGAAAGGGGATGATGTGTTTAACTTGCAAGGGCTGAGTAGCTGAGTCCTCTCCAAGAGATTTGGGATGCTGCTAAGGATGTCTAAAATTCTGCTTAAAACTATTCACTCTCCCATCTTTTCAGAGTAAAGCTGGAAGCTCTTCTCTCTGACCTTAGTTAAGGGACACCTTTCTTGGGATGTATATTACAAGAACATGGTACACCATTTGCTAGGTGCTCTGATGCTCAGGATCCCAATTGAAGAGCTCTCAGCAAAAATCCAAGCTGTGTAAGTGTCTGAGAACTATGCTTATTAAATTTTCTCTTATAGATCTGTAAAAAGACTTAGGGACTCTGAGCCTATGGGGACATTCTATCTACAAAGCTACTTTTTCCATGTGTAGGTATATTATATGTTTTCTGACTATGCAAAACTGTACAAAAGCAAGGCTAATTATTTTGTTACATGCTTTATAAAACCTGAAAAAAGTGTTAAAGAACCTAGCCTAGTATCTCTGTGATCTTGGATATGCTTATATATTTTGTAAAATAGTAAAGATACTTCATGGGCAAAATTTGAGCCTACTGAAGTTTATAGATGCAGCGTAATATATCCAATCTCCTCCTTTGATTATTGAGAATAATTATAATATCTTAAGCTCCATGGGTGCACCCACAAAGTAGGGGTTTGTTCCACAAGAAGTGGATGAGGGACAAAATTTCAAAGTACATTTTCTCAAACATGATTGTTTATTTTAAAATCATACACACCAACCACTCAACTTCTTTGTTATTTAACCGGTGGTTTTTGACCTGCTCATTCAAGTTTCTGTGTGTAGATAAGGATGACAGCCATTATGTGTTAGCCTTCCTATGTAGGTTGCCAGTTGCCCCAGGCTTCTTGGCACTGTGTGATACTGCTATAGGAATCCTTATTAGAAATGAAAAGCCTCCTTTTTTCTCAGAAAGGTGAGGAATGTGGAAGAGAAATTGCTACACAGAGGGGTTGAGACAACAATGTTCTTTACACTAAATGCACATGAATGATCCCATTGTAGATGCTGTATCTCCTATATTCCTTCTCTCCTTTTCCTTGGTCACCAGTGCCATTAACTATCAGGTGTAGAATATGGCAACTGTGATAAAGTGTGTGCTTTCAAGTGCATGAGAGTTATGTGTATGCCAATAGTCTATCTTTGACTTTACCTGTGAATTAATGGGGCTTTGTACTGATATAGTGACATTTTAAAATCCATGACTGTAATATTCAGTTTTCTAAGAATGCCATACTTTCTAGAAGCCGATAAGAATGATTTAAATCTTTTCCTCTGGATCCTACTTGCTCCTCAGTCTAAGGCCTCTGTCTTCCTGCCTGAGGGAAGGGGTTGCTAACCTGAGCAGTGAAGGAGCGGGAGGTTTCAGGCTGAGGAAGCATGGCAGCTTCCCACATAAACCAAGACGAGAAAGGAAAGGTGCTGTTTTTCTTTCATTGGTGATAGTGTTCAAGTCATTTCAGCAAGAACCAGATGTAAGGAAGTGAATGTGGAAGACCCATTTTACTAAGTTGGGATAAAACTGATCAAAGTCAGGGGACCACCTTTCTCCCCTATACAATTGCTACAATGCTCAGAATTTAAATTGGATGATGTGCAACAACTAATCAATCCCAAGAGCTATCAGAAAATAGGCATCTACTATATTCAACCATCACTACAGAGCTGTGGTAACATATGGTATGGTATCTTTTTAATACTTCATCAAAACACCTTTACTAGTCAGTGTAGAAAAATTAGTAAATAGTTGATGTTTACCATAGAGAATAGTGGGAAGCAAAGCAAGACACCCTCTTCTGATGCACAGGATAGGTCATCTTGTCATTGTGACACTGAGAGTTAATCCAATGATTGCCTGCTGGGAACAGTCAACTCAACTGGGGAGTTGATGATGATATGTACTGGTAATGTGAGGAAAAAGGGTACTGACGGTCTTTGGAATGAGGTTGTCTTTACTCAAGGTTTCTGCTGGATTCCTTTCTCTGGCAACACTGGGTTGTGTGAGGTTTTCAGGGAGCTGTGCACCTTGAGAGAGAGAGGGAGTTTGGTCAAAGTAGAGAATGATTTCTGTGCTCTGAAAGTTCAGGACTCAGATTCAAAGCATATGCTGGCTGATATGTTTTCAGTTATCCTTGAACAAACTCCTCAGAGACACATTTATAAGTTTGTCCTTTAGCATTTCACCTTTTTATTGTTGTAGTGTTTACATGGAAGTTTCCAGTTAATTGTAAGTTATAAGTAAGCCATACAGGGAATTTCCTAAGGGAACAACTGATTCTCATTCTGAAAATGTGTTTTCTGTGTTTGCATCTCTTTCTGTTAAAATAATTTGCATCTTAACCTTAACCCTTTACCTGTACCACATGACTGGGTTCAGCTTGTCTCTTTTGCCACACCTGTCTTAATCTGTGGCAACTGTGAATCTTTGTTTGTCCATGAAAACTATAAAAGTTGGTGGTTTTCCTCATAAAAAGAAAGATTTCTCAGTTAAACATTTGAACTTGAGTTTCCCTGTTTAAATCTGTTTAAATTTCTTTTTAACAGTATGTCAAATCTTCAAGTTAGGCTTAATTCACAAACAAAAGTTTAAAAATTATGAACTATCAAAATTTTAAGTGCAAATTTTATATGGCCATATTGCAAGAAATCATGTACAATTCCAGCTAATTATAGACCATTTTGAATTTTTATGACAGATACACAAATGTTAATTTTATTGCATTTGTATTGATTTATCTGTTTATGTGTGTCTGTGATGTATGCAGGATGGGCACATGCCATAGCACATGTGTGGAGGCCAGAGGACAGCTCTGTTGAGTAGCTCTCTCTTTCTACCTTTTACATGGGTTTTCCTCCACCGGCAGCACCATCATTCCAGCCCTTGTCTTTAGTTTCTTCATTTAATTTTGTCTATGACCACAGAAGACTTGGTGGGGAACTGAATCTGACATTACAGTATTGTTAGTGGCAAGGTTGAATTTTATATAAAACCAAAAGTGTAGACAGAGGCTCTTTTGTCCCACCCAGTCTGGTAGCCACTTCCCCAATAATTGACTCAGAGGTTAAATATTAATTACAAAGTATTTGGTCTATGGTTTAGGCTTATTTCTAGCTAGCAATTACATCTTAAATTAACTCATACCTATAAGTATATATATATATATATATATATATATATATATATATATATATATATATGTATTGCCATGTGGCTGGTGGCTTACTGGTACTTTCACATCTTGCTTCTTGGGTGGCTTGCAGTGTCTTCCTTTCTGTCTTTAATTTGAATATACCACTTAATTTTATTCAGCCTGGCTATTGGTAAAAACAGCTTTATTTATCAACCAACGAATGCCACGCATATTCACAACATACAGCACAAAAGTTTTTAGTAGTGATTATTTATTTTACAGATATTTAAGCCATTACTGTAGGCTTTCCCATATCAGCATCTATTACAAAGCACATTTGAGTAATTATAACTGTTTAAATACACAGTAGTCCAAATATTTATACTTGTTCCATGGTGTTACAGTCACAAAAATATATTGGTATCATTAAAAAATAAAGGCATTGTCAGCAGCATTAAAAGTAGCAAAAATAGACTCTAGTTTCCTTAAGGCTATAATTTACCAACGGAATTGGTTGTGCATGTGATTATCTGTGTTATGATATCCAGGAATGATGTTGCTGACTGAGGACCACATATTTACAACAGGTTGTGAAAGTTTTAAAAACAAAGATGCTAGCTTTATTATTTTTAAAGGTTTTGTTTGCTTATAAGAGCCGATTCCTTGAAATTGTAATGTAGCCAGAAGCTTTCTTGATCCTGTCCAATCCTACAGCGGTTTGTAAAATAATTGACACAGAGCTTAATATTAATTAAAAACTATTTGGTCTATGGCTTAGGCTGTTACCAACTATCTCTTACATCTTAAATTAACCCATTTCTATTAATCTATGTATTGCCTCATGGTTGGTGGCTTACAGGTACAGTCACACCTTATTCCTTGATTATTCTTGATTCCACCCTTCTCCCTATATTTGTTCTTGGATTTCATACCTGATTCTATGATGCCTTGCCATAGGTCAAAACAACCCCTTTATTAACCAGTAGTAGCAACATATATTCCCAGCATGTTAAAAGACCACTCCATAGCACTGTAATTTTCTGAAAATTTTATCTAAAAAATAATAAACAGATATGCATGATAAATTAAATCAAAAGATAAAACCAGTCAGAATAGCTCAGGTGCTGTGAAAAATTAAGTATAAATAGGGTTCTTTAAAATTGTTAGCATGTGAATGGGTAAAGTCATTAAAGACAGAATGGAACTTCCTCAAAAATTTAAAACTAGAGTATTTTATAAGTTAAAAATCTCAATGGTAGATAAATGTCCAAAGCAAATGAAATCTGCATGTTAAAGAGAGACCTTCTCTCTATGCTTACTGCAGCACTGAATACAATATCTGAGGAGAATAAGCAACATCTGTATTCATTACCAATGTATGGATAATGAAAGTGTGATAAATATGCACAATGAAATACTACTCAGCCATAAAAAGATAAAATATTGTAATGGCCCAAAACATGGATGATGCTAGACTTCATTATGCTGAGTGAAATAAGGCAAGCATTGAAGCCAGAACTACACAGTCAAATTCATTTGTGAAACACAAAACAGTGAATCTTCTGGCAGTTAGGGGTAGAACCATGGCTACTAGAAAGGCTAATGCTAGAGGAGGGTGATGGGAAAAGGCCCATCAATGGCTCCAGCCAGCCATCATCATGGGAACCTTCCTCATAATCCCTATCCCCTTGCTTATACAGACTCTCCTCCCCTGCTCTCAGCTGGTCCAGGAGCTCTGCCCAGTGCTCAGCCATGGATCTCTGCCTCTACCTCCATTCCTGCTGGATATAGGATCTGTGATGACACCTAGGGTGTTTACTCATTTTCCTAGTACCCAGTCTCTCTCTCTCTCTCTGAGCTATGTAATGTTCTACTGGGAACCAAACTCAGGTTCTCTTCAAGAGCAGTTATATATTCTTAACTACTAATTCCACTAAGCTAGCACTAGTCTGGTCAGACATTGAGGCCCCTTTTCAAAATTAATAAGTACAAGCAAATAAATAAATATAAAGAAGTGATTTTTCTTCTAACTGTCCATTTTTATTTGCTGGTACTCAAGTCCCATACTTTAAAATATTGGTGCATAAAAATACAGGATGCAGAAAATTTGCTTGCAGTACAGTAAATTAAAAGGCTCCTGCAATATTTCCAGGCTATGTTTTAGAATTGTATATCGATTTGAAGATGAATTTCTCTATTTTATCTATTATGACCTTGGGCATTTAGCATGAGATGAATGAGAAATACATTCGTTCACAATGAGTTACATAAGATACAAAGATTAGCAGAAGTGAAGAAAGCAGGCAGGACATTTGAAATGGTACCAATTATAGTCTGTGTATTATCAGTCTTACTTAACTAAGGATTAAGTGGGACACTGATCTTTTCTTTTTTAAATTTTATCTTTTTTTTTCATTTAAAAAAATGTCACCTCCATCAATGTATCCCCCTGATCGCCCTCCCCTCCCCCATCCCAATCCCTCCCAGCCAGCCCTCAGCCTCTTCCCTCCCAAATCCACCCATCCCCTCCCCTAAAAGGGCAGGAAGTCCCAAGGTAAGCCAGCCCAGCAAGGCACATCCACTCAAGTCTATTTCAATTCACTCATACCAAAGTCAATGTTGGGCTGGGTGTTCCTCTTCAGGGAATGGGCTCCAAGGTTCCAGCCCATGAACAGGAACACAGCCTGATCCCACCCTTTGTGGCTCCACACCCTGCTCATGCCAGTCGAATTCTGCCCACCCTTGAGGGCCCAGCTCCCCCTTCCTATGGATCTCCAGTGGCAATTCCCGATTCAGTGAGCTCCCCAGAGCCAGCCAACCATCACCATGGGAACCTTCCTCATGATCTCTATCCCTCTGCTTATACAGACTCTTCTCCCTTGTTCTAAGTTGGACCATGGGCTCTGCCCAGTGCTCAGCAATGGATCTCTGCCTCTACCTCTATTATCTGTTGGATGTAGGTTCTGTGATGACACTTAGAGTGTTTACTCATTTGACTATAGGGGAAGTCACATTTAGGCACCCCTTCCACCATTGTTTGGAGACTTGGCCAGGGACATCCTGCAAGTTCCTGGACATTTCCCTAGCACCCAGTCTCTTTCAAACCCCATATTGGCTTCCTGTATCGAGATATCCATCTCTTTCTATCTCCCTCTTTGCTCCTCTCATTCAACCATCTCCTTCTGTCAATATTTTCCCCAGTTCTTCTTGGTTGCAACCTATTATTTGCTAAGATGATCTCTATTTTCTCTTCTTAGGGCAATCTCTGGGGTGTCACCCCTAAATTCCTTCTAATCCCAAGCTGTTCAGGGGTTGTAGTTTGCAACCTGGGTATTCTTTGCTTTTTATCTAAAATCCACCTATGAGTGAATATATCCCATGCCTATATTTCTGGGCTTGTAATACCTTGCTCAGGAGGATATTCTCCAAGTCCATTCATTTACCTGTAAATTTTAGGATTTTTTTTTTTAATGCTGAATAGTACTCCATTGTGTAGATGTACCGCAGTTTGTTAATCCATTCTTCAGTTTAGGGGCATCTAGGTAGTTTCCAGGTTGTTGCTATTATGAATAATGCTGTTATGAACATAGTTGAGATAATGTCTTTGGGGTACTAATGTGTATCCTTTGGGTATATACCAATAGTGATATTGCTGGATCTTTGGGGGATTGATTCCCAGTTTTCTGAGTAACTGCCATACTGCATTCCAGAGTGGCTGTACAAGTTTGCATTCCCACCAATAATGAAGGAGTGTTCCCCTTTTTCTGCATCCTCTCCAGCATAGGCTGTCAATCTGTGTTTTTGTTCTTAGCCATTCTGACAAGTATAAGGTGGTATCTCAAAGCTGTTTTGATTTTCATTTCTCCGATGGCTAAAGATGTTGAGCAATTTTTTAAGTGTCTTTCAGCCATTTGTAATTCTTATGTTGAGAATTCCCATTTTAGCTCTGAACCCCATTTTTTTTATTGAGTTTTTAGGTTTTTGGGCCCTGATTTCTTGAGTTCTCTCTATATTTTAGAGATCAGTCCTTTGTCCAATGTAGGGTTGGTGAAGATCTTTTCCCATTCTGTAGGCTGTTATTTTGTCTTATTGACTGTGTCCTTTGCCTTACAGAAGCTTCTCAATTTTAGGAGGTCCCATTTATTGATTATTGTTCTTAGTGTCTGTGCTACTGATGTGATATTTAGGAAGTGGTCACTTGTGCCAATGCATTGGAGGGTATTTCCCACTTTCTTTTCTATCAAGTTCAGTGTAGCTGGGTTTATGTTGAGGTCTTTGATCCACTTGGATTTGAGTTTTGTGCAGGGTGATAGGTTTGGATCTATTTACATTCTTATACATACTACCATCCAGTCATGCCTATACCATTTGTTGGAGATACTATCTTTTTCCATTGATTATTTTTGGCCTTTGTCAAAGATCAGGAGTTCATAGGTATGTGGGTTAATGTTGGGGTCTTCGATTCAATTCTTTTGATCCACAAGTCTGTTTTTGTGCCCGTACCAGGCTGTTTTTATTACTAGTGGGACACTGATCTTTCTGTGCCCACAAACTCTGTGCTGTGCAGAACTGAATTCTTAATGAGACACTTATTGAAGAAGAAAACCTTACCTTCTGCTTCCTGTTACTCACCTGCAATTGTATCCTATCAGGATGGGGAGAGCTGATATTCTTACCTTGTCATTTGATATGTTTTAGTAGATTTAGTAAATACTAAGTTGAGAAAAACAGATTATCAGTAATTGAGTGATGCGAAAAAGCACTCCAATTAGATATGAATATAATTACCCTGTTTATGAAATACAACATTATAAGTTTGTTAGTCTGCTGTGTGTCCTTAGACAATTCTACATGCCAGTCTTATGTTTGTTTTTCTAAACAAGTTTTGATTTTATGTGCTTTTGAAATTTAAATAAATAGAATTGTACTGTTGTTTCCTTATATGATCAATTTTAGTTCATCATTAAATCATTGAGACTTTTTTTGAAAAGTGTAGATATAACTTATTTTTCACTGCTGTAGAATTTATCAAGTAATAATACTCGAAAGCTTGTCATTCACCCTGTAATTTATGAGCAGCTGGATGGTGCCCTAGTTCTAGTATCCAAAAGGCCTATGTACTGAAGGCTTATGGTGGGGACATGAGGAGCTGGTGGAATTTAAGAGATGTGGCTGAGTCAGAGGTATTCAGGTCACTAGGAGAATATCTTCAAAGAAGATTTTGGGGTTTTGTGTCCTATTCACTACTGGTTTTGCTTCCTGGCTGTGAGGTGGTCTTGCCTTGTGTGCTGCTTACAGGCCCAGACAGGACCAGAAGGGAGCCAAGCACACACTTATCTTTTTATAGATTGTCTCAGGCATCTTGTAGTTCAGATGAAAAGCTTACTAAAAACGAATTTTCTTGTTATTTCAAAAGTATCGCTGTGAATATTCTTTCCTTTTGGTTTATTTGTTAACAATTTTTTCAGGAGTGTACTAGGGTAGGATGGGGTTATAAAGAGTGAGGTAGGTGCATCTTCAATGCAATGACATGATACGAAGCTTTCACTTAGAATCTGCCAACACCAACGCTGACTGGTGACAGTACTCACTGTCTTTGGAGTCTCCGCAGTGCGGTGTGAAATGGGATGCTTCATTTTATTTTCTTGATGAATTTCCTCTTTAGTGAATGGAAGTTAAATTCTATTGAAGCTTCTTTGCTTCAGTGAAAGTAATGTGGTATTATTCTGCTGTAGCCTTTATATCTGCTGAGTTTTATTAGCTAATTTATAACTATGGGAAAGATTCTAGTTGATCGTGAAATATTACACTTTTTATATATCACTGGACTTCTTTGCTAATGCTTTATTTTGGAGCTTTGGTCATGGCTGCCCTTGGTCTTTGTTGTATTGTCCTTGCTGGGTTTTTTTGTTTTGTTTTGTTTTGTTTTGTTTTTTGTCCTGGAAGTGACACCCAAGCCCAGTGAAGCTGGGTTTATGTTCAGGTCTTTGATCCACTTGGATTTGAGTTTTGTGCAGGGTGATAGATGTGGATTTACTTGGATTCTTTTACATACTACTACCCAATTATTCCAGCACCATTTGTTGAAGATACTATCTTTTTTACATTGTATATTTTGGCCTCTTTGTGAAAAATTGGGTGTTTATGGGTGTGTGGATTAAGGTCTCAGTCTTTGATTTGATTTCATTGATCCACACGTCTATTTTTATGCCAGTACCAGGCTGTTTTTATTACTGTTGCTCTATAGGATAGCTTAAAGTCAGGAATGGTGATACCCCCTGAAGTTATTTTATTGAATAGAATTGGTCTGGCAATCTTGGATTTCCTTTTATTCTATTTGAAGTTGAATATTGTTCTTGCAAGGTCAGTAAAAAATTGTGTTGGTATTTTGATGTGGATTGCTTTGACTCTGTAGATTACTTTTGATGTGATTGCCATTTTTACTATGATGTTCCTACCTATTCAGGAGCATGGGAGATCTTTCCATTTTCTGATGTCCTCTTCATTTTCTTTCTTCAATGACAAAGTTTTTATCAAACAGGTGTGCTACTTCTTTGATTAGAGTTACTGCAAGATATTTAATGCTATTTGCAGCTATTATAAATGGTGATTTTTCCCTTATTTCTGTTTCCGCCCTTGTATTCTTAGTGTATAGAAGGGCTATTGATTTCCTTATACCCAGCTACATTGCTGAAGGTGTTTATCACCTGTAGGAGTTCCCTGGTAGAATTTTGCAGGTCAGTTATGTATACGATAATACCATCTGCAAATAGAGATAGTTTAACTTCTTCCTTTTTAATTTGTACCCCTTAGTCATTCTTTGTTCTCTTAATTGCTTTCGCTAAAACTTCGAGAAATATATTGAATAGATAAGGAGAGATAGGACAGCCTTGTCTTGTTCCTGATTTTGGTGGAATTGCTTTGAGTATTTCTCCATTTAGTTTGATGTTGGCTGTTGGCTTGCTGTATATTGCCTTTATTATAGTTAGGTATTTCCCCTGTATTCCTGATCTCTCTAGAACTTTTTATGAAGGAATGTTGAATTTTGTCAAATGCTTTTTCAGTATCTAAGGAGATGATCATGTGGTATTTTTCTTTCAGGTTGTTTATATTATGAATGACATTCACAGTTTTTGTATGTTGAGATCCCTGCATCTCTTGGATGAAGCTTACTTGATCGTAGTGGGTAATTCTTTTGATATGTTTTTGGATTCGTTTTTCCAGAATTTTATTAAGTATTTTTGTATCAATGTTCATGAGGGAGATTGGTCTGTAATTCTCTTTCATTGTTGCATTTTTAAGTGGCTGGGGAATCAGGGTGATAGAGGCCTCATAAAAGAGTTTGGTAATGTTCCTTCTATTGTATATAGAACATTTTATGGAGTATTGGTATTAGTTCTTCTTTGAATGTCTGGTAGAATTCTGCACTGAAACCATCTGGCTCTGGCCCTTTTTTTTTTCCCATGGGAGGCTTTTAATAACAGCTTCAATTTCCTTAGGTGCTATAGGTCTGTTTATCATTTATCAGATCATTTATCTGGTCTTGACTTAATTTTGGTAAGTGTTACCTTTTGAGAAAGTTGTCCATTTCTTTTAGGTTTTCCATTTTAGTGGAGTATAGATTTTCAAAAGTATGACCTGATAATTCTCTGAATTTCCTGGGTGTCTGTTGTTATGTCCCCCTTTTTGTTTTTGATTCTATTAATTTGGATAATCTCTGCTTTTTGGTTAGTTTGGATAGGGGTTTATCTATATTGTTGACTTTCTCAAAGAACCAACTCTTTGATTCATTGATTCTTTGTGTTGTTCTCTTTGTTTCGATTGTACTGATTTCAGCCCTATTTTTAATTATTTCCTGCCTTATACTTCTATATAAGTTTGCTTCTAATTGTTCTAAAGCTTTCAGCTATGCTGTTAAGTCTCTTGTATGAGATTTCTTTAGGTTTTTCATATAGGCGTCTAGTACTATGAATTTTCCTCTTAGCATTGCTTTCTTTGTGTCCCTTAAGTTCGGGTATGTTGTGGATTCATTATCATTGAATTCTAGGAAGTCTTTGATTTCTTTCTTAACTTTTTCTTTGACCCAGAGGTGGCTTAATTGAGAGATGTTCAGTTTCCATAAATTTGAAGGCTTTCTATCATTTTTGTTGTTGAACTCTAGCTTTAGAACATTGTGGTCTGATATGAAATAAGCAGTTATTCCCTTTTTCTGTATATATTGATGTTTGTAGCATGACTGAGTATGTGGTTAATTTTAGAGAAAGTTCCATGGGGTGCTGCAAAATATGTACATTCCTTTGCATTCAGGTGGAAGGTTTTGTGTGTATCTATGAAGTCCATTTGGTTATTTCATCTGTTATATCCCTTAATTCTATGTTGAGTTTCTGTATTGTAGACATATCCTTTGGTGAGAGTAAGATATTGAAATCTCCCATTATTGATGTATGGAGTTTGATGTGAGGTTTAAGCTTTAGTAGTGCTTCTTTTACATATGTAGGTGCCCATGTGTTGTGGGCATAGATGTTCAGGATTGAGACTTCATCTTCAATTTTTCCTGAGATGAATAAGTAATGCACATCTGGTCTCTTTTGATTTATTTTAAATTGAAGTCCATTTTGTTAGATATTAGGATGGCTACACTTATTGTATTAGGTTTCTGGCCTGGACTTTCCAGTCTAGCCTGGTAGCTCAGACTTTCAGACCCACAGTTCTATAGTCCCACTCAAACACTTGTATTAATTGTAATCTGATTGACCTGGGGCCCAAGCATATAACTTGTTAACTCTTTCCTCTTAAACTAACCCATGATTCTTACCCTGTTCAGCCAAGTGGCTCGGTACCTTTACTCAGAGAAGCATAAGTGTCCTCTGCATCTGCTTCTCTGGCATCTCTGTGGCATTTCTGCTCTGTTCTTCCTGTTCCCAGAGTTTTCTTAGTCTGGTAGCCCCACCCATACTTCCTGTCTGCCTTCAGCCAATCAGCATTTTTATTAAACAAGTAGGCAGGACAATTATTTATAATGTTACATAATTCCACTGTGTATACCAGCTTCTTTCTTAGAACCATTTGATTAGAAACTTTTTCTCAATCATTTACTCTGAGCCCATGACTGTCTTTGAAATTAAGGTGGGTTTCTTGTATGCAGAAGAAAGATGGATTTTATTTTTGTATCCATCATGTTAGGTGTGTCTTTTTATAAGTGAATTGAGTCCATTGATATTAAGGAATATTAATGACCAATGATGGTTATTTTCTGTTATTTTTGGTGGTAATGTGTGTATGTTTTCCTTCTTTGGGTTTTTCTTATGTGGGATTGTCTATTGCTTATGGTTTCATGGGTGTATCTGGTTTACTTAGGATGGAGTTTTCCCTCTAATGCTTTCTGTAGGGCCAGATTTGTAGATAGAGATTATTTAAATCTGGTTTTGTTATGAAATACCTTGTTTACTCCATCTATGGTGATTGATCTATATAGTAGTCTGGGTTGGCAGCCATGCTCTTTTGGTGTCTGTATAACATCTGATCAGGACCTTCTTTCTTTCATTGTTTCCATTGAATAGTCTGGTGTTATTCTGAAGGGTCTGCCTTTATAGGTAACTTGGCCTTTTTCCTTTGCAGCTCTTAGTATTTTTTCTTTGTTCTGTAGGTTTAGTGGCTTGATTATTATGTGGTGAGCAGACTTTCTTGGGATCTAGACTATTTAGTGTTCTTGTATCTTTATAGGCATCCTGGATCCTGTGTGATCCAGGATTGTGATTTTTAATGGTATAATTATATCAACAAAAGTAATTTGGGCATTAAAATATTTTGAATTTTGTTTGGATTGTTTGCCTGGTACAATCTTCATTTTCAAGAATAAGTAGTACATCTGCCCTAAAAAGTATGGGTTATTCTTCAGTTCTTGATTATAATACTGTAAGATGTAAGAAAAATACATTCCAAAACAAAAGGCTTAATTTTTCCATTTGGAAATAAGTGACAACATTTTCCTTTCTCCTCGCCCAACAAATTAAACTTTATGAGGCTTGCTAATTACAAATACATTTCTCACTTATCAGGAGTAAGTATATATTACCTTTGGAAGACTAAATCTGTCTTTAATCAGACCCAGTCTTTCTCAAGGAAAGAAATGGATACCATCCCTGAAATACAGACATCTATGAGGCAATGTCTTCTATTCAGGTATTGGTAGAAGGGCAGGAACTTAATTTGAGAAACTCTTTGTTCCAATTTGTAAAACTGCCAACTACTTAAAGGATACGAGGAATTTGCTTTTTCCTTAGATTAGACAATTTTCATATTTTTACACTATCAATTTCCACTTGACTTGATCACTGTTGTGGTTTGAATTAAGAACAGCCCCCAAAAGCTCATAAATTTGAATGCTTGGTCACTAAGTAGTGGGGCTCCCTAGGAGAAAGTAAGAGGCGTGGCTTTTGTTGGAGTAGGTGTGATCTTGTTGCAAGAAGTATGTCACCGTGAGTGAGTTTTCAGGTTTCAAAAGCCCAAGCCAGGCCCAGTAGCCTTCTCTCCCTGCCTGCAGGTCTGGATTATTACATTCAGCTTTTTCTCCAGCACCGTATCTGCCTCTGTGCCACCATGTGACCAGTCATGTTGATAATGAACTGCAGTTCTGAAACTATAAGCCAGTTCCATGAAATGCTTCCCTTTATAGGAGTTGCTGTGATCATGGTGTCTCTTTAGAGCAATAGAACATTGACTAAGACAGTCACTATATTTTAATATTATAATTTTAGTTAACATTGTTATTGTTTTTGAAACAATACAGGATTAAACTATTCATATTTATACAGCATTTACATTGAATTAAATAGTATTAATAACACAGATATGAATTAAAGTGTTTGAATGAGCACAGGGTATATGAAAGCTGTACTAATAGATATGAGGACATGAGCATTCATGGAATTCATGTTTGCAAAGGTCTCTGGAGACTTTAATTTTTATCTTACTTCCTCTTTTTCAAAAAATATTCTCCCATTTTATGCTTTTTTTCTTGTCGTTTTCTTTTGAATCTATCGACTTTCTTTCTGCTAGTGTTGAAATTCTATACTCTATATTATTCTGGAAATCACTTTAATGATTCCAACATGTATATTTAACAAAACAAGTTCTAAAATTGAATATTTTTGCATTAGTCCAAAATAGTTATTTGTGAAATATTTTAATTCACATCACTCAGGTTTTGTTGTCAAGATTTTTAAATTAACTTTTTAATATTGCTTTCCTAAATATTTAATGTTTAGTGTAGTCTTGCTCATGTTTAGGTATTTGTGGCTATTGTTATCCTTTCTGTACCTCAGTTTTATTAGGAGATGATTTACTATATGTTTGAGGGCGAAAAATTCTGTAGATGTTCTATAGTAAGGGTTAGTTGTTGCATTAAATCATATATTTAGTTTGAAAGATAGTTGCACTGTTATGTAATCATAAACTGGTAGTTTTATATGTATGAGAAAGAGACTTTAAAGAGATTATTCTATCATGTGATGCATGTACATGAGGCATAATGTAGATTTCAGGATGGAGCAATTGGCAGGTATTCCCAAGTACACAAAAACTTAAATAATACAAAGCTTATGAAGCTATATTAGGAAAAAAAAACAGTTTGATCCTGAGCCAAACAATGAAATATAGTAAATGTAAGGGTGAATGTACCATGGAAAAATGACCAGGAAACAGTGGCTTCAATGAAATACAGGTCCTCTTGTCTTTCTGGGTCTCATCCTTACCTTCAGCTTTGGAAGCTTCCTTAAGAAATAAAATTTGTTATGGCAAAGAAAGATTGATTTTTTTAAACAACCATTGTTTTCTATTATTTCACCTAAATATATTAAATAGAATAATTAATGTATGACTTACTTTTTTAATTTTCACAAAAAGCTTATTCTTTTTATTTTATCAACTAGTTTTATGTCTGTGCGTGCGTGTTGAATAAAACTTGAAGAACATTCACTAAATATTAATTTAAAATAGTTCTCTATAATGACATTTAGAGTTAATTTTAGATTTGGCATTTGTTTTCTTAGAATTATTTAAAAATTTAAATTATGAATATAAGTCAATGTCTACACGATGGACTGTTTTAAAGAAGATTAATGTGATGAGATTAGTAATCGAATGTGTTAACATACTTTTAAATTACAAATTAAAGACAGAAGATTTTTCTCTATGTTTTTGTTTAATTTTGCCCCACAGTGTCTATATAAAACAATTTCCTGAGCTTTCAGTGGAGGTTTATCTGGGCCTTGCTTTTTCTTGGATCTGGCGTTGCAAGCAGAGCTGTGATTGACAGGGATACTGATTCATGCTCCTGTCCTTTGGATTTGCCTTCTTCCCATAACTGCTAATGATGTCTACAGCTCTTGTATTCACTTATAGATGCTTCCCCTGCAATCCTTCCACCTGCTTTTCTTAACTCCTTCAGCTCTTCTGTTCTTCTTTGAGAAAAGTCCTGGAATCTCTAAAATCTGAATCTCAAATATCTTTAATTCTTGTCTGGGCTGAATTTACAGCTAAAGGAAATGTGTCCTGCTGTTGTCTGTACATTTTTGCATCATCTCTGCAATTTAAAATGATGAATAAGCTAAATTTAATTCATATGAAGATACATGTTTATAAGAAACTATAAAGAAAAATATTTCCAAAACTTCTAAACTGACTGAAATAGAAAAAGAAATATAAATTTCAATGTCAAGGCCAGTTTGTTTTGTTTTTGTTTGTCTACTTACCAAACTTCAATAATTGGCAGGTGTTTTCATCTCTTGGTTCTCATTTTATATATATCTTTAAAGTGAAGATTGCATTGGCTATGTCAGAGTAGTATTTCTTTGAGAATTTAGTATGCTGATATATGAAGTGAATATCCTTATTATTAGTTTTGAACTTACAAAATCTAAGGTTGAGTTCCTTGGCAAACTGTTCATAAAAACTAAGTGAAAGTAGGTAATTTTTTATTCTTCTATACTTATTTATTTTATGCACGCTAGTGTTTTACCTTCATTTATGTATGTGCACCATGTATATGCCTGGTTCTTTGAATGGTCTGAAGAAAACATCACCTTCCCTGAAACTGAAGTTACAGGCAGTTATGAATCACCATATAAATTCTGGGAACTGACCCCAGGTCATCTGCAAGAGCAATACATGCTATTAAGTATTGAGCTGTCTCTCTAGCCCCTAGGTAGTTTATTTTGATCTTTAACTATTTTCAACCACTACTGCAATGCTAATTGTTTTTAGGTTTAGGCTAATAACCTACATTCTAATTGAAAATGAATATGCATGTGATCTTTTGGTTAGTTATAATTTTCTTTTGTAGACTGAAGAACCAGGACAAAAAAGACTATCCCTCTACATCAATACTTTTTATAGTAAATTTCCTTCTTCTGTGGAAATCTCTGTCAATAACCCTATAAGTACAGAGAAAGATTGTTTGCCATAATGGTTAAGAATAAGAGTTAAAATAAAATGCAGAAGCTGTATATCTGTTTGTATCTTTATGGGTTGTGTTACCACGAACAAGTTTCTTACCCTTTATTTTGGTTTCCTGTCTGAAAAATAATCAGACTTTTTCTTATAGTTTTTTTTTTTTTTTGGTCAAGATTAAATCAATTTGTTTTGTAAAATAATTAGAATATTTTATGGCATTATACCTTGGGGTAAAAGAGTGTATCTCTAGGGAAAACACACTTTTTGTATTATTTTGACATTAAAAATTGTTAAAAATTTTGAAATATATGAAATAGCTTAATTTTACTAATTTGTTATTTGATAATTTTATACAAGAATTATATAATACATTCTGGTCACACTTATCCCTGTATTGTTCCCCATCTTTTTTGCACCCCTGCAAGTTCCCCTTCTATATTCATATCTTTTGTTACCTTTTTTTTTTAAGCTTTATGACCGTATGTATTTAACCACGGCTGCTGATGTGGACATAGCTGTGACAATATCCACTAGAACATACATAGCTACATCACCGCACATGATAATGACCCCCTCTTCCCCAGCAGCCCTTGACTACCATTACTTCCCACGAGTGGGCATAGACCCCACGAGTTTCTCCTCCCTATACCTGGCTCTGTCACATACAGGCCTTATTCAGGTGACTGTAGATATTGTTCTCTTTGAAGAGCCACTACCATGCTCCTAAGTCAGCCTTTGTTGACCCTCTTCTATATTGTCTGGTTCTTACATTCTTTCTGTCCACTTTTCTACAATGTTCCTTGAGCCTTGGATAGATATTTAAGGTTTAACATACAACCATCACGTGTTTTCAATACCTTCACTGACCATGAATGTTAATTGATGTTTAGTGCAAAGAGTAATTTACTTGGTTAAGGCCTGGGATAGTGGGATATCCAACAAATATTTAGAAGGCAATTGGAGAAATAAATATCCATTTACTTAAAAAAAAAGTGGTAACTGTGGAAACCTGTGAAGGAGTAGTCTGAGATTGAGTTGCAACATGAGGGGGGATATGGAGGGCCCTGGCTGGAGGGCAGATGGATGAAGGGGACATTCACTGGACCTTTGAGACTGAGATCAATGGGCAATTGATGCTTTCCAAGCTGGATAATAGGGGCTTTTCTTGAGAAAGAGCTCATCAGGGTTTGCTGAGCAGCCGGCAATGGAGAGCATTTGGAAAGATCACCAACAGAGACCTCCACACATCATCCTGTGACTATACACGTTTCTTTGGAGCTTTACTCTGCGGCTCTCACCTTGGTGGTTTTCTGATGCCACTAGGAACTCCATCTACTTTGTGTCCCATAACTCCAGGTAACTAAGATACTGACTTCCAGTTTTTCCTTCGGGCACAAGGAGAGACTAGATAGTTCTCCGGTCTTGAAGGTAGAGAAGAGATGTTTTCCATGGGCATCTCCACTGCCTCTTCATACCTTTGCCAGCGTCGGTGCCCTTTGCTGACCTGATCTCTCCCCAGCTTGACAATACCTGTTAGAGCCACAGTTGTACCTTATTTTCCCTGAGTCCCGGTCAATGTCATCTACTAGCAATAGAGAGGCTCTACAAAAAAAAAAAAAAAAAAAAAAAAAAAAACCAGCAACTAAACAACGAAACCGAAGTAAAACAAAACAAACAAAGAAAAAATAGAGCCCAAGCTGGAGCCAGGGGGGTGGGGACCACAACAGATGTGGAGACACAGAAATCCCCCCCCCCCCAAACAATCCTCCAAAAACACTACTGAGTTCATTTTGTGTTGGCCATTTGCTGGTATGAATAGGGATTGTCCGTTAGTGTGCTTTGTATACCCAGTGAGACTTGGGTGGAGAAAAAGTCTTTTTTGTGAGCAGTTTTCTGTTGGAGATAGCATCCTGGTTAGGGAAAGGGGTTTGTGTTCACTTCCCCTCCCCGTGCTCGAACTCCATCTGGCTTATAGCTGTGCAGTCTCTGTGTAAGAGAATAGATATCTTTAATGTTTACTGGTAGATAGGAAATTCCAGCTTAGGTTCCCAAGCCTGTAACAATGTAGAAACAGTATCGTTACTTGTAACATGAATATCTTTTGCTTTCATAATCTTGATAATACCAGTTAGCTTTTGACTGAATTGCCTTTCAGATGACATAAGAGATAGGAGGGGAGAGGTTTCTAGAATTTCCTTTTCTGCATTAATGAGAAGGATGATGTGTCTGACATCATTTCTGTTGCTGCTGCAGCTGCCCTGAGATGTTGAATTGTTTGTACATGAACAGTCACTATGGAAGCTACTGTCCTAACTTTGAGGAGGAACACATTTTTCCTGTTAACATTTTAAGCTTATCCCCAATGCTTTCTGTTGGCCGTCTATCCTATCCCAGGCATTTTTTTGCCCTAGAACCCTGGTACTTCTAGCTGTCTGACTTCTCCCCCAGGAGCTTTGTCAATAAACTACCAGTCTGGAGCGATTTCCATCTTCTGATAGTTTTCCCACTCCCAAACAATGAAAAATTAGTTTACCCTAATTTATTAACAGAGGTAACAGTGTATTATTATTCTACACCATGCTAAGTGTTTCTAAAAATAAAATCGATATGACTAACATTGGAACTTGAAGCTATGGCTGTGTGGGAGTTGTTTCTTTGGGCCCTGAGTTGTTGTGCTCATTTGTTGTTCTCATCGTAACGGAAGATCTGTGCGGAGAGTTGGGGTGAGCCGTGGCTCACAGAAGGACTTTGTGTGTCCTTACACCTTCGCTCTTCATTTCTGTCTCCAGTGTTTAGTTTCCAGATTCATAATAAAGACTAATCTCTTCATTATAACAGTAAACTGATCTCTGTCCACGTCTCTGATCTCATCCTAACTTCCTGCTCCCTTCCCTGTACCAAAGTTATCTTGGCTTCTCTGAGTTTGACAGCCACCCAGATTGGTCTTGTCTTTGAAATATTAAAATTATCAATATTGGTGTCTTCCATGTATTTGGGCTCCTGTGAAAAGCATCCCCCCCCCCAGAGATATTTGTATATTGAGCCAAAGTCCTTTTTACTTGCTGTCTATTTTTCTTTCTATCAGCCATGATTTTTGGAATATTAAAAGTGATTTTGTTTATTTGTTCCTGCTCATGTAATTTTGTTTTTTTTTTTTTTGTCATGGAAAACTTCTAAAAGCAAGTTCATGATTGTTTTACCTTCAGGACCCAAAAGGTACTGAGCTCAGAGTAGATACTCAATAAATATTTGGGAAAAATGTTGATTAAATAATCATAGGAACTGTGTACTGCATTTAATTGCTGGCTAAGCAAAAAGGAAAAAGTGTAAATGGAATCCTTCCCTAGTGAGCACCTGAGTTTAGCTTATGAAAGACTCAATTGTTATTATATTCTAAACCCCAGAATATTGAACATAGTCTGCTCTTTGAATATCTGCAGTTCTTTCGTAAACAAACAAACAACCAAAAATGACTAACTGAATATTATGAAGGATTCAGAAACTGCTGGGAAGGAGCGTGAGTAGATTAGCCTTCCCGGGATGTCACTGACAGATTAGCTCCTAGGAAGAAAGCCAAAGGGAAGAGAGCCTGCCCAAAATCTTGCTGTAGTGAGTCCATGTGACATTTCTGGTGTCCTTGACTACCTGCACACAGCACAGACACAGCAGTTGGAAAAGCAGGGACAGTGGAAGCAAGCCTTGACCTTGAGGCTCTTGGAACCAACTGTCGAAAAAAGCACTACTTCTATTGGGTATGAGAACAGCAAATGATCTGCCTCCAGAGACCACACCTCTGGGAGACGACCTTTATTTTGTGAGCTTCACAACACACAGTTTTCTCTTCTCTCTGCTGTGATGCCCCGTCCTGATGATTATAATGTTGCAGTGTGTGTTACTATGGAGATGAAAATAAGAGGGGGAAATGGCAGCTTTGTCTTCACTCTCTCTTGCTTGAATTTGAATTCTCCTTTGATTACTGCATCCTGTGTGTGCCCCCACCTTTGCCATTTTTAAATACCTTGCTTTGTCAATTTTCAAAACTTCTTCAATAATTTGTCCTATAGATTTGTGCTCATTGAGTAAATTGCATTGTAAACATTGATAATTTGTTAATGTTTCCTTTTCTGGTGACTTTTGAGTTGGATATAGTTATCTTTTGAAAAATTATTTCTTACTAAGATATTACTTAGTCTTCTATTTATTTTTCGTCCCCCTATTATAATCTTCTCCTCTTTCTTGACTTCCTGCTTTCTTTTCCTTTTCCTCATCTTTCTCCTGTTTCTTCTCCCTTTGTGAAGCAGGATCTTATTATGCCTTGGACTTGAGACCCTCCTGCCTCAAGCTTCCCAGAGCTAGGATTATAAGTACCTAACGGCTGATCTTCAGACTTTTCTTAAATCTAGTGGTTCAGATCACAGGCTTTTTGGAACAAATCTTCCCTTCACATGCCCTTGGGTCTTTTCCCTGTCACATCAGTAACTGTGTTTCCCTTCTCATCTTCAAAATGGGAAGCAATAAATATGACCACATCTAGGAAAAAATACAAGTAGTCGTGCAATAAAATATATGTAGGTCCTACTATTGTTAGTTACTTAAATATTAGGGCTGTAATTCCCTTGTAGGTCACACATTTTTTACATTTTTTTCTTTGATATTAACCTCTTTTAAAATTTGACCTACATATATGTCAAATTTTATGTATACTAGTTTATTTTTTAACTATGTATGTTTTCTAACTATGTATGTTTTTGTGTACAGGAAATCTTTCTCAATTTTTCAAGGGGCAGAGTTTCACATGCAATCTCTAATTATTTGAAAACATAGTATCTTTAATTTGTATTTCCACATCTTAACTTTAATTCATATTTTCTGTCACAGTCCCTCAATCTACTTTGTGGCTTCAGTTTTTTTCTAAAGTAAGAAAATAAATGCTGAGAAGTTCTTCTAAACATATTTCTTTTAAAATTATTTGGTAAACACTGTAGCACCTACCAATGGTCCTTTATATTGCTGAGTGTCTGGGGATTTCTATTGCTGTGATGAAACACCATGATCAGCTCAACTTTGGCAGGAACAATTATTTGGATTATACTTCCATATCGTTGTTCATCATCTAAGAAAGTCACAGGCAGGCAGGAACCTGGAGGCAGGAGATGATACAGAGACCAAGAAGGGTACTTGTGGGGATTTAATAAAGTTTCAGAAGTTTTGGAGATACTAGAGGGAATAAACACCACAGTCAAATCTTACCCAGCTATCTTATAGCTTCCTTAGCCTTGATTCCCTTGGAATGGCTTTCTCTGTGTTTGAATCCCATCTTAAGTACTCTTTCGGTAATTCAGGCATGGCCCCACCACACCTGCTTGGGAGCCTGGACTTCCTTCTATAATCTGAGGTGACCTTGACTCAGTTAGGATTAAGGGTGTAGTTCACCACTCCCAGGATACTCCCTGTGCTGGGATTAAAGGTGTGAATCACCACTCTGATTTTCCTAGACTGACTGTGGTTAGAGCTCTGGGACTTCTGGAGCTTTTACTAACCCCCCACATAGACTGTGGGTAGATTCCCTCTGATATCTCCAAAACTTCTGAAACTTTTTTAAATCCCTACAGGCTTAGATATATTTGCCCTCATACAAGTATAAAATAAATTATTGAGCAGGATATAGAACCAAATAATATACCATATATTGCAGCTTATAAGATTTATTGGCTTACTCCCATGGCCTGCTTGGTCTATTTATTTACACAAACCAGGATCACTAGCCCAGGGATGGCACCACCAATAAAAGGCTGGGCCCCACCCTCATCAATTACTAAATAGGAAAATGCCTCACAGTTGGATCTTATGGAGGCATTTTCTCAGTGGAGGTTCCCTCCTGTCAGATACCTTTAGCTTGTATCAAGTTGGCACAAACTAGGCAGGATGCTGAGCAACATCAAATGGATGTACCTCACCTATCTTCTTTATTCTTAATCCAAATATTTGGATTCTTTTGGGATACTGGCTCTTGATAATGTTGATGTGAGAATCGATCCATAACTTGTATAAAGTTATTAGTTCTCTTGAAAATGAACCTAAAAAATGGATTGTTGGGCTATATGGTCATTTTATGCATAACTTTTAAGCTGACAAACTGCTTTACAAATTACATGTTCCACTTAATTTTCCTTAGGCAGGCTATGTGTGAGTATCCAGTTTTGTACTTTCTTTCTGATCTTTCTATTTTTGACCTTGTTAGAGACTTCTTAGAGTCTCTGAAGTCATATCACACTGACTTTAGTTTTACATGCATTTTTTTTTTAGACTAGTAAATCTTTGAGAAAATTACTTAACTTCACTGGCTTTCTGGATTCCCAAACTTTAATCTATTGCTTTCTTATGCATTAGCATCGAATGTGGCCATGACGTGGTCAGTCATTCTGTGACTCGCTCATGGAATAGTGGTTAAATGACTGCTATGGGCCGGGCTCAGGCTAGGTAATGTTGTAGGGAGAAGAGCAAGATTTTAGTTAATTTCTGTCCTGAGGGACTTGAGAAAACATGAACATATAGTAAGAGTTATTAACAATTATCAGTGGTAGAACATTATCCGTGTTTGACCCCTTTAATCCTGCCACCTCAAAGCCTTTCAATTGCCGTCTTTCCCACATGCTTCAGATTGAGGTCTACTGCGGGGGAGAATTAGTCTGGAAGGAGATAGGAGCTCGGACCCCTGCAAACACTGGCGGAGTCTTCACATTTCACTTTACTTTTGTCCATGTCCATTATCAGGTCTATTATCTAGTTTAGAATTTGATATGCTGGAAGCACCCTAGTGTCTGCCCTTGCATTTTAGAGTAGAAAGATCGGGTGATCTTTTCATTAGCTGTCCATCCAAGGATACTGTACAGGCCATTCTCTCAGCAGATTTGACTTCATTACAGTGTAGTTTTCTTTAGGAGGAAACAGCTAGAGCCCGAAGGTTCCGAGGCTCTGAAGGTAATGACATTTACAGGCAACTTATGGCAAGTAAAGAAGAAAAATTACTCAGGTTGTCCTCCAGTAGCCATGTGATTTCTGCGGTCATCCATTCTTTCTGCTACAGATGCCACCAGCACTGTTTCCTTTTCCTAACTCCTAGAGTGACATATCTATATCATTCATCCTTGGCTTTAAAACATAAACACAAAGGAGTTCTATTAATAAATGGGTAGTTCTCTGATCCTTAGGTAGGAGTTACATCAGTCAGTTTGGGGAGATGTGTAATAGTTATTTTTCTAGTCACTGTCACAGGATGTCTGGTGTAAACAACTTGTGGAGAAATGTTTGTCCTGTAGTTTCTGATGAGTCACTCTGTCTTGGGGGAGAGTGTGTGGCAGTGAATTGCCCTTCACATTTTAATGTTATAGTCTCATAGAATAGGAGAATATTCTCACTCTGATGCATTTCTTCTTTTTCTACTTCTAATCCATGTGGAGTCTCCAGCCCAGCTGATCTGGTATGGAAATGTCCTTACAGACACACTCATAAGTGTGCTGTATCAATATGCTAGGAGATTCTAAATCGGGCCAAGTTACCAATGAGATTGACTGTGACAGATTTTCATGTATCTTATTAAATATCCCTATGTCAAAAATTATAAACTGTTTCATGGTTCAGAAGCACCAAGCTCAGTGATTTAATATTGAAAAGAAACTAGTAGGCTGAAGCATTTATATAGAACATACTAAAGCATTCTTGTCTAAATTGGATGAATGTATCAGAGTATAATATGTGTACATACAAAGATTTGGTGAAGCATCCTGTAATGTAATGTGTTCTTTAATTCTGAAAGTTCACAAAACACTTAAGTGTTTTGGGTAATCTGTCGGGCAATATGATAGTTTTAGTAGAAACACAGACAAGAAAAATATTATCCTCACTGGAGAGGCAGACCTATGAACAAAGAATTATAAACATCCCCTTCTCTCCTTTTCCCCTTCCCCACTTACCAACCTACCTACCTATCCAGAAAAGTCATCATCAGAACAAGAAGGAAGTAGTTCTGTGAGATTTCAAAGGATACAGTTTTGAACTGTGTTTAAACTTCTCTAACTGTGGTTTACAGAACAACTGTAACTGTATTATTTAAAAAGAGAATTTAACATTGACTACATATGAAGAAAAAGCTTGGAGAGCATACTGCATGCTTCTGTTCAGTTTTGCTGGGGATCACAGGATAAATGATAGGTGACTCAATATGTGCTGGATCAAGCATGCAATTAGTTACAACATAAATGCAGAGCATAGATAGCTGGGTGGGACCTAACTCAGACTTTTAATTAAAGTCACCCTTTCAGGGTCTGTGGGGGGGTGGGGTGGGGCCCATGGGCACTCCCTGACATGGGCATGCTTAGGCTTTACTTACAGAGGGTCTTTCTGCCAACAAATAGTGCCATCCTGCTGACCAAGGTTCCATCACAATGGTTTCTAGGGAAACTCAAATCACTCTGGCACCCTAACACCAGGCATCCACATTGCCTGGAAGTCTTATCTTTGCAGCATTCCTGATCCTGCTATGGACATACAAAGCCAAAAATCTCTGCTTTAATAAGATTTCTTGTATCATCTGTGAGATTAAACTTTGAGAAGTTTTATTTTAAATACCTGTAGGAGATCCCAGGTTCCTGGGATCTGACTCCCTCTTTGTATCTCTGTGGGCGCCACACACATAAGGTGTACAGGCATTCAGATAAACCACCCATACACACAAAATTAAAAAAAAAAAGGAAAAGAAATTAAATTGAAATCTCCTTAGTATATTAATGTCGTTATGTCAATATAAAATATTTTTCAGCTTGACACAGATGTGTGCATTTTGTAGGTCTTGAACACTCAAGCTGATACTTAATGGCATTGATTTTTAAGGAACAATAGCTATTCTGAGAGAACACTGTACTATTTTATTTTGTGCCAAGGGGAACGATGTATGACTTTCCAATGAATGACTATTATTAACCATTTTTATTTATGATTATAATCACATTTAATATACTAAGAATATAATAAGAATCTTTTTGTTATTGCAATACTTAGTCATATCTAAATGTTACCTAACATTTCTTTTTAACAGATAGGTAGGACATGTAATCTAAAGCAGTAATCCCCAATGTACGATTTCTTTTGAAATACCCTGAGATTGTGTTATGCAGGAAATAAATTTCTGCCATGTCACTTCATAACCCATATCAATTTTACTGTCATGGAAGATGTATGTCTAAGATGCCATAGTTTTCAGATTTTGTTGAAATCTTTGAATGTCTTGAAAAGCTCTTTCTATGTTGAATATCTTTATGAAGATTTGATGCTGCTGAAACCATTTGTTTTATTAAAGCCCACTTCTCTGTTAGGATTAACTCTCCATGCTTATTCTATTCATCCTTTGGTTATTCTTACTATCGATGTCCAAGTTTTCTAAGAGCTGTAAGTCTTTGATTTATAAAAGATGCAGATCTTAGTCTAGACTACTGGGATAACAAGGTTTGTCCTTGGTATTAGAGACATTCTTGGTCCTTGGCTTATTCATTATTTGAGCACACAGACACCACACTGGAGGAGAGTCACAATGACAAGTATATTGGTATGGAGAATAAGCAAGATGCTAGAACTCAGTGCATATCTACATAATCCCCTGCAGAAATCGGTGAGCAGAAAGTCACCTCCTTGTGCTTAAAGTAATCTAAGTGCTAATGAGTCACTGGGCTGTGTTCCTTTGTTCTCCAATTTCACATGTGGTGTTCAGAGGACAACAATTATTGATTAGTGACAAAGAGGTTTCAGTCTCTACTGGACTGCCTCCCCCAACCTACCCACATTATATTGTTTTCTGCTCATATGTGTCAACTTTTCTTTGGTGACTATAACAGAAAGCCATTTTGAGGTTTCTGTTAGCCTGTGACTCACTTATCTGTTAGAAAAGAGAAGCCGTGAAGATGGTGTGTAACTTGAGACAGCGGATAAGTTTACAACAAGATCAAGCTATAGATAAGCTTAAATCAGCTCTTATTATAGAGAATCTTAAATTGCTTGACTTCCCCTCTGTGAAGGATTTTGAAGGTAGATCACGGGTGTCATTTTGGCTCCAGGTTCATTATAGATCTGTTGTGGCAGTATAGATTTTTGTAAACCCTGAAGAAGTTACTAATCCATCAGAAATATTTCTTTTATTGCAAACCAGGGGATGCTGATGCTGTCATCACTGGAAGCACAAGGCACAAAGTGCTTGCCAGTCACATAACAAAGTTCTGTAAATGGGAGAAAATAAGTAGGTATCTGGGCATTGGATATTGATGAAAAGATTCTAAGTTCTTTTCTTTCATACTTTCTAAATCTCTTGTGACTTTGCATTCCATTTTACTCAAATCTCACTATGGTTACTCAGTATTTCTGCTGGGCGTATTAGGGGTTACCAGTCAGCTATATACCCTTTAATGAGCAAGTGCCATTGTTCTGTGGTGGTAAGGTATTATCAGAATTCTAAAGTGAAGGTCAAGCAGTCAGAGAAACTGCAGCATAAACCATTTCCTTTCCGCATTTAAAATCATTTATTTTGAACAAAGAAAAACAAAGACATCCGTCCATCCGTCCATCTGTCCGTCCGTCTCCCGCCCCCAGCCGCGGCGCCGCCCCACCCCGTTCCAATGTTAATTTGGTATTAGCTTTTCAAGTTTGACTTTTGGCAGTGCAGTTAGAGACAGCAAGGCTACCTTTAAACTTAGCATAAAAAATGCTTCTCCTTTTCCTCTCTTGCTGAGGCGAGCCTTTTCTGGCATCTGTAGGTCAGTTCTTGTTGGCGAGCTGATGGCCGCGGAAAGCACCTACACTTTGGAAGCAGCTCAACATTATGCCAAAATAAGTCAAGCAGCAAAGGTAGGGTGCCCGGGTGAGAATGCAAGCCTTGGCGCTGCTCTGCACCCCAGGCAGGCCGTGTACGGAATCTGAGATGCCTGTCTCTGGGGAGAGGGAGAACTCTGCGATCCTGCCCAGTCACCCTCAACCATTACTCAGAGGTGCAGGAGTGGTCAAAGTCAGCTGTTCTCAGGTGAAGAAAGACAGGAGAAGAAAATTAGGTGCGATCCTGCCCAGTCACCCTCAACCATTACTCAGAGGTGCAGGAGTGGTCAAAGTCAGCTGTTCTCAGGTGAAGAAAGACAGGAGAAGAAAATTAGGTGAGCGTGGTTAAATAAAAGGAGATAACAGGGAAAACAAGGCCTTTCTCTTTTCTTGAGAATGTAGCCATCTGCATGTAGTGTCCAGATTGTCAGATTAATTAGTGAAGAGCAAACAATGTAATAGACACAGGTACATAGAGACTTAGTCTTTCCTTCATGTAAGAGAATTGAGCCAATTATCTCTCTGAAATGTGATATTTATGCCATTTTCATATACATACTTCTCCTAAATGACACAAAGATATGATGATCCATGTCTGTGGTAGGAATTTGGTCTCCTGGTTTTTAAAATGATTTCTAAAGCTATGATGTTCTTTTCAGGTGTCAAATTCACCGTACAGGCCCATTATAAAAGCCTGAGGTGATATTCGTAACTTGTCCAGAATTCTTGTTGTTGTATAGCAGGTTTGAGTCAAATTGAGTTCCTTTGGATCTAGATATACTACAGAAAACCAGATATTAAAAAGCTGTTAGAAACCTTTATAGAACAAATTTTATTTGAAATTAATTTTAATGACATCAGGGTAGAACTTACTATCCAAATGGTTGCCCAATTAGGTTTCCAACATTGTAGAATAATAACAATAGTACATTTTAAGGAAAAAGTTTCCACCATTTTGTTGAAAGGCATTTCCTTTAGGATCATTAAACTGTTCCAAGGTAGAAAAAGACTGATAGACTTTCTTGCATACTACTGTATGGGAGGTATTTTCCTGGGAAGACACAAGATACACTCAGCGCAGATAGAGAGCCATAAAAGATACCAGTAAAATCCAACTTGATGAACCAATGAGATTTATTGTGGTTATTTACAGGTATATGGGTAAGAGGTTATTTACAGGAGCAAAATGACTCATGGACAGCTGCATCACCAAAGTCTACCAGAATAAGCGACAACTCATGAAAGCTGGGAACCCAAGGCATATGCTGTAGCTTGTAGGCAGCTCAGCAGATTGGAGAGTGTCCTTTCCAAGTGACCCAGATTATCTAAACCTATTCCAGGCAATTTGAATAGTTTCTGCTTCTTCCAGGCAGCTGATCTGATCTAGAAATCTTTGGAGCTTGGCTTGTCAGAGAGTGACTCTCAGAAGTCTTTAAGGTTTACTCTTGGGAAGGGGAGGTCTAGTGAATCTGATCAGTCTCAGGAACTTTCTAAAGCTAATTTGAGTTGTTTTCTTTCTATTTTTAAAAGCTCCTGCAGGATGGAATGTTGCAATCTTGGAAGAAGTTGCTAAACAACATACTTAAGGAAGAAACACTATGTTTGTGAAATGGGAATCTATAGACTAGTGCTTCCATTGAGGAAAAACAGTATCATGTCATTCAGGCACATTTATAATCAGTAAGTTATGTGTTAGCAAATAAGTAGTCTCAGAAATGTCACTTCTTTAGATTGGAACATATGAGTTCAAATTGCAGAGCAAAACCTTGCCTGGGTATTTTTCTCTGTTCTACCCCACTCCTGTGGACTTCTCACCTGCGCAAAGGAAAAATTCTCTTTAGGTATCATATTACTGGCAGCACTGGTTGTGGAAAAAGCAAGTGAAGCTAAAGGTAGAGTGGAATGCTCTTCCATCAGCAGTTTCCTAACACAGTGTGCCATGCGGGGAGAATGACCCTGCTGGGCACTTTGACTTTGATTCTGCAGTTCTATTTGTTGGTTTCCTAAAATCTGTGAAGTGATGATTGTTACAGTGGGGTTTCTTGGTCCCGGGCAAAGGCAACCAGAGGCTCAGACCCACAGACCTACAGCCCCAGACCCCTTAGCCGCCCGCTGCTGCTCAGTCCCCCCAAAATGACTCAGATGCTTATATTAAGTTCATGCTGTTTGGCCTATGGCTCAGGCACATTGCTAGCTAGCTCTTACATCTTAACTCAACCCATTTCTAGTAATGTTTCCTGCCACGTGGCCCGTGGCTCACCTGTGTTCCTAACATGTTTCTTCTTGGGCGGCTTGGTCAGTCTGTCTGGCCCCTCCCTGATTCTCCTACCTGTGCTCTGATTTCTCCTCCTACTTCTTCTATGGTGCCTGTCATGGGCCAAAACAGCTCCTTTATTTAAAGATTGATATTCACAGCATACAGAAAGACATTCCCACATCAGATGATGGTGGCACCAGCCAACTTACTGGTATTTTGAAATATTACTGAAATGGTAGTTAGTTAAAAAAAAAAAAAAACTCTAAAGGAACTTGCTATCAAAACATGTTCTTCTTGCCTGCTTTTTGAGGGCATTCAACTATTTTCTTTCACTCAGAAGCTAGTATTCCTATACAAAGTATTCCCAGAGCTTGGAGATGAGAGGAATGTGTGACCTTACAGAAAAACTGAAGGTATCTAAGGTGGTGTATTGATTCATGGGTTGAGAAAAACCAATATTTCATCTGGCAGAGCCTACCCATAAAGGAAAGTAAAAATATAAGTTAAATTCTCATCATCTTACCCATACAATAACAAAAACATAAGGTGTCCAAAATAGAGAAAATATGTGTATTTGATAAAATGAATAAATAATTTTCTATTGTATCAAATCCATATACTAATCAAAATACTGGAAGAATGCTTACATTATTTTTCTATAACCCTATTATGACAAACCTGCTGTGAGATAATACTCTTGTACACTGTAAAGATTTGTCACTCGTATTGGTTTAGTAAAATGCTGATTGACCAGTAGTTAGGGAGGAAGACCAGACTACAAGAATTCTGGAAAGAGGAGAAGCAGTGACATAGACATCAGCCAGATGCAAGAGAAGCAATATGAGAATGTCTTATTGAGAAAAGTGCCATGAAATGTGACTAAACATAGATGAGAATTGTGGTTAACTTAAATGTAAGAACTAGTTAGTAATATGCCTGAACTACTGGCCAGGCATTTATAAGTAATATTAAACCTTTCAGTCAGTAATTTGGGAAGCAGCTGCCAGGTATTTAGGTGGGCAGGAGAGAAATGTGCGACTATACAAATCCACTCTCATGGCTATTAGATAGTGAAGAACCTTTTCTAGAAACTGACATTTAAATAAATTGGCTTCTGATTTGAATGAGAAACTGAAAGGAAATATTAGGATTTTCTGTTATTTCAGTTTTTCTTCCCTTGCAAGATGTTGGGTTGGCATGCTAATTGTGTATTGGCATTGGACATTGAGGTATGTAAAGTTCAGTTTTGTGCCCAATCTTCCTAGAACCCAAGACCATTAAAATAGTAACCTTCAAAGCAGATGCAGCCCAGGGATGAAGGGCTTCTCCATTGTATGTAAGGCCTTGGTTCAATATCCAGCATACCCATACACAATATGTAACTTTCACAAGACCTGTCATATAACCTCTAATTTTTGCTTATAGTTTTAAAAGTTGCAATTTGGAGGATAAATGTTAAAATAATAATGGTCAGAAAATGTTCATTTAGATGACAAGGAATGACCAGTGATGGCTACACAATGCCTGCTCTCCAATTTATTAATGAGTACACATTTGGCTTTGAATTCCTAATTGTCGACAATCCAGGCATCTCATCCTATTAAAAAAGATAAATTTTAGGGTCATCTGCCTTTGTCAGTTTAAAATAGAGCAATAAGCTTGGTTCTGTCTATCATGATTAAGTCTAAAGACAGTGATGGTGCATCATGCAATATTTTTGTGTATTAATAGACTCCTAAGGAATAATGTGTCTTAGTTAATTGATGTGTTTATTTGGATTTTAATTAACTGTAGGATGAAATACATAGCAATTCTTGTCATTTGGGGCTTATGGAGAGGCAGATAGGTTAATTCTGAAGCATAAGATTTGAAGGTAAACAATTTTGCCTAAGATAACATTAGTTTTGCTTTTTAGAGGTATTTGTATCTGCATTTTTCCTTTCAGACATGTTCACAGATAGCATGCTCTTCAATTTGGGAAATTATACTTGAAATTAAAAATGGTCCCTTTTATTAAATTCTTAAAATGATTTTTCTTTTGTAATAAGAGACAATGATTCAGCAATTCTCATGACACTGTCTATACCTATTTTCTTCTTAGCCTTCACAATCACATGTCAATGACATTGATGTGAATCAATAAATCGAAAATCGTGCACATTTTTTAGCAAATTCTGCAAATGGACAACCCAAGCTAATATTGATTCTTCAGTGAACCCAAAAGCACAGAAAGCCTGAGTAAGTTGAAACTGCTTACTGAGTTGTAGTATGAAATTTCTGGCCTGGCTAGCCTTGAGATTCTGACCAGCCGTCCCAAATAATCACACAAAGTTTTATATTAATTACATGTTATTTGGCCTATGGCTCAGGCTTATTGCTAGCTAGCTCTCACATCTTAACCTATTTCTTTTAATCTGTGTCTTGCCATATGGCCCAATGAGTTACCTATTTCTGTACATACTGCTTCTTGGGTGGCTCAGTGTTTCTCCTGACTCCATCCTCAGGTTTCCCACTTGCTTCTAAGGTGCCTTACCACAGGCCAAAACAGTTTCTTTATTATCCAATGACATTCACTAAATACAGGAAGACATCACACATCACTGAGTAAACAGGGATCCTGGTGAAAGGTATCCTAAAATCAGTTTCTTTGGGAGTGCTCCAACCAGTGTTCACTTGAAAGCTCTAAACTGTGGGCTCCTAACTAAGTTTACCTGTGGACATCCTAACAATGGAGGAATCATTAGTGCCTGCCAAACTTTTATAAAGCCATCTCAGGAAGAAGTCATTAAAGCCTTGTGGTGGCTCAGGAAATGGATATTAAAGCCTTCTTTTGACTCAGGAAGTGGACATTAATGCCCTATGGTGGCTCAGGATGTGGACATTAAAGACCTCTGGAGGCTCAGGAAATGGACATTAAAGCCTCATGTTGTCTGAATTGTTTAATATATCTCAGAGTTTGAGTTTATTGAGGCTATTTATCTCCTTCTCTACCAAAAACTTTTCCTTCTCTTACATAAACACAGATTCAATCTTTCATGCTATTACATCTTATGCTTTTAGTCTTGCAAACTAAATTAAGGAATCTCTTCTCTATTCATGCACGGAAAGACCGTTTTGAGGACTGGCCCCCACGTAAGTTAAGACTTAATTGTATGTTTCAAGGCGCTTTTCCCTTTTCACCTCTTCCAGCAGTCTGAATCAACAGCCTTTCCTTTTGGTGAGATCACACTTAATATCACCTCACCCAGCTGGCAGAACATCTCATTCAATTTGCCCCAACGGTACAAGTCTGTACTGGAATAGCCAATTGCTACCATAAGGTATTGTTATTGCAACGTGAGACAGTCATTAAACTAAAGATAATTTACAGTTCTTATCACCGCAGAGGCTACGTGAAACTTTTTATGCTCTGCAATAAAAAAGAAGCGACAACACCCATAAATCTCAGTATATCATCTTGAAAACTTTGAGGTCGGGGATGGTATTATCTCCTCTCCCAATCATATCCTATGTGTACTTGTTCTAAAAAAAAAAAAATAGACAGAAAAGAAACATTTCAATACAAGCACCATAGGCACAAATGAGTGTGAAAAAATTCTTGGAGCACATGAGTTTTCTAAGATGGAGTCTCTCACTCACAGAGCCAGGGTTCTTTTCCTGATGCCCCGAGAAAACAAACTCAGTTGAAACACCTATATGTTGTGCTACATGTTAAGAAAAAGTTAAATTGGTGTAAGATTAAAATGTTATGGATCTGTGGATTTTTAAAACTCTTTAGGGGCCTGTCACCCATTTCCCAAATAAATACGTGAAGACTTATTCTTACTTATGAATGCCTGGCTCTAGCTTGGCTTGTTTCTAACCAGCTTTTCATACATTATCCCTGGTGTCTTGTCTCTTGGGCTGTTGCCTTTATATACCTTTCTTTCCTCCTTACTTCATTGCAGGTTGTGTAGCTTGTGGCCCCCGGTGCCCTCCTTTCTTCCACTCCTCCCTCTTCTTCTCTCTGCTTGCCCCACCCATTTCTCTCTCCTGCCTCGCTATTGGCTATTCAGCTTTTTACTAGACTAATCAGGTGTTTTAGGCAGGCAAAGTAGCAGAGCTTCACAGAGTTAAACAAATGCAACATAAAAAAAAAAATGCAGTACATCTTTGCATCATTAAACATTCTATAGCGTAAATGAATACAACACATCTTCAACTAGTCCAAGGGATAAAATGCTTATTGGGAAAGCATCAGGACTTTCCCCTTTAGATTTTGTGTGCTCACATAAAACTTGTTCATCGTGATGTAGACTTGTAGCCTCAGCACCAGTGGGTTGGGGCAGATATAACTTGGAGTACGGCTATGCATCATCCATTTTAGCCCAATCAGTGAGCTCTGGATTCAGTGAGAAAGTCTATGCCACAAATAAGGCAAAGAAGAGCAGACATATATGCACACACATGTCATACTACACATAGATACACACCACTCACATATACCACATACACACATATTGCATACACACACTACACTCATATACACACATGCTACATACACACACACAGGATACACATTACACACCCCATAGTACACACGCCAGACACATATCACACACAACACACACACATGCATATACACACATACTACACACACACTTCACACATATACCACACAGTTGCCCAAATCATAGTTGATACTAAAATAAAAATCCAGAGGCAGATACTTGGGGAAAGCAGAAAGATCAGAGAGACCGAGGAACAAACCACAGCCAGTTCTCATCTATCCAACTCCTTGGCCAAAAGGGTTGATCCTGTTTCCACTAATAGGAGAAGCAAATCTCAAGGCAAAATGGAAGGGGCAAACTTTGTCTCCTTTGGCCTTCTATACCTTCCTCTACCATGTCACTGCCTTGTTCAAACTTCCTAGTGCTGAGATTAAAGGTATGTACCACCACTGACTGGCTTTGCTTGGCCTTGAACTAATGGAGATCCAGACTGCCTCCCAAGTGCTAGAACTGAAACTGTATGGTTTACCACTCTCTGACCTCACTCTGTGGCTGGCTCTGTCTTCCTATTTTCAGGTAGACTTTATTTGATACAAAATATCACCACACATAGACATACACACACCACATACATATAAACAATTTACACACATACATACACATAACATATACCTATATACACTTAATGTACAGAGACCACATGCACCACACACATATACACAATCCACACACATACACACACATCATGCACCTGTACACACATAATGTAAAAAGACCAAACACACACATCACACCTATCAACACCATAAACATACATATCATACCACATATCTATCACACACTCACAACACAGCACACTCACACCAAAGCACACATCACACACCACAACACAGACACACACACAACACATATGCCACACAAACACACACACACACCACCAGACACATCACACAACACACACAACATACATTCACACCAAAGCACACATCACACACCATAACACACACACGACACACTACACTATTAACCACCCCCCCCCCCCCCCCCCCCCGCACACACACACACACAAACCACCACTCACCACATACCAATACTCTACCATGGAGCTAAATATCCAGTCCCTAGTCAAAACAATCTTGAAATAAAGAATAATGAAGTTGAAAATTCATCTAATTACTTAAAATATAATAATTGAAAATCCAATTCCTGGCATTTTAAAAGAAAGAGTTTTAAATTAAGAGTCAGAAAAATTGTGGCTGGAGAGCTATCATCCCTAACTACTTCCTTGGTAATTACTCTAGTCTTCAACCTGGTCCCCAGCTAGCTTGGGAGTATTTTGGACAAAATCATTAATACTTTCAGTCAGTTCTATAAAATCTTCTAAAAAAATCTTGAGTATAGTGCATTGTAGAAGACAGCATTTTATGTTAAAATATAAAACTCACTTTAGATATTCAAAGGCTACTAAAGTAGTCTAAGTTGTTTAATGGAAGGAAGGTAAACACCAGGAAAAGAGAAAAAAAGCTTCATAAGAATCGTTATTATAAAAGACAAAGTGAAAGGCTGGTTAGTGAACCAATCTGAGAAAATTAAGAAAATAATGTTTTAAAGAATCAAACAGGGATTTTATTTTTAGGACTATTTTAGCAAAAGAAATGCAAACTTTTTTTTCCTGAAAACTATTACTAAAAATAAAAAAAAAAAACCATAAAATAAAAACATTTCTTGTGCCAACAGAAAGCCTTGTTGCAATTAAGATTACAACACACTGAAAATTGTCCCACAGTGCAAAACAAACCCCATCAGATCAGGTGACTCTTTTTCAGAAACTGACAAGACGATCTTAAGAATCATATGGAGAATGTGAGGGGCCCAGAGCAATCAAACAATACCTTTTGTTCCTGCAGAGTTGGGTGGGTCACCATTCACCACTGAGCTATGCATCAGTCCTCAGTGGAAATACTCTTGCAAAAAAGAACAATGGAATTGGAAAATGCAGACCTGTTGATTTAAAAGTCTCTAATCATAGAAGTCAGCAGGAAAGCATTGAATTTCTAGGAATGGTTTTCCACACTTATGACCATTTGGTTTCCAAGAAAGGCAATGATGCTTAGAAAACTTCATATCTATGTGTAAAAGAATGTATTTCAATGCTTGTTTCAAACTACGCATGTAGGATAGTTACAATAAAAATAGAAAAGGCCAGGTGTTATCAAGGGTGTGGATGTGCTGAAACCCACAGCTATTGCTCCAGTAGCTGTAATGTAGTATGGCCCCTTTTGAAAAGTCTGAAAATGCCACCATGTTAAAATACTCTATCATATAACCTACCATGTTAATTTCTTGTGACTAATGTAAAGAAACACAACAAACCTTATTAAGTGATATATCTTTCTATTCTTGTTGCTGGCCTGTCAGAGCTGTGAAGTCAGTCGGTATCTCTGCTGCCAAGGGAGCAGGAAGGCTGAATGGTCCCCTTCCCTTTTTCAGGCTTGACTGGCTCTTGGCCTTTTTTCTCTATTTCAAAGTACAGCCTATTGCCTTCTCTGGCTGACTTTTGCTCTTCTTTCATCCCGTGTTTTACCTGCTTTAGGCCAACTAGGTGAATCACTATACTCTCCCAGTCAAGTTACTTTACAAAGAAGTTACATCTACAAATTTCCTTTGGAATATAAGAAATATAAGATAAAATTCACATTTTTTTTGAATTAGAACATAGATGTACTGGAAAGTTATTATTCAATTTGTCACACTAAGTGTCCCAGTTAGCTTTACTGACAATTTTTGGATATCTCAGATGAGGAATTGCCTAGATAAGACTGACCTGTGTCTGTGTCTGTGAGGGATTGTCTTAATTATGTGGCTGAGTAAGCCAAGAGTGATGGTGTGTGACAGTGTTTCTGGTTTGGCTCCTTCAGTGATAGATTGTGATCTGAATATAGTAATATAATAAGCCCTTGTCCTCTAAGTTGCTGTTGATTATGGTATTTTATCATAGAAGCAGAAAGGTAATTAATACATCTAGCAATTCCTTTCCTAGCTATGGATTCAAAAGAAAGGTAAACATGTCCACACAATGAATATGTAAATATTCACAGTCATGCCATTCATACTGTCCCCAAAGTAGAAACAATCAGAACACCCGTAAATAATAAACACATACTGAAATTATGATATGCTGTGGACCTGTCAACTTCTAATTTAATAACTCTTGAAAGCAGAATGCTCAGTAAATCAAGGCATTATTATTTGTACTAAACACATGAAGAATAATAAAATTGGTGTTAAATTTCTATAGTGAACACATTTACAAATATGGTTTCATTAACTATTCCATAGTGTGGCAAATCCAATTCTGTATTCATAGATAGGAAGAGGAGGGAGGAAGTATAAAATGGAGGAGGAGTACACACTGTGGAAACCAGGAAAAGAACAAGGAATACCTATGTTTTTGTGGCTTCCTCCTTTGTAACATTGAGGCTCTCAGCCTCTGAGTTAATGCTGTTCACATTCAGGGTGGGTCTTACAATTAAAATCTTTTTCTTTTTTTTTTTTTTTTGTAAAACTTTCACACAGACACAGCTAGAGATGTGATTACTAATCTTCTGGGTGCTTCTCAACCCAAGGAAATTGGTAATCAAGATTAAACTAGAGCACAGGTCCAACTCTCATCATCTTGACATCCACATACCTCCTCACTTGGAACATTCTAGCACCGGCCTCTAAAGGCTCGTGCTTATCTTCCAGTGCAAAATTCCTTCAGTCCATCTATAAGAATATTCCTAGTATGAGCAATTTCAACATTATTCAAAAGTCCAAGTTCAAAGTCACTCCTAAGACTCAAATCTAACTTAAAGCTGTGAACTCTTCTGAAATCATAAACTTTCAAAGAACAATAGCACAAAGTAAAGATTCCCATCCCAAAAGCGAGGTGTGAATGTGTAGAAAGGAACAGGGACTTGTGTAACAGCTCAGGAGATCAAGGTGCTCGAAGCCCGATGTTAGAGACTTTAATTCAGTCTCTGGAATTCACGTAAAGGTGGGAGGAAAGAATCAAGCCCATAAAATTGTCCTCTGACCTCTGTAGACACCCCCCCACACACAATAGTAATAATAGTAATAATAGTAATAATAACAATAAATAATATTTTAAATGAAAGAGAGGTGGGACCAAAGTGGAATACAGATCCAGCAGTGAAAATTAAGTTCTTCTGCCCCATATCTTCCGTGCAGGGCACATAGTAGCCTTACGTGAGTCCCTAAACATTAGATTACTCTACTTCGATGGCTTCACTGGTTGAAGCTCCCGCGGGCTCTGCTTCATGCCTGCATCTTTTAGTGTTTCTGGGATTTCTAACTCCTTAATGTCTTTTGCCCTCTAAGACCTTGCTTTGACCATGACCCTGGCACATATTACCTGGCCTCCAGTGTTTTCCTTTATAGAAAGGGTGGATGCCTCCATAACCTTGTTAGGATTTTGCACATATTTTGGCATGATTGTATATACCCGGTTATCTGGCGGTGGGTTTCTCTGGATGCAGGTGAACGGCGAAACAAGGCAGAAGGCAGCGGTAGGTAGATAGTCGGAGACTCTTATTTCTGTTTATATGTGGAAAAGAGTTTTATTGTCTGATGAATATGGTTATGATTAACAGAGAGGTTATGATTATAATAACAGAGAAGGCTAGAAGAAAGAGAAAAGGAAGAAGAAAGGAAGAGAGAGAAAGGAGAGAGCTCCCAAGAGAGCACAAAGGGAGAGAGAGAAGGAGATGCATGTGGAAACCTGTTTTAAATGGGGCTTGATGTCAGAGCTCAGAGGGCGTGGTTCTTAGAGACTAACACTTGTGACTCATTTCGCAAGTCGGAAAAACTAGTATTATGCAGATGACACCTAGGTCTGTCACTAGCTAGATCAATAGCTGAATCTCTCAGAGCATTCCTGCATTGGCCTTTTTATACCTAGTTTACATGGTTCTTCACAAGCAGGGAGCTTCTGAGCTTTCTTCTTCGGTCAATGTCTTTCAAATTAGATAAACATTTATGCATTTGAGTGTGCGCTATGTGTAGCACGGTCACCTGTTGTGTGCCTTGGAGCACATTTCATTTTGCTGTGACATAAAGAACTGACTCCTTAGGGGATGATTTTCTTCAGAAGCCACACCTTTCTGGAACCAACTTTGCCCACCTTCTTTTTCTAGGCAAATTATAAAATTGTAAAATATTTCTGCTCTTCCAATTTTATTACTTTTTTTAAAAGATTATAATATAGTTACATCATTTTCTCCTTTTCCCCCCTCTAATCCCTCCTATGTAACCCTTTTGCTTAATGAACTGGCCATCCTCATGAAGTCATTTTAAAAATAATGTGACATCAATAAAACTAATTTTTAAATCATGAGTACAGCAAACTTAAATGGACAAAATGCTAGAAAATCTTCCTACTTCAGCAACCCAATATTTTAGTTATTTATATTTTCATTGATTTATAAACCTCTAACTATATCATTTTTCAATCCAAGGGACATTGTATAAGATTTAAATTTTATCACATTTGTAGTGGCAGAATTAGAGCTACTACAAGGTCATCTCTCTAAATCATATATGTTGCATTTATAATCAATTCGATCATTTGTAATTTCAACTGTATTTCTTAGGAATGAGAGAGAGAGAGAGAGAGAGAGAGAGAGAGAGAGAGAGAGAGAGAGAGAGAGAGAGAGAGAGAACAGAATCACTTGTATCAGCCAGTTCCTCAAGTATTGGCTGTAATCATTAGGAAATTAATAAGACTTTTTCACCATTTATCAAGATACGCACATGAAGATGCAACAGCATAAAATAATTTAGATATATAGAGCAAGGGTAGAAGGGCCAGAGTTCTGTTCACGTCACTGAAGTTGAAACGGATGTGATGGAGACAGAAGTGATGTTTCAGAGAAGATAGAAATAAACAGACTGGCAAGAGTGGTCAACAGCAGCTCAGGCTGCTGGGGTTGGGAATTAACTCCCATGACCTTCTGTGCATGGAGATATCAAGAAATAGGAAATCTCATAGTCTCAACTGTTAAGAGATAGATCATTGTGAATAGTAAAATAACGGAACTAGGTGGATTATTTAATATTGATATAAACTTTCCAATTGCTCTTTCATATAATAATGTTTGTGAAATTCTAGGATCAGTGAGTGGCAGTGGAAGAAAGGACTGTAGGTCCCATGAGACACAAATGGAAGGAAGATAAATCACCACAATGAAGTACTGGATTGAACTTACAATTACCAAACTAGGAAAAATGTTAATTTTTCTACTGTGATTTAAAAACAGCTGCATTTGAAAAAGAAATAATATTTACAGAAGTATTACTTAAGAGAAACAATGAGCTGAAGGAGGGATCATCAGTGGACATAACATTTTCAAATATCTATGGGTGACATTAAGAATAAATAAGGCTGGAGTTAGAGTAACTAATGAGCTGAGTAGAGATATTTGGGCATAGTGCTCACCCCTTTAATCCCAAAAGTTGAGAGCCAGAGGCAGGTTGATCTCTGAGTTTGAGGCCTGGTTTACATAGAGTTTTCCAGGCTAGTCGATGACTATATATAGAGACCCTGCATCAAATTCACACACGTGTGCACATACACATGCAATATATATATATATATATGTATATACATACATATGCATATTGTGTATATATATTACAGAATATTGTAGTCAAATATATGCGTGGGGTGTCAGAGGTGAGGCATATTTAAAAAGTTACCTTTCGACAGAAATCTATCTAGAGCACATGAGATTAGCATATGCTGGTAACTGAATGCCAGTTCTACAAGATGACGAATCTCTTGCTGCATCTATTTCTTCTTCCTCTTGATTCTACTACAATAATACCAAATGAATAGAACGGTACAAATCTACACAGAAAAATGTGAAGGCTGTTAGTATATCAACTTATAATATTTCTACAGTCTTAGAAAAAATAGGGAATACAACTGAATAATGAAACAGTAGTTAACTCATAAGCTAAAAAAATATGTTATTATTATATTACTATTATTAATGTGACCTTAGTAAGTTGTAAATAATATACATTTAAAAATATTATTGTGGAAAAACAGCAGTAAGACCACAGGAGAGAAATCTATGTAAAGCCATGTTGAAGAGTCAATAAAGAGATCTCTACAAAAAGGAAACAATTAAGGATGAACATTTGAAGTCCTTAGATTTGGATGGGGCAGGAGACGCTTCTTCCACATACAAGGAAAAACAAATAGAAGCTGAAGATGGCATAGTGAATAGTAATCGGACTGAGAATCAGGCAGGTTGCAGACAAACTAGGAACCGGAAAAGAGTGGTGAAGGATTAAAGTTGCTTTTAAGGAAATGGGTAAAGAGACTAGAACAGGTAAATGACTGGGCAGTAGCAAGGCAGACTCAGTAAACGGTGGCATGGGTCCGGCTACAGGAATTTTCTTGTCCCGATTAGATGACATAGGAGTTAACCCAGCCTAGGAGAATGAGGCTCCATTAACATAGGTGACTATAGAAGACAAGAAATAATAATATACATGTTACTTGAAGGGAGCTCTGGACTGGAAGAGCAGTGAGACACAACATGCATGAAGTGGGCTAAGCCTGAGGCCAAGTGACTGGTCTGCTGTGCCTGGTAATGAATTTCCAGTTATATAATACAACGTGAAAACAAGATAAGGTACTAAAGATGCTGTCATAGTCAGAAGTAGCTCTTGAAATATCTACATTCTATTCTCTAGGAATGGAGAATGTCACATTACATGGCTAGAGAGACTTGGCAGATATAATTAAACTTACGGCTCTTAAGATAAGGAAATTACCCCGATTTAGGGGATTCACTTTCTTCACTTTATTCAGCACAGTCTTGGTCAGAGCAATAAGACAAAGCAAACAAGTAAAATGCATACAAACAAGAAAGAAAGAATCTTTATTTGGAGATGATATGATTCTATACACAAGTCTCTAAAGAGTCTGCTAGAAAACTCTTAGACTGAAAAACATTTTTATCAAAGTGTCAAATACAAAATTAAGAGAAAAATCAGTAGCCTTTTTATAAACTAATGTTAGACAAGCTGAGCAAGAAAATGGGAACAATCTCATTCACAATTGCCTGTAAACACCAAACCAACCAACCAACTAAAGAAACCAAACCTTCTAACAAACCTAACGTAGAAATCAAAATACTTGATTTCTGTACTGATAGTCTACAATGAAAAAATTAAAACTCTCATAGAAAATCAAAGAATACACTAGATGTCTCACACTCACTAAAAAAGTAAGGCTTTATCTCTCCTTCCCCTAACTTCTCTCAGATAGAACCCCAGGCTCTGCTCCTCCCAACTTCAAGTCCTCATTTTAAATCATATATACTATATATATTATATATTTGAGTATATATTATAAATTAAATTATACATATAATTTGATTTTAATTTTTTGAGATTTTCTTACATGTGTGCTGTATTCACATCATTTTCACAACATTGTTCACCTTCCATATACCTAATGAGTTCACTTAGTATTACTCCTGCATGTGTGCATGTGTGTGTGTGTGTGTTTCAGGCTTAAGGCTCCATTTGGGATTTGATAACTTCTTGAGGGCTCATCCCTTAAGAAGGCACATTGTCTCTCCCAACAGCCTTTGGATGCATGGCGAAGATATACATTGGGGGAAAATATAGCCTCTTTAACAAACAGTGCGAAGAAATGGATATCCAGCTACAGAAGGATGAAACTAGATCCTTTGCTTTTGCCCTGCACAAAATAAACTTCATGAACCAAAAACTGTAGCAAAGACTAGAAACTCTGAAATTGCTATAGACAAAGGCAAGGAAACACTTCAAGATATGGGCACATGAAAGGGCTTTCTGAACACCGCTCGTTGTCCAGAAAATAAGACCAACAATTGACAAATAAAACCTCATGAATTTGCAAATCTTCTGCACAGCAAAGTAATATTAATTGAGTCAAGATACAGCCTATGGAATAGAAGGAAAATCTTTGTTAGCTGCATATCTGACATAAGATTAAATAGCCACATATGCAAAGGACTAAAAACGGAGTAGAAAATCTAAACCACCCCGTAAATAAACAGGCTAACAAAATGAAGACATTAAGTTTACAGAAAGGGAAATATATAGTGTCATTAAGCATATGAAAAAATGTTCAATAATACTAGCCATCAGAGAAATTCAAGTCCAAACCTACATTGACAATTTCTCTTACTCTGATTATGAAGGCAGTCAATGAGAAGACAAAAACAAAAACAAACAAAAAAAAAAAAAACAAAACAAAAACCAAAACCAGTGTGGATGTGGACTTAAGGGGACATTTATACAGTGCTGTTATGTATATATGGAAGTTTCTTAAAAGTGGGAGAGAAAAGGGGGGAGAGAAGAAAATGAATGACTTCACCTTTACTCTTGGGTATTTATACAAGTCAGTATGCCACAGAGACATGGGCATGACAGTGCATCAGTGTTACAGCACTAGTCACAATAGGTAAGCTATCCATGTAGGTGTCTAACAACACAGAAGGAACAGGAAAATGTGTGTGTGTGTGTGTGTGTGTGTGGGTGTGTGTGTGTGTGGGTGAGAGAGAGAGAGAGAGAGAGAGAGAGAGAGAGAGAGAGAGAGAGAGAGAATGAGTGTGTGAGGGTGTGAGAAAGTGTTTGTGTGTGTGGTGTCAGTGTGTGTGAGTGAGTGTGTGTATGTGACAGTATGTGAGTGTGCACGTGAGTGTAAATGTGTGACAGTGTGAGAGTATGTTATGCGTGCATGACTGTGTGTGTGTGCACGCACTCTTGCACAGTAAATTTTTCAGGCATAAAAAAGAATAGTTATGTTATTTTTCAAGTACTCTTATTCAATTGGGGCAATTGTATTGAGAATTTTTTGTATTAAGCCAGTCTATCATGTTTTCTCTTATTTGTTTTTTCTCCATTTTATATAGTCACATACCATCATGGATGCATATATTAAAATAAAGCAAAAGTGAAATTGTCCAGGGGAAACAAAGGGTATAAAGGGAGAAGCAACAGCTGAAGAAGAGGGAAGGTAACAGAATGAGGGAGGACACCTTTAAATAGGAAAAATAGTCAGAATTATCTGGACAGACCCACAGAAGAACTGATAAGGCTTTCTTTTGTGAAGTGAAAGGGTGAAGGGGAAGCTATTGAAACAGAAATTTGAAGCATAAACCAGTCTGAACCTGTTGTCTGTAAGTAAAATGTGGGAAATGCTGGTATATCTGAATGCTGGTGCTGAGTGAAGCGTGCCCTGGCCAAGAACTGGTGAGAAAACAGGGCACATTTCTATAGCAACAGAGAACAGAGGTGTGCCGACACACTCCGTGAGGGAGGTTCATGATGGATCTTTTCATCCAAGGGAGGAATGCAGTCCTCTGCATGTATTTCTGAGTGACTGAAATGAAGAGATCCTAAGTTTTGTTTATTAATCATTTAGTGATTGTTACGGCAGCAGTAGGTAACCACTAATATATTGAAATGTGTATGGAAAAGATGAATATGCTCATCATTACTTATAACTGCAAATATACAGAACGTTTGCCATCACTTTACATGTAACATCTCCGAAGATATTTCTTCACTTCACAGAGCTGGACAGATTAGTCTGGGATTAAAATTTTCACTCTTCCATATTGGCAGTCTGAACCCTTCAGCATGGTAGAGATTTTTCTATTTGTATGCCACAAAGCAAAATGTGCTGATAAACAAGCATAAAATGTCAAAGAATAAATAAAAATATTATTAAAAATGCTGTAAAAATACAATAATGAAGCCGTTGATTTGTTTGCTAACTAAAAATAAAAGAGAAGCTGGAGAGATGACTCAGCAGAAGACAAGTTTGGTTTCCAGCACACATACTGAGCAGTTCACAACTACCTATACTTCCAGCCTCAGAGGATTTGCCTTCCACAGGCACCACATTCATGTGCACATATGCGCCTCCCTTCCACACATATGAATTAAAAATCTTAAATCTATAAAATAAATGTTAAAAATTTTAAAAAGCATTGTAAAAATTATGCTAACAAATAAATGATGTTTGGAGGCACATTATATCATTTCATATCATATTGCAGCATTGGGTATCATCTCTTGTCTGTGCAGTTTATGTGGGACATGCATGTTCAATGTCATTGGAATTTGGTGTGTGGATCTTCTAGTTGCTTGTACCAGCGAGCCCAATTATTATTTTCCACACTACTATTGACTTGAATAACCATGTTTCTTGGATTCTCAAGTATACCACTTCATAGGATATTTATATTTATCTAGAATTAAGTAAACTGGGGCAGAGTGTTTGGTTACAGAATATAGCAGTGTGTCTTACTAAGGGCAGCTTCTCTGTCACAGGAAGGCTATATTTAACTCACTCTTTGTTAATTGCTTTAATGTAGCTCTATAAACATTGATATTAATATCATTGGAAAGTTTTCTTTTTATAGGACTCAGGCCTTTCTTAAATAAAAAATCGCATTACCTCATTTTAAGAAAATAAACCGAATACTCCATCACCATGCAGAGAAATAGTTTGAAAGTTTAACATTTTAAAATGATGCATGTTCTCTCAATGTCTGAAATATGAAATGAATGTTTAAATTTTAGTGAAGATAATGCATTTCTACACTCACCTTCTCTTTGTATAAACCTGGTCAAAGATGGGGCACAAATCATGTTTGTGTAAACTCAATTCACTCACTAGTAGATGCCACAGATAAAGTGGGTCATTACAATTTCCAGAATACTTGGACTATTTATATTTATGTCTTTATACTCCTGATACCTAGACAATACAGATGAGTCAGCTTCTTTAAGGGTGTTTCTTTATTTGTAGAATGCAGGCGAAGTGTTTGAAGACGTTCAGAACCCATGCAGTGTATCTATTAAGTAACAATGACAGGAATTAGATATTAATGTTTCTTTAGAAAGGTAGATAGTGGCTTCGGCCACTACAATGAAATTCCATCCTTAGCGTAGAAGAAAATTGCAGTGATTCCTCCCCAACACTGAGGACATTTCCCCCACTGGTCTCATACCAAATCTTCTTACCATGTGTATGAATTACTTTCCTCTGTGCTATATGCAAATACCTACAAGAAAACCTTTAAGAGGGGAAGGCTTATTCTGCTTTATGGTTTGAAGAAATAAATTCCACCACACTGGGAAACTATGGTGGTAGAAACAGGCATTTAGTTAGCAGATTCTGTCTGCAGTCAGAATGCAGGAGGGAACCGAAGGCTTTGACATCACAAGGCATGTACCAAGGAACCCACCTCCTAAAGAAAGGCTTCACTTCTGAAAGTTCTAAAGCCTTCCCAAACAATGCCACCAGCTCAGGACCAAGTGTTGAAACACATGAGACTGTAAGAGATATTTTATATCCAAGACACACGCACCAACAATTACTATTTAGAATGATAAGTAAAACCTCAACTCAAGAAGGGGAAAATACTGTTTTCAAATGCCTAAAAACAAACAAACAAACAAACAAACAAACAAACAAACCCCTTTTATGTTATATATCCAGAAGAAAGCATTAGATATCATTATATTAACCTAAAGTTCCTATTATATGTACTTAACTTTTATTTTCATTTGAATTATCATAATCTTCTTAGATAGATATGGTGACCCAGTAGGGATCCAAATGCCATGGTTGACTTGCCAATAGCTCTCCAAAGAGGCTATTTGATATTGGCCTTATGTCTCCACTTCTTCAAAATTACCATTGGAGCTAAAGGCCACACATAAAACTCAGGTTAAAGAATTGGTGCTTAGAATATTAGCACTAATCCTGAGTGGGCACCATGGAGAGGGTATGATAGGACACAGATTTCTGCATCCTGCGCCACCCAGTTTCAGTGTGTTGAGGGTGAGGTCCAAAAATGTACATCTCCAGTGAGCCTCAAGGCAATGTCCATGGGGCTACTCAGAGGACCACATGTCAAAACCATTAGTCTGCAGAGTCTCCCATGTTTGATTCGGGAGTTTAGTCATGCTACAGCACGACTCTGGAGACCAGCAGAGAGGTCAAGCTTGTCTTCTGCAGAAAGTTTACTTGGTTATGCTGTGTTTGTCCCTTACAGCCTAAACCTGCTAATTGGGTAGAAGATTTGAACAATTTTTCACCACTACAGGATACCATCATCTGAATACTATAATCTAGTGACCAAGGCATTTCTACTATTACATTCATCGCGTCTTCCTTTTCCAAGTCTACAACAGATCTCTTAAAGGCAGCGCCTTTTTGACAACTTCTCTCGACAGCTAGTGATTTGCCTGACGTTCAAAACATACTCAACTTTAGAACGAGGAAGCAATATGATGTGATTATGTTGGTGGCTCCCTAAAAGACATGAAAACAGAAAGTATGTCTTTAAAAACTTAAACTCTCAGATTAAAGAAAAAATATATTGAAAAGTATCACATGAAATTAAAGAGATAAACCCCAATAAAGAAAATGCAGAAGTTAATTTTGGGTCATGAAATTACTTAATTAAAGACAGAACAGAGACAAGTAGTCCTTATTGAAATAGGTTTGGAAAATTCTTAGGAATTTTAGTTCAATATGAATTAATAGGGCAGCATGTCTTCTCAAACAACCTGTGCCCGCCGTTAGGTCCTATTTAGAATGGTTAAAGTAGCAGTGTTTTCTCCCTCCCTCCCTCCCTCCCTCCCTCCCTCCCTCCCTCCCTCCCTCCCTCCCTCCCTCCCTCCCTCCCTCCCTCCCTCCTCTCTCCCTCCCTTCCTCTCTTCTTTCTTCCCTTCTTTCTCTCTTTTTCTTTCTTTCTTTCTTTCTTTCTTTCTTTCTTTCTTTCTTTCTTTCTTTCTTTCTTTCTTTCTTTCTTTCTTTCTTTCTTTCTTTCTTTTTTAAAGAAAGGAGTGTAGCTGAGAGTTGGGGTTTTGTTCCAACAGCAAGCCAGAGTTCCTACAAAAAGCATGAAGTGTGGCCTTTCATCTGGTCCTGCTTTAATTTCACCGAGGGAAAGTTTCATTTATTCCTTCTTAGTTTAGGAACAGCAAACTTTTAAGCAGCTTCACTTTCCCTTTTGTAACTTAAAGAAAGATACCGTCGGACAGTCAGGTTCTCATTTACTGCTGGAAATAGACACCTTCTGTCCATGCCTCTTTAACCAGCTCCCAGTACTTCGAAATGGGTCTCTTTTGTACTTTAGCCTTTCTTAGGCAAGGGGATCACTGAAAGTGTGGTTTAAGTGAAAAGCACCTTCTTCCTAGACACTAATGTAGAGGTAATTTGTTACTGGAGAAAAGAAAGAAACTGATACATCTTTTAAGGAATAATAATTTTAAATGTAGTTAATTTTTTCATCACTGAAACTTACCGCAAAATTTCAGGGATTAAAGGATTATGTTGGCTCACAGTGAGAGGGTCATGGCTGCTGAGGCAGCTCAGTCTGTGGCACGTTTTCTCCAAACTTATTTTCTTTTTGTTCAGATTGGATATACTGCTTTTTTGCTGACTGAACTGCCCTGCCCCCCAATTATCTGGTCGTATTGAAGCATAATCATTTTTCCCCAAGCACCTAAAGTTAACCCTTTTATATTGGTTTTGAAATATTACCCCCCCCCCCAATATTCATGTGCAACTTGTCACAGCTACATCTTTATATTTTTTTTTCAGAACAGTTTTTATTTCCTTCGGTATTGTTTAAATCCAGCCTCATTTATTGAACATCTCAGTCTTTGAATCTCTGTGTTGAAGGCTCTCCCCCCTCAGGCATGGAAGGAGAATGTTTCCCTGTAGCTTATCAGTCAAGCCTCCTTACTTCAGTTGACTAGGACATGGCATGGCTGAGGTACAATGTATTTCTGAGATTTGGAGTAGGATTCTCAAACAGTTAATGATCAGAAGATTATGTTGTGCTGGATTTGTGTTGAGCTTTGTTCCTGTACACAGAGATGACAGGCAGGGCTAAGCACAGCAGAGAAAGTGGACATTGAATGGAAAGAGGATGACAATTTCTACGGAGGTGAAAGAGGAAGCCTTATTGGCCAGCCTCAGGGACTGGCCATACTTGCTTCTGTGTCTTGAGACATCTGTAAATTTGAAAGCTTTTATTCTTGTAATAAGCTCCTCTTTACTTGGAGCTAATTGAATTGAGATAGTTTCTTCTGAGCAAATAATTCCTTATTGAAATACAACCTTTCATTCTTGCGGTTATGTGAAAGTCTTAAAAACTGTTATCTACCCCTCTGATGTGCCTCCCACTGCTAACAAAAACAAATCCCCCCTCCCTAGCTTTGACTTCTTAAAAGGTATCAATTCTGCTTGAAGTATCCTTTTCAATTTTCTCCCTTTTATCAGTATACTCCTCTATTTGGTCATCATGGTTTACTTCAGAAATGTTATGTCTATTCTTCACTTTTTAATATATTTACTTTTTTAAGAATAACTGTGTACATGAAGTCATTATGTTTTTATGTAATACTACAGTGTTGATTAAATACTACTGAATAATAAAAGTTGAATGAATGCATTAATAAGTATCTATAAGACATATTTACATTTTAAGTATAACTTCCCTTATAAAGACTGTGTTGGTTAGTTTGTGTGTGTGTGTGCGTGTGTGTGTGTGTGTGTGTGTGTGTGTGTGTGTGTGTGTGTGTGTGTGTTTTAATTTGTCACAAGCTAGAATCCTCTGAGAGGAGGGAACCTCACTTGAGAAAATGTGTCCAGAAGACGAGGTTGTAGGCAGGTCTATGGGGCATTCTCTTGGTTTATGGTTGGTGTGGGAGAGCTCAGGGACTTGTATCTGATCCTATGTGGTGGAAGAAAGCAGGCTGTGGAAGTTAGAGCGAGTAAGCTGGCAGGCAGCCCTCCTCCATGGTTTCTGCTTCAGTTCCTGCCTGGAGCTCCTGCTCCAGCTCCCTTAGGTGATGGACTGTGGTGTGGAGAAGATGAAGGATAAACCCTTCCCTCCACATTGATTTTTGGTCATGGCATTTACCACAGCAATAGAAACTCTAAGAAGAATCCTTTCTATATTATTTTTAGCGTGAGCTCTGACTTTTCTTTATCATTGATATATAATTCAGTGACCAGCTAATTATCTGAACCCCTATATCTTAAATTTGTTTTCTGTTTTTTTTTTTTAACCCCCTTATTTTTAACCAGATGAGAAGATGCTGACTGCCAGGAAACATGCCATTGTCTTATTTTCTGTTTCCTTCTCTGTTTGGGAGGAAAAGTACATTGCTTAAAGGTGTTGATTATAATTATTCACAAACTATAATACTTAATTGGAGATGATGTCTTGTGTGGTTGTCTAGAACTGCTTCTGTACAAATAGCTATATTTATTTCAAAGAATATAGCCAAAAATATTATTGCTTATTGGCAAAACACAACAATGTTAACTCTATGCTATATCCGCTCTTTCTTTTTTTGTTCTTTGGTAGCAAGGTTTTAAATACTCAGTCCTTCTGTAATGCCAGTCTGGGTGGGAAAAAATAAACCAATAATTTGCCTTATTTTCTCATAGTTAAGCTTCTGATTCACTAGAAACACTGAAGACACAGTTGCTTCTTTGATTCATTCTCATTTGAGACTGTTCATGTGGGAACAAAATCCATCTTCTCTGTCAGATGCTGGCTTGGAATTTTAGAAATTTGGTTAGAATTGGGAACTGATTTGATAATGCGGTGAAAGGGCAAGAATTAATTAGAGAACAGAAATTATAGACAACGCTTTCGAATGAGAGAGAGAATTCCTTCACCTCAATCATCGCTGTGTTCTAAAATATAATGTGATATAGCATTACGTAACGTAGCATGATAAAACAGAACCAAATACACCAGAATAGGTTAAAACAAGCAGAATGGAAATGTCCAAGAGAAGGCACAGGAAATATATAGGTAGAGGCCCCCTCTTTTGAGTACTTGAGTCCCGTAAAAACAAAACCAGAAGCTATAATATATGCAAAGGACCTGAAGGGTTGAAAAAGAGAGAGAATGCAAAAATTGAAAAGTAAATAAAAAATAAGAATAAAGGAAAAAGAAAAAAGAAAATCTCTGACCTGACATTATGAGACAAGGACCTTCCAGAGAAGCCATTGTGTTTGTTTCTGTTAGCCGGCTACTGCACGGCTCGCAGCCTACCTACACTTACAGTAGGTTATTTCCCAGTGAGGCTTCCTTGGAGGAAACCATGTTTTCATTTATAACTAGCTATCAATTGGGAATTGCTTCTGGGTTAAGGCTGGGACATGCGTCTACTTTTCCTTTCAACTCTAGAACTGCATTTGACATCAGCCTGTGCAGGTCCGGACAATCAGTATACTCTTAAAACAGTAAATTTTGCTGTTAACTAGAGATAAGGAAAGTAAGGAATGTTTATTTTTAATAAAAATGAACATAATTTCATAGTTATATTAAGATAGAGCATATTGAATTTCTTTGAAAATATTTTTAGTTTTCAAGCAAATATATCTTAAAAATCAAGACGACTTCTATTGTAATTGCATCTTTGCAGGTGTGTTTGTGTGTGTTTGAGGGAGAGAGAGTAGAAGTGTATGTGCTGGTGTGTGTGTGTGTGTGTGTGTGTGTGTGTGTGTATGTGGGCATGTGCATGCATGCTTGTGTGTGTATGTGTATATATGTGTGTGTGCATGTGTGAATGTCTGTGTATGCGTCTGTGTGCATGCGTGCTTGTGTGTATGTGTGTGTACATGCATGTATGTGTATATATGTGTGTGTGTGCCTGTGTGTACATGTGTGTATGTATGTGTGTGCATGTGTATATATGTGTGTGCATGTGTGTACATGTGTGTATGTGTATATGTGTGTGTGCATGTGTGTGTGTTTATATGTGTGAGTGTGTACATGCGAGCATGTGTATGTGTGCATGTTTATGTATATGTGTGTGTGTGTGTGCATGTGTGTTTGTATGCATGTAGAGGTTAGAGTTTTCCACTGGCCTAGAATTCACATGAAGTCTAGTTGGCTAGCCAGTATGCCCCACAATACGCCGATCTTCATCTCCCCAGTACAGGGATTCCAAGTGTATGCTGTCATACATTTACATGTGGGCTCTAGGCTCAATCTCAGACCTGTATACTTCAAGACCAAGCACTTTAACCATCGAACTGTCTTACCAGACTTTATATCTAATTTTTAGTGAAAAAATTTCTGTTAATAATTATCCATACATAGTAATTTATCCTAATTTATAGGGAATATTAGTGTTCAAGTAACACTTGAGAAAATTTTGGCCCAATAACCTTCCCCATTTTTAAATGTTTATTAGTTTTTTAAAGGTGACTAGACACTTCAAAACCACCTTCCTCTGGTCTAAGTGAAAGGATTCCAGGGGACTAGAGTTTGGATTCTGTCACACTGATATTGTAACTGTAGCAACTACATGCTGATGAACCACCTTCTACCAGAAATGTGTCTAAAAAATCTCAGTAGGTTCCAGCAGCTTGGTAAGCCAAAGGGGAACATATTTCAAATTAATTGTTCCCATTTTTATGATAAAAAAAAAATCAGCCAGTCTCCTCTTGTGTTATTGTGTCAGTAATGAAACCACACATTTAACTGACAAGTGACAGTCCCTTGCTGTTCTGTTTCCTTTGCTATTCATTACTTTGTCAGTGGGTGTCCACTGCCAAGGATGCTGATGTTGGGAGATGTTGGGAGGGAGGCAGTGGGAAGCCGGTCAGTTCTGCCTGCAGTTAGGACAGGAGTTCCTTACTTTCCTTGACCATGTTCTGGTTGTTTTGTTTTAACATTAAGAAATTGAATTATGTTTTTTTTTTAATCTGCTAGAATATTTGCTTCCTGTGGAATTCATACTATAAAATTATTATAGATTCTTTTGTGAAATAATTTGCCTGTATTGTAAATAATTGGTCAAAACGAAAGACTAGGAGAATGTCTTCCAGCAGAGCTGAGGTAGGGAAACTGAGTAGGGCTCAGACACTACTTGCTTTTATCCTCTAGGGAAGGTACCTACTGAGCAACAGTATTCTCTACATCTTGCTTCTGATTTTTTTAATGTAAAAAGTCAAACTCTAGACATCAGAGCTCTAAAAGATGCATTTTACGCTTGTCCTAGTTTAGGATGCTGTTTTAGGATGTGGTTTAAATGGTACACACATACTTTTTATCCCTCTGAAGGCTGGAAGTCCAAGAGCAAAGTGGTCTGTGCACCGGCATCAGGAGTTGCTTTCTTGCTGTATCTTCACGTGATTGAGACCATCGACTGAATGAGATGGACACAGATACAAGAGGGGGGAGGTGGGGGGGGGGGGGAGAGGGGACAAGGGAGTCCACATTCTTGTCTTTTCTTGTAAGGGTCATCATTTTACTTGATGACTCACCATTACAGCCTAATAGGCAGATACACTCAATTCACAGGGCCCGTCAACTTGTAGGACCCAGCCTTTACCGGCCATGGTGGACCCTAAATCACAGCTTGATCAGTTGGAGGATTAGGCCCCTCTATCTTCTACTCTACATTTTTCTTTCTTTTTCTTCTCTTAAACAAAGAGTACATTTCTAATGCCCACACTGAATTTGGTACCTGTTCCTGGTAAACAAATAAATACAGAATGTAAGCTTTTTCAAACCGTGTAACACCGATTTCCCCTCCAACAATGTACATTACCCAGTGAATTACAAATTTCAAAAATATGTAAACTTGTCAGAGAGCTGAGTGAATACAGTAATTGTTGTGTTTTTTAAATGGCAGGAGAGTGACTTTGTTGGGTTCATGCCTGCATATCCCACAGCAGTTAAGAGACAAAGATGTCAGTGCTCAGTGGAGAGTTTTATTTGGAGAGAGTGAAGGGGAGGGGTTACTCTTAAAGGGGACTCTGTAGGGTGGCATTGTCAGGATGTTGTTGGGCAGGCCAGGGCTAACATTCCTCTCTTTTGATTATTATCAAAAAACTGCTTCCTGTTGAGAAGGAGAAAAGTGGGAGGAAGAAGTTGGGAGTTGGGTCACGCACAGTGGGAGGTGTGAGTGAAGAAGCATTCCATTAGCCAACATCTTGGAGATTTCTTGAGGGAATTGAGAAGGTAGGTTGAAGCAGTGAAGTCCCAGGAGACTGGCAAGATGGCAAGAGTACCTGAACTGCCTTCACATCTGCTGTTTCTCTAGAGGTGGGAAATGCCTCTATCAATCCTGTAAAAGTGTCAACAAATTAGGAGATAATGGAGTTTCTGTAGGTTGTCATGTGGGTGAAGTTAATTTGTATTCACGCAGTTGGTTGTGCAGTGGCTGGTGGCCTATCTTGAGATCCCTCAGGGTTTGGCTTTGGCATTAATCTGGCAGGAGGGATAGATCTGTGCAGGAACATGCAAGTGTCTGTAAAGCAACTGAAACAGATTTATAGCTTGGTGTCTTAGCAAAAGGCTATGGCTTTGGATTGAAAGGATCCGAGCATTTCTCCTAGGGCCTGATTTCAGCCTAATGAAACACACCTTTAAGTCTGTAACCAGAAGAAGCAACAATTTGGCTATAGCCGTGTGGAAGGATCTGGTTGTCTGATGCTGCCAAGCTTACAAAGTTATAGCTATCCTAGTCATCAGTACTATCAGAGACCAGAGAAAGATAAATTATGCCTGACTGCAGACCAATCAGCTTCTGAATCTATTGAAAAATGACAAAGCCCATCTATACCCAGTTAACAATACCCAGGTCTCCATCGCATTCGAGGAAGAAGTATCAGAACAGCACCAACCTTCATTCACCAGACCAATAAGCTGAGAGATTTTTCCATGAAGAGAAACATGCAGAAGACCGACCTTACTTCACTTAGACAAAAGGGGTGCAGTCAATTGTCCAGTGTTCTGCTTCTTGTCCACAGTCTGGGTTGGGTTCTGGTGGCATGTCACCTTGGGACATCTTTCACAAAGATTAGCAACTGCCACAATCCAGGTGGAGACATGTGGTTCCTCATAATCTTATTCAGAGGCATTGGGTCCCTGCTAGAATATGGGAGTCTCTGTCTGGTATAACAAACTTTTTGATTAACATTTTAAATGCCATATTCTGCTGTTCTTGATTCAGTGAGCTCCCCAGAGGTCCAGCCAGCCATCACTGTGGGAATTTTTCTCATAATCCCTATCCCTGTGCTCATACAGATTCTCCTCCCCTGCTCTCAGCTGGACCAGGAGCTTGGTCCAGTGCTCAGCCATGGATCTCTGCCTCCATCTCTATTCATTGTTGGATGTAGGTTCTATGATGACACTTAGAGTGGTTATTCATTTGATTATAGAGGAATTCCTGTTTAGGCAACCCATACACTATTGGTTCGAGACCTACCCAGGGTACATCCTGTGAGTTCTTGGAAGTTTCCCTAGCAACTGGTCCCTTTCCAACCCCACATTGGCTTCCTCTATCAAGATATAGATATCTGTCCCCCCCCCCCCCCCCTTTGTTGCTCCTCTCACTCGACCATCTCCTTCTCTCATGATTTGTTCCCACCTCTTCTTGGTTGCAACCCATTATGATCCCAATTAGCTAAGGTGATCTTCTCTATTTTCTCTTTTTAGGGGAATCTCTGGATGTCTCTCTTAAGTTCCTTCTGATCTCATGCTGTTCAGGAGTTTTGGTTTGCAGCTTGGTTATTTTTTGCTTTTTGTCTAAAATCCATTTATGAGTGAGTTCATCCCATGCCTGTCTGTCTGGGCTTGTGATACATTGCTGGGGAGGATACTCTCCAAATCCATTTATTTGCCTGCAAATTTTAGGATGCCATTTTTTTTTTCTGCTCCATGGTATAGATGTACCACAGTTTGTTAATCCATTCTTCAGTTGAGGTACATCAAGATTGTTACCAGATTCTTCTTTTTATGAATAATGCTGCTATGAATGTAATTGAGCTAATGTCTTTGGGTATATGCCCAATAGTGGTATAGCTGGATCCTTGAGGAGACTGATTCCCAGTTTTCTAAGGAAGCGCTATACTGCATTCCAGAGTGGCTGTACAAGTTTACATTCCTACCAACAATGGAGGGGTGTTCCCCTTGTTCTGCATCCTCTCCAGCATAGACTGTCGTATGTTTGTTTAATCTTAGCCATTTTGACAGGTGGTATCTCAAAGTTGTTTTGATTTGCATTTCTCTGATGGCTAAAGATTTTGAGCAATTTCTTAAGTGCCTTTCAGCCATTTGTAATTCTTCTGTTGAGAATTCCCATTTTAGCTCTGAACCCCAATTTTTTTTTATTAGGTTATGTTTTTGAGCTAGAATTTCTTGAATCCTCTATATATTTTAAAGATCAGTCCTCTGTCAGATGTAGGGTTGGTGAAGATCTTTTCTGATCCTGTAGGCTGTCATTTTGTTTTATTGACTGTGACCTTTGCCTTAGAGAAGCTTCTCAGTTTCAGGAGATCCCATTTATTGGTTGTTGTTCTTAGTGTCTGTGCTACTGGTGTTATATTTAGGAAGTGGTCTGTTGAAATAAAGTTTCTGGTCTGGCTAGCCAGAGGTTCAGACCCACAGACCTGCCATCCTAGAGTCCCAGACCGCTTAGCCACCCACCACTGCCTCAGCCCCCCAAAATGACTCAGACACTTATATTAAGTTCATGCTGTTTGGCCAATGACTTAGGCACATTGCTAGCTAGTTCCTTCATCTTAACCCATTTTCATTAATCTGTCCTGATATGTGGCCGGTGGCTCACCTGTGTTTCTTATATGTTTCTTCTTTGGGGGTCTGGCTCAATCTGTCTGTGACTCTGGTCTCCTCTTACCTATCCTCTTATTTCCCCACCTACTTTTTCTTCAGTGCCTGCCATGACCAAAACAGTCCTTTGTTTAAAGAATGATATTCACAGCATACAGAAAGACATTTCCACATCAGTGGTCACCTATGTCAATGTGTTGGAAGGCATTTTCCACTTTCCTTTCTATCAAGTTCAGTGTAGCTGGCTTTATGTTAGGGTCTTTGATCCACTTGAATTTGAATTTTGTGTGGGGTGATAGCTTTGGATCTATTTTCATTCTTCTACATACCACTATCCAGTTATGTCAATACCATTTGTCGAAGATACTGTCCATTTTCCACTGATTATTTTTGGCCTCTTTGTCAAAAATCAGGTGTGCATAGGTGTGTGGGTTAATGTTGGGGAATTCAATTCGATTTTTATTGACCCACGCGTCTGTTTTTATGCCAGTCAGTCTGTTTTTATTACCGTAGCTCTATAGTACAGCTTGAAGTCAGGGATGATGATTCCTCCTGACATTCTTTTATTGATCAGGATTGTTTTGTCAATCCTGGGTTTCTTGTTATTTCGAATGAAGTTGAGTATTGTTCTTTCAAGGTCTGTAAAAAAACTGTGCTGGGATTTTTATGGGAAATGCATTGAATCTGTAGATTGTTTTTGGTAAAATTGCCGTTTTTACTATGTTGATCCAACCAAAACCTTAAATGTTATAAAAACTGAAAACTAATATGAACGAAGATCTATTTGCCTCTTTCATTAGCCCTACAATAATAGGTCTTCCTATTGCCACTCTTATTATACTTCCATCCATACTCCTTATCTCATCAAAACGTATCTCAACAAATTGCCTACTCACCTTTCAACAATGACTAATAAAACTTATTATTAAACAAATAATGCTAATTCATTCACCAAAAGGACAAACATGATCCCTTATATTAGTAACCTTTATCATATTTATTGGATCTACAAATCTTCTAGGACTTCTTCCACACACATTCATACCCACAACTCAGTTATCACTATGAGCAGGGGCAGTGATTCTAGGCTTCCACCATAAAATAAAATCCTCATTAACCCCTTTTTTTTTTACCTTAAGAAACACTCATGCCCCAATTCCAACACTTACCATCATTGAAACCATCAGTCTTTTCATTCAAGCCATAGCAGAGCAGTCCGACTTACAGCCAACATCATTGCAGGCCAGCTCCTAATTCACCTCATCAGAGGAGCCACACTGGTCTTCACCTCTATCAGCTTTTCCACTGCTATTATTACATTTATAATCCTAACTCTACTCACAACCCTCAAATTTACTGTAGCCTTTATTTAAGCCTATGTATTCACTCTTCTGGTTAGCCTCTACTTCCGTGACATTACATAATGACCCACCAAACTCATGCCTATCACATAGTCAATCCAAGCCCATGACCTCTCACAGGAGTACTGTCAGCCTTACTTCTTACCTCTGGTTTAGTAATCTGATTTCACTATAATTCAATTATTTAAAAATCACTAGGCCTGCTTACTAATTTCCTTACAATATACCAGTGATGATGTGATGTAGTCTGAGAAGGACCATACCAAGGTCATCATACTCTAATTGTACAAAAGGGGCTTCACTATGGAATAATCCTATTTTTACTGTTATTTCAGAAATTTTCTTCTTTGCAGGATTTTGCACTTTTTACCTCTCAAGCCTAGTACCAACCCATGATCCTGGGGGATGCTGACCACCAACAGAAATTACTCCCATTAATCCCTTCGATGTTCTTCTTCTAAATATATCAGTACTCTTAGCACCAGGAGCATCGATCACATGAGCCCATCACAGCCTAATAGAAGGAAAAAAACAATAAAAACAAAACACAAATTAAGCCTTCCTAATCATCATACTTGGCATGCACTTTACAATTCTCCAAGCTTCAGACTATTTTGAAACACCATTCTCTATCTCAGATAGAATCTATGGATCTACATTCTTTATAGCAACTGGCTTTCATGGCCTTCATGTAATTACTGGCTCTACCTTTCGCTCAGTCTGCTTATTCAGGACCATGGGAGATCGTTCCATTTTCTGATATCCTCTTAATTTCCTTCTTCAGCAACTTAGAGTTTTTGTCAAACAGGTCTGCTACTTCTTTGGTTAGAGTTACAAGCTATATATTTCTATTTGGAGCTATTATAAAGGGTGATGTTTCTTTTATTTCTTTTTCAGCCCTTTTATCTTTAGTATATAAGAAGGCTATTCACTTTTTTGAGTTAACCTTGTACCCTGCTACATTGCTGAAGGTGTTTATCAGCTGTAGGAGTTCCTTGGAAGAATTGGGGGGGGGTCACTTATGTATACCATCATATCATCTGCAAATATAGTTTGAATTCTTCCTTTCCAATTTGTATCCCCTTAATCTCCTTTTGTCCTCTTATTGCTTTAGCTAAATCTTAGAGAACAATATTGAAAAAATAAGGAAAGGACAGATTTGTCTTGTTCCTGACTTTAGTGTGATTGCTTTGAGTGTTTCTCCATTTAGTTTGATGTTGGCTGTCAGCTTGCTGTATATTATATTTATGTATTTTCCCTGTATTCCTGATCTATCCAGAATTTTATATAAAGGGGTGTTGGATTTTTGTCAAAGGCTTTTTCAGCATCTAATGACATGCTCATGTGGTTTTTTTCCTCTTTCAGGTTGTTTATATAATGGATGGCATTCACAGTTTTTCATATGTTGAACCATCCCTGCATCTCTGGGATGAAGTCTACTTGATCGTGGGGAATGATTTTTTTGATATGTTGTTGAATTCAGTGTACCAGAATTTTATTGGATATTTTTGCATCAATGTTCATGAGGGAGATTGGTTCATAATTCTCTTTCTTTGTTACATCTTTGAGTGGCTTGGATTTGAGGGTGATTGAGGCCTCATAAAAAGAGTTTGGCAGTGTTCCTTCAGTTTCTACTTTATGGAACAATTTGAGGAGTATTAGTAATAGTTCTTCTTTGAATGTCTGGTAGAATTCTGAACTGATACCATCTGGTCCTGGGTTTGTTTTACTTGGAATACTTTTAACAATAGCTTCAATTTCCTTTGGAATTATATGCCTGTATAGATATTTAATCTGATCTTCGTTTAATTTTGGTAAGTGCTACCTGTCCAGAAATATGTGGTCAGTTTTAAGGAAAATTCCATGGGGTTCTGAGAAATATGTATATTCCTTTGTGTTTGGGTAAAAGATTCTGTATATTTCTATTAAGTCCCTTTGGATCACAACATCTATTAAATCCCTTATTTCTCTGTTGAGTTTCTGTCTTGTTGACATATCCAAAGGTGAAAGTGGGGTATTAAAGTCTCCCATTATTAGTGTGTGGGGTTTGTTGTGAGGTTTACGCTTTAGTATTGTTTCTTTTACATATGTAGGTGCCTTTGTGTTGAGGGCATAAATATTTAGGATTGAGACTTCTTTGTTGATTTTTCCTGAAGTGAATAAATAATGAGCTTCCTGGTCTCTTGATTGATTTTAGTTTAAAGTCAATTTTATTAGATATTAGGATGGCTACACCAGCTTGATTCTTTGCACCATTTGATTGGAAAGTCTTTCTCTAACTCTTAACTCTGAGCCTGTGTCTGTCTTTGAAGTTGAGGTGTGCTTCTTGTATGCAGCAGAAGGATGGCTTCTGTTTTTGTATCCATTGTGTTAGGATGTGTCTTTTTATAGGTGAATTGAGTTCATTGATATTAAGGGATATTAATGACCAATGATTGTTATTTCTTGTTATTTTTGGTGATAGCTTTTGTGTATCCCTTTCTTTATTTTTTCCTCCCTATGGGATTATTGATTATTTCTGGTTTCCTTAGGTTGGAGTTTTCTCTCCAGTATTTTTTGTAGGGCTGGATTTATGGATAGGTATTGTTTAAATCTGGTTTTGTTATGAAATATATTGTTTACTCCATCTATGGTGATTGATAGTTTTGTTAGGTATAGTAGTCTGTGTTGGCAGCCATGTTCTTTTAGTGTCTGTATAACATGTGACCAGGACCATCTTGCTTTCATTATTTCTGTTGAATATTCAGGTGTTATTCTGATGGGTCTGCTTTTTTAGGTAATTAGGCCTTTTTCCTTTGCAGCTCTTAGTATTTTTCTTTGTTTTATATGTTTAGTGGCTTGATTATTATGTGGTAAGCAAACTTTGGGGGGGCATTTAGTATATTTGATGTTCTGTAAGCTTCTTTTATCTTTATAGGCATTTTCTCTTCTCTAGGTAGGGAAAGCTTTCTTCTATGATTTTGTTAAACTGGTATTCTTCTCTTTCTTCAATTCCAATTATTCTTAGGTTTTGTCTTTTTATGTTGTCCCAAATTTCCTGGACATTTGTGTTATTACTTTTTGGTTTTAGTGTTTTCTTTAACTGACATTTCTATTTCCACTACTAAATCTTCCACTTTAGAGATTCTCTCCTCCATCTCTTGCATTCTGTTGGCTATGCTTCCGTCTGTTGCTCCAGTTCATTTCTTCAGATTTTCTGTTTCCAACTTTGCCTTCTTTATTGTTTCTATCTCCATTTTTAATTCCTGGAATGCTTCCTTCACCTGTTTGTTTCCTTTTTCTCAGTTTTCTTTATTTTCTTTTGGGGATTTGTTCATCTCTTCCAATTTCTCCCTAGTATTTTCTTCTATTTCTTTAAGGGAGTTTTTTAAATTCTCTTTTAACGTTTCTTATATCTCCATAAAGGTGTTTTTAAGCTCATTTCCTTCTGTTTCCCCTTCATTGTTATGCTCAGGTCTCAATGTTATAGAACCATGAAGTTCTTCCAGTGGTGTCATGTTCTTTATAATGTTATATGTATTCTTGCACTGGCATCTGCCCATTGCTTTCTCGGTTCATTCTTAGCTGTTCTTGGTCAGCTCTTAGCTAGTTCTGGGCATTGGAACTGCTCTTAGTTGGCTCTAGATCAAGAAGGTATGTGTCTTCAGTTGTCATAGGGGTCTTTCTTAGTTGGCTCTTACTTAGCTCTTAGTTGTCTCTTAGTCAGCTTTCAGTCAGCTGTGGACCAGGAGACTTCTGGGTCTCTAGTTGTTGGAGTGTGATGAAGCAGATTGCAGTCTGGGTGTGGTTTGGCCTGTGGGATATCCTTCCAGCTATGCTTTTCTGGGGATTGGGATTGGGGGGCTCTCCCAACTTTCCTTGGTTTAGAGCAGAGCTGAGTGTGGTTGGGATGCTGGGGGCTGTGTCCTCAGGCCAGAGTTTGGAGGTTACAGTCTCTGCTTGGCCTGAAGGTTAGGGTACCACTTACCACTGTGTCATCTGTGGACCTGTCGTCGGGGTCTCCAGTTGTCTTACTCTCTTCTCTTAACCAGAGGCCATCATGTGCAAACCGTGATGCCTCGCATCAAGCTGCTAGCCACCTGATCTGTATTCCTACTTGACTCCCTGCAAGCACCAGATGTGATAGTTTCCTGGTCTCAGCTGCGTTCAGTGTTCAGATTCATTTCCTTTCTGCCCAAGGGAGTCCAGATTTTTCTAGGGAAGTGATATCTGCATCTACTACCATTTTTTAAGGACCTGTAGTTTGATTTTGAGTACAACCAGATTATAATTCTGAATAATTTATATATAAATAATAATTTTTAAAGACCATATAATATATCTTTTTCATTCTGCATAAAGAAGATCAGGTGTCTTATCTTATTGCAGAAGTATTTTAGTTAATACATCTATCAAACAACAACTCTGGGTCCAGTTTCCTAATATGTCAATGGGCATTATAGGTAGCCACTTTGTCCCCAGTGCCATGAGTTTACTTTTGGCTCAGCATTTATTTCAACCAATTATAGACAAGGAGCAAAGCACAACATATTCTATTCTGTAACTACTTCTGGCTGACCCTGGGGCATTGCTATCAGGACCCAAAAAGCCTGAAAGGCTAGTCAAAGGCTGATAAATGGGGCATTTGTCAGAAGCATGTGGTTATCTGACCCAGCTGTAGAGACAGGGAACAATCACATAAGCTTTCAGCAAGTCCAGAGCTTGTAGTAATTTGGAGCAGGTTGCAGCCAGCAACTGGTGCTTGGAAGTATCTGCTAGCCAAGTGGAAATATGTTGAGACAAGTTTAAGCTTGCAGCAGAAGTTAAAATTTATGAACTTATTTGGAACTTTTAGGCCCATAGTCTTAGTAATTGAGAAGGGGAAGAGTTCTAAGAGTAGGGCAGAGAAAAGTACCATCCTTAGGAATAGACAGGTGGAGAAAACGCAAGGTGTACTGCTGTACTTATCTGGAGTCCTTTTGATCTCTATGAATTGTATTCAAGTTTGGTGACTTCTTCTGATCATCTGAAGCTTATATGAATTAGTATTTCACAAAATAACATAAAAGTTTTAGATATATTAGTATTACCAATCCATATTGAAAAACATATTGTAGAAAAAACGGGGAATGGGGATCTATTAAACAGCAGGAGTAGACTCATACCTTCAAGTCCTAGCTAATACTACAAAATTGGGTTAAAAGAATGTACATTTTTCTTTTATCCAGAGAGCCAGTTATAGATTGGACAGAGATGTCTTTGGCCTGATGAGAAGCACCTTTAAGTTTATATTTAGAAGACAACCAAAGATAATCTAAAATTTTGAGTTTGTGACTCAAACAGTATCAAAATGTTCACACAGACCATGCCTCAATTTTTCAGTAGTTATATACACATATACAGAGAGTTTAATCCAAGTTGCATACATATGCATGCAGAATTAAAGCTAGCTTTCATTCACTTATATAGGTTTAAATCCAAGTTACATGATATATACATAAGGATATATTAAACAGCAGTTGAGTAAATAAAAAGGGAGAGCCAGTGTGTGCTGAGTGAGACAAAGCTGGCTTCTCCATCTCGGATTACTCACATATTGTAGCAGATACACAGGACATTTAAAGAAACAGTAGAAAGAAATAATGAGGTCTTTGGATAAAGAGAAAAGAAAAAAATGATGAATTCTTTCTGGGTTTTCCAACTGTGAAGTTGTCTGTGAGTGAGAAAGCAAATTTATTACAGGTGGAAGACTGCAGATGGGTCTCAGGTGGAGCAGGTGGATGAGGTAGGTCCTTGTGTAAACTGGATACCTTTGGCAGGCCTGTCAGGGTATGCCATTAAACAAATATGCCACATATAACAGTTAGTGCAAGAGGTTTTGAGGGAAAGCAAAAGAATAATAGAGTGAAAGACTTCATCAGAACTGGGTCTTGGGAGGGGCAGGCCACGACCTCATCAAAGATGGCGATGACATCAAATGACCTGCCTTTGACCTGTCAAGATGGTGGCTGCCCATATGTTAGACCTCATTAAATAAGGTGGTGAATCTATATGACCTCTGTCTTTGACCTTAGACAAGATGGCACTCGCCTACATGGTCAAGTACTTTTTTTCCTTCCGAGATACATAGAACACATAAACTCAAACATTCAAAAATCATCCAGAAACACAGGCATGTGGTCACCTTAGTCACACATTTCCACCCATATGTACAAAATAAACTTTTTAATAGTATAATAGACAAAACTTCCTCAGAAACTGTCAACTGACCAACATAAAAATAAGAAAATAAGAATTTATAGTATAAAAAATGAGCTGCAGTACTGCAGGCATAAACTGAGAGACAGCAAAGTGGGTGAAAGCCAATAGGAGCGGAAGATAAGGGAGGCATCCAGCAGGCTACAGCCCAAGCAACAAACCTCCCAGGCTTCTTGGAGAGGGGCAAACAGAACAGACAAGCAGAATAGAAAAGGAGAAGGACAGGATTTCATAGTCCAAAAATCATTGGATCTGCTGGATTGCTGGCAGAAGTTGTAAAGATAAGGGGTAATGGGACCAAGTCTTACTGTAAAGATGGATGAGTTAAGCCCTTAAGTCGGGTTCTAGATATGATGGTAGGAGCATTTTCCGTGAGTGAGATAGAGAAATATCCAATAGACTGAACTCTAGCATTCCAGAAGTTCAGCAAGGACTAACAAGGTGGCACAGGATAGCTAGTAGGTCATTACCCGAAAGTCCAGTAGCCATGGGGTACTGAACAGGCACAAGCTGTCCCATATGTCCTAATGCAGGAACAGGGGCCTGGAGCTCTTTGGCTAAGAGACATGTGGTAACCTAGTACTGGGAGTGGGGCTGAGAGCCAAGAAACTGTGGTCTAGACAAATTCTTACTCATGGGAAATGACCAGAAGAGGAGAAGGATGCTTACTAATTATGCTGGCGTTAGATCAAGTGAATGTTGAAGGGTTCAGGGGATCCCAGTGTTTCTCAGACCGACAGCAGAAGAGTGTGCCAGGAGGGCCTTTGCTGAGCATGGCACCAAATGTTCTATTTTAAAAACTGTGAGAAAGAGAACTTGGTGGGTTTGAGCCAGAGTGTCCCATGGTGGGTAAAAGACAGAGAGGCCATGTAGACAGCACACAGCAGAGAGAGAGAGAGAACAACAGGGGAGGATTTTTTCCTAAAATGACTTCACATAGGATGATGTCAGGATGCTGGGGAAGCTGGTGTCTTTCAGGTCAAGGAGACATGAGACATAGACTTTTCATTATGGAAGATAATGGTAAAAAGAAAGGTAAGGAGTTAGCCACAATTCTGACTGTGTTGGTAGTGCTTCATTCCAGCCAGTGTGACAGACACAAAGGAAGCCTTGTGAGAGTTTACAGAACCTTCACAGCTTCCTTTTTATTTATACCTAGCTTAAAAAAAATGATTGGATAGGATGTGAGAGTGTCACACTCAAGTCACAGGTGAGAAAACTGGTGCTGCTAGTTAAAAGTGGCATGGGAGAGTCAACTCCAAACCAAACCAAACCAAATCAAACACCATTTCTCCAGGCTGCAGGCAAAAAACCAGGCATTGTCTATTCTGATTTGTCTGGAGCATGTCTCCCTATATGGGAAGGTAGAAAACCCACTCCCACAAATGACTATCACAGATTTGATGCAGAGTCCGCTAACCTTAGAGAGAGAAGAGAGAGAGAGAGAGAGAGAGAGAGAGAGAGAGAGAGAGAGAGAGAGAGAGAGGGGGGGGGGGGAGGGAGGGAGAGAGAGAGAGAGAGAGAGAGAGAGAGAGAGAGAGAGAGAGAGAGAGAGAGAGAGTGTGTATAATCACCAGAGAACCTTCTTTCAATGCTCAGCTCACAGGGCTTCTCTAAAACCGAGGTTCAACAACATATAGGGCCCTTGCTAACAGCCCAGGAAGGGGCATCACATTATGTTGACCACTCATAAAGGAAGAGTGAAGTCTATGAGAAGCTTCCTTTTTTCAGATCCACGGTGGCTAAGCTATAAAGCTATGGCTGAAAAAATGAGTTGGGTCAGAAATTTCTAAATCCCAGAGAAGTGATGTGGAAACTTACCTGCTGGCTGACACCAAGGGTAATTTGATGTTCATGGAGCATACACTATAAGCATAGGCAACTGGAAAGCTGAACTCAGTTATATCTATGAACAGAATGATAAGGTATTTCTACTGGCTCATAGAGTGGTTCACATTATGGGCATGTAAACTTTCCCAGGCTTTCCTAATGAACACTGCTGACTGAGGCAGCACACAGGATTATTTTCCAAAAGGCATAAGAGAGAGGACAGAAAAGACGAAATAAAACTATAGCCTCTTTGTTTCTAAATAGACATCAAACCATAAATTAAAGAGATCACAGAATCACAAGTAAAGATTAAAATACACCTGTACAATTAAAGTAGACATATAATCAAATTGCTGAAAATTGAGATGGAAATATGTATGGCAGCTAACAAGGCTGAAGCACACAGTATATATGGAAAGATAAAGCTAAAAGTGACTGTTTACTGTTCAGACATGGTTTGTACCTAAAGAAAGTGACAACCTTAAAGTTATCAAATTGCCTTATCAATTAAACTCTATGCTAATGAAAGTATCCACCAGATATTAAGAAGGAGTTTAAGGCAAACTAAAGTTGGGAGACACCACTACTATAAGGTATATATTAGAATGAATGTTAAAAATCATTCTCTCCATATATATATATAAAGAGTAGGCAGAAAAGGAAAGATAAATATAGGGTTAAAAAGGAAAGAAATATAAGCGATAGCAGTTTTACATCTAATCGTATCAATATTGTATGAAAGAACCCCAACCGCCTGAAGTAAAAAGGAGAGACTGACAGACTTAGGGAAGGAAGCAGGCAGGATTTACTTCAACAAATTAACTTTAATGTCATAAATGTTGTAAAAAGATTATAATATACAATCATTAATGCAAAGGAAAAGAGACAATGGTGATAACAAGTAAACTGGATTTTAGAGGTAAGGCATAGTTCTACAAATGAAAGAAACAAAATGATAAAATGGTCAGTTTTTCAAAAAGCATTAGATTCTTAAATATATTTTATTAATAAAAGAGCTTTAAGAAACATGAAAAAACTTGATTGATCTAAAGGAACAAACAAAGCCACAGTCATCATTAAATATGAAGGGACCCTTCTTTTAGCAATTAGTGGAGAAAATAAACACAATATCAGTGAACAAGGATACCCTCAAGAGGCATACACCCAGTATCAGAGGGCAAGGATGTCCTCAGAGGCATAGACCCAGTATCAGAGGGCAAGGATGCCCTCAAGAGGCATAGACACAGTATCAGAGGACAAGGATGTCCTCAAGAGGCATAGACACAGTATCAGTGGACAAGGATGGCTTCAAGAGGTATAGACACAGTATCAGTGGACAAGGATGGCTTCAAGAGGTATAGACACAGTATCAGTGGACAAGGATGTCCTCAAGAGGCATAGACACAGTATCAGTGGACAAGGATGGCTTCAAGAGGCATAGACACAGTATCAGTGGACAAGGATGGCTTCAAGAGGTATAGACACAGTATCAGTGGACAAGGATGGCTTCAAGAGGTATAGACACAGTATCAGAGGGCAAGGATGTCCTCAAGAGGTATTAGATTTTCACAAGTCATTTCACCAGCAACAGAATACTCTACTTCACACCACATGTAGAACATTCTCCACGAAAGACCATATACAGGACCTTGACAAACCTTGATTAAGTTAAAAGAAGTAAAATTATGTAAGTTGTATTCTATAAACACATTAGAATTAAATAAAAATCAGTGTAAATCTAATTGGGTGATTACCAAATATTTGGAAACTAAACAATATTCTAAATAACTGGCTGGCAGGAGGGGAAGAGGCTTCAAGACAATTTGAAAGTAATTTGAATTCAATGAGAGTGAATATTTACTTAATTCAATTGAAACAAAACCAAACTCGAGAGACATCTAAAGTACTGCTCCTAAAAATGATGCCTCGTATTTAAAATGAAGCCTTAAATGAATACAATCTAAGCTTCTACATCAAGAAGTAGAAAAGGGAAAGCAAATAGCCTCCACCTCAAGAAGCAGAAATAAGGACTGGAGCAGACACCTAGAACATTGGCCATAAAGCCGCTGCACCAAAAAATTGATTCCTTAGGGAAAATAACAAAATAGAAAAACTATCAGACCAAAGTTTTTGACTAACAAAATTGAAATTTGGGCCTCGACAATGATAGTGATGTCAAAGGCGATCAAGGTTATGAGATATACAGTCACACACAGAACTGCTGTATCTATTACTTAGATGTACATAGCTTCTCCACTTTAGTTATGTTCATTAAAAATATCTACAGATACTACCAAATGTTCCCTGGAAAGCAATAATCTATCAACTTTAGAACTATTGTTCAAGCCACTGATCAGAAAAAAAAAAGAAAAGTATGGGCAGGCTATAAGTCAACATTAGAAGTAACAGAGGTTCAGCATCATTGAGCTTATAAATAATAGTAAGAAAAAAGATGGAATGATTTTGTAATAAATGTATTTTCTTACATGAGACGCTTAAGTTCTTTGAAAAAGGTCAGAGTCACTAAAATAATTAAATAAATCATTATAATAGTTCTATTTCTATTTGGAAAAACTACTGGATACAAAATATTCTCAAACATGTAAAATAGAAATGCCAAGTCTACACATACTGACCCAAAAAACATATTTCATTACATTCGGGTAAATTATCTTATGATTTTAATGTTATTATAATACAAAATATTGTTATATAATTTCAACATCTATTTCTAATGTATAGTAATACAGGACATATTACATCCTGAAGTCTACTCAATTTAAATGTTAATTCTATTAGCTTCTCTTAAACTATTAGAAATCTGTAAATAGTGATAATTTTAGACCTTATCTAAAGTAGGAAACACCCTCTAAGCTGATGGGTCTATAAATACCTCTGTAGAAGGTCAATTAAAGAGAAGTCATAAGAAGTATCATGCAATAAAATCTATCATGAACAACGCCTACAGTAAGATGTTAGACACATGGAACCAGTTGAAAGGATACAGATCAGAAATGAGGATTATCTAGAAAGGCAGGGGCTCATCTGACATTTGAAAATTTCTAAATGTATTTTATTGTATTAACATATAAAGAAGAAAATTATAGGAGCAAACTCAATTGATCAGGATTTAGGAAAGCCTGTAGACAAATTCTAAATTCAACCATGAACTAAATAAAAAACAAAGGAGAGAATACTCAGGGTAAAAGAAGTCATGTAAAATGTAAAAATGCCACAGCTCACTTAAAAATAAACGGCAGAAGACTGCATTATCAATTTTGAGACTAAAACAAAGATGCCAGCTTTCAACGCTCATATTCAACATTAAACTCTATTCCAGAACCAAGGATAGGAAAAATAGACGAAATATTTTGTGATTGTGAAAATACAATCTAAAATTATTTTAACAGATTATTTGATGGCACAGAAAATTATAACATAAAAGATAATAGAACTAATATGTAAATCTGGAAGATTTTACGGTATAAGATCTTTTGTATTATACACTGATAATAAAATTGAAATCATATTACAATACTGTATATTGTAATAATATTAAAATCATAACACATTTTCTGAAAAATGTAACAGGATATGTGGATAACTAACTACTAGAACAGGAAATTGAAAATAAAGTAAATGGAAAGATTTGCAGTGATTGTATTTAGAAATGCTGAGTTTGGAATACCCAGTGTGGTTAAGATATCAATTCTGACAGTCGATCAGCCTTCAGAGTTCTGTAGGGATTCACAAGAAAATTCTAAAACACATATGGAAAATAAACGGAGAGTAGCTAAAGCAACTCTGAAAACAAAATCAAAGCTGGGTCATTCATTCTTTCTCGTTGAAGTCTCAATATCAATTTGTAATAACCAGAATGATGTAATATTAGAATAAATCAGATATGTGGAAGAGAATAGAAAAGTAGCACCAGTCCCATAGTACTGACTTTCCTGATGCCAAGGAAAGTCAATGTAGACTTTTTCCACAAATGATTCTGAAACTGAGTATTCTTATGAAAGAAATCTCTGTATCCTAAAATGCAAAATTGAAAACTATAAAACTTCTATCTAAAATAAAACATTTGGTGTCCTTTATTAAGTTAGCAGTTATTTATTAGGACACAAAAGCATGCTTGATAAAAGAAAAAAAATGATATCCTGACTTTGTTCTAATTGCATCTTCTGCTTTTTACAAGAAAAATGAGGTAAACAACAGTTGTTGAAGAAACAGCCATGAAATTACAACTATCCACAGCATACAAATAACTCTCAGAACTCAGTAAATGGGGGAAGCATAAGAATCCCCTCACACGCAAGGAATACCTGACCACTAGATTTGTAAATAAAACACTAAAGATTTAAAATAAAAAAGATTTGACTTACTAAAGAAGATAAATACAGATGGGAAAATCATGAAAAAAATTTCAGCAGCATTTGTCAGTAGGAAATGAAGATTATAACCGCAACCCACCTATATAAATGGCTACAATTTTAAAAATTGGATTGTCCTATATGAAGGAAATCCCCTCATAGCAGGGCTTCCTCCTGGACCCTGGACTAGGCATGAATCACACCCAACAGATCTTTTATTAAGTGGGGAAGAAAAGTTAACGTAGCTGCTTCCTGACGCGGTGGAAAACAGCAGCAAATAACCTTGTAGATGTTTTTGTTAGGGGAGAAAAGGAGGAGGTCTGTGTTAGGATGTGGTGGTATATCTTAATTGGGCTTGTTAATTAGGTAACCAAAGGTGGCTTTTCACTGCTGGAGTTAAGTACTTTGATAGATAGACCCTGGTAGTCAGCCTCAGGAGGAAGTAGCCACATAAGGGAATATTCCTTGGGAAGGAGCTTCAGGAGTGTAATTTAATAATTTTTAGCAGAGGGGCAAGGCCTGGCAGAGTCACATATTCAAGTGGACTAGTGTCCCTTCATTATACATGTTTACAGTGATGGGGAAGAAGTAGAAATGTAACACACTGCCAAGGTGAAGGCAGCTTTTACTTTGTCTCTGAAGAGCTTTGATAGTGTACATGCTACACTGAGCCATGATTCACAAATTTAACTATAGATTTCTCTTAAAAGAAATGAAAGTGTATGGCCACACAAATACTTTGTATAAATGTTTTTTCTGACTTCACTCTTATGGCCAATATTTGTGAAAACTGCGATGTCCATCAGTTGAGTGAGTAAGCCAACCCTGGTTCAATTGTTCAGTGAATATCAGTTAACAGTATCTGTGAGTCTCAGATTCACTGAGAGAAAAAAAGGTCATCTCAAGTAGCTGTAAATTGTGAGTCCATCAGCATGCTTTTCTGCAAAAATAAAATTATTAATAGAGAACAGATCTGTCACTGCTAGATCTGAAATTGGTGACTAAGAAGGATTTGGAGAGATAGAGATGTTCTAGTATTTGGTTTTTATGTTGTATTGATATATGTATGCATTTTTCAGAACTCCCACACCTGTAAACCTGACGCTGATATCATGGCAATGTATCTGTTACATTTTTATATCAATTTTACAATGCTAACACCTTGTAATATAAGCCAGTGGTAGAGGACTTGCCTGGTATGTACAAGCTCCATGTTGCATCTGTCGAACATAAGTAAATAAATGTACAAGTAAATATATAAACAAGTGGTTAAAGGTGTTTTATAACATGAGACTTAGTTTGAATTTCATATGTGTATGAGTCATTCAAAGCTAAAGCTATTATCTTTATTTCACATTACCAGTAAAGACCAGACAGAGATGGCCGGGGCATTTTAAAACAACCCTGCTAATGAAGGCAAAAATGTAGAAAATATTCCAAAGGGGCTCTCTCTCTCTGTTCATCCATCCATCTATTTTCTATCATATCATCTGCCTATCTGTGCACATTCACATATATTTGGGTGCATGTGTGTGCACTTGTGTATATGTGCACTTGTGTACATGTGGCCCAAAGTTATCATCCAATGTATTTCCTGATTCCACTACACTTTATTCATCAGGTTACTGAAATCAGAATTTGCCAGTTCTGGCTTGTCTAGCTCACCAGTTTGGCACAGGGATCCCTGTCTCTGGTTCCTTGGCTCCTGGATGACATGGTGGCCACCATGCTGTGTGGGATTTGGAGATCTGATCTATGGTTCTCACACTTGTGCTCAAGGGCTTCACTCTCCAACCTAACACACCTTCCTACTATGAAAATATCATAAAGAGAATTAGACAAAAGTGGAAAATACAATTATGTTTACACACCTTCTTCCTGCATATCACCCAAATCCTTATTTAGCAGGAATAAGTTACTACAAACATTTCAGAGTATTTTATTTCAGGTATTTCTCTTTTACTTATCTATGAGGTCCTGAGAATCAACTACTGGGATTTATGCCCATTAAACAAGCATTCTACTAACTGAGTTACACTCCCCAGTCCATACTTATATTTTTAAAAGATTTAAGTATTTATTTGTGTACGTGTGTGTGGTGTGTATGTGTGTTGTGTGAGTGTGTGTGTGCATATGCATGAATGTGTTTGTCAGATGCCCTCTATCACTCTCCACTTATTCTTTTGAGGCAGGGTCTCTCCCAGATCCTGAGGCTTAAATCTCAGGTGGGCTTGAAGCCAGCAATCCCTAGAGGTCCTGGAGTTACAGGTGTACAGAGTGCCTGGCTTTTATGTGAGTGCTGAGATTCAACTTTGATCCTCATGATTGTGCAGCAAGTGCTGTAAACCACTGGCCTTTTCCTTCATCCCCAAATATTGTCATTATACAGAAACACCACCATGTCTTGAAAGTGACATGTACACACACACACACACACACACACACACACACACACACACACACACACACACACACACACACCACACCACACCACACGATATATAAAATAGCACCCATGACCCACTGTTTGCTCTGCTACTCAGGATCTTTGGAAGCTGAAAATTTCTTGTCATGTGGCTGTATTATCATAAATAATTAGTGAATTACAAATTAAGATGGTCAGACCATATGTCCCCATTTTTATTTATTTTATTATTTAATTTTCCATCAATTTGCCAGTTCTCTGCATTTGTCGAGCCTTTTCCAGCTTCTTTCTTTCGGTTTGCTGTACGTGATTGGAAGTAAGAGCACATGGGCGTTAATATGCTCAGTGCAGTGGGGGCAGAATGTCTTCCTCTTCCTTTTAGGTTTTCCTTAGTTTCAACCAGCAACCACTCTATTCCTCTTCCTGCCCCAATTTTTAGTTTTTAGATTCTCTTGATTCTGCTGTTCTTACTTACCTTGAATCTACATAAGCACTTGAGAGTCTTCGATCTATTGCACAGATCAATTTGATTGGTCACTATTTCCTTAAAGAAATATAATAATTCTATACAAAAGGCTGAATTTCTAGGTGAAAGTGAATGACTACGCATCTTTTCTTTTTCTCTTTCTTTCTCAACATGTCTCACCATGTAGCCTTGACTGGCCTAGGACTTATTACGAACATATAATTTCTAACTTAGCTTTTATGACTAAATAAACATTAGAAACACTGCCCTGTTGAAAAATTCCATTTTTTTCCTACTGAATTAAAACAACATTTTCATTTGCCATTGAGGACAGAGACCTACACAATGATTCATTTCATGACCTTCAAAAAGAAAAAGCCAGATGCATCACCTTATAATAAAACAGGAGACCAAAGAGACAGGTCTTATTACTGTGAAGGTCAGAAACCAACATTTTTTTTTATTAGTGAATATTTTCAAAAGAAGTTTGAGCAGCAAAATAGGCATAAGAATGACATTCTATATTAAATTAGAAAATAAATGCACCTCTCATTAGCCTAGAATCTGGTCACAGACGGGAATGTCTGTTCAAATAGCACTTGGAACATTTTACCTTAGAAGCAGTGTTTTAACCAGGATCAAACAGCAGAGAAGCCAATTAAGGTTTCTCTAAATTGTCAGTTAATGTTTTAGAACCAATGAAAGGTGGAAAATTGGTGCATGTAAAAATACATTTTTTTTTTTTACTGTACCACATTTTATTTTAAAATTTAGGCCTTCCAGAAATACCCTTTTTATTTTTTTTTTAAACAGAAGCAACCCTGGGGATCTGCTTCTGGGAAACAGTTTTGAGGTTTTATTGTGAGACTAATTCCCCAACTACTGTGTTTTAGAATTGTGTGATACAATAAGTGTCCCATTGTCACTGCTAAAATCAGCTTGCAGTCTGTCTTTCTATATCTGGCCTGGGTTCTACTTACACAAGGAAGTCTACATGTCCTAGAAACACTGGTTGACTTGGCAAACAGGCAATTCCTTGAATGCTGAATTTAATATTCTTCTTGAACACGAGCAGATCTAAAGTTATTCCATTTCGAGTCTGCAGAAATAGGGTAAAAATATTCTAGAAACCAACAGCTATAACCTTCAACAGCTTTCAGCATTGGCATTAGTCATGGTGGGTTAGGGTCCAGAGGAAAGCAGTTTCATATCACAGTTAGTAACAAAGGTGTTAGAATGTACAGCAGAGCAAAGTGGGGTGAGCTAGATGTTACCAGTTGCAAAAAAGGCTCTGCTGCTTTCTCTGTGCGGGCTGACCAAAGGAGAAAATAGATTTACCTAAATTATAGAGCTGGGGCCAGCTGGCTAGAGCCAGAATCACCAGGGAGCAGCCCAGAAGAGCTGGGTCTTACACAGGAAGATTGGGCATCAGGAGTTGGAACTACCACAGAGACTAAGCTCCTCTCAAAGATGATGCCAAAAAACCAAAACCAAACCAAACCAAACCAAACAAACAAACGAACAAAAACCCAGACGGGACACATTACCATTTCTAATCATCTTCTAGACGTCTGACTCGAGCATCCTAGTGCCCAAGCCTGTAAGAGGACAACTTGATTAGGAAGCCCCAGAAGTGGAAAGTTTGGGGATTAGGATAGGTGAAGGCATGCAAGATGCCAAATTTAAGAGCAAACTAAAGACAGAATCATTATGACTGTGGATGATGTCATACGCACCACTCTAGAGATTGTCAAATATTGGCAAAGATCCCAGAAGCTGTGAACCACATGACTCTGGTCATTTTGAAGAGTGATAAACAAATAAAAATCTTTCAGTAGGAGAAAAAAAAGTTAAATGCTGTGTTTTATTATTATTTTGCATTTATTTGTTTTACAGCCCTCCCTCAGTTTCCTCTTCTTCCTCTTATCTCATCTTCTCCCCCTTTGGCCCTCTGCCCTCCATCTACCCACTCCTCCATTTCTGTTCAGAAATGGGCAGCCTCTGATGGATGTCAATAAAGCATGGCATATCAAGTTGCACTAAGACTAAGCATCCCTCCTGTATTAAGGCCAGGCAAGGCAACCCAGTATGAGGAATTTGGTCTCAAAAGTTAGAAAAAGAGTCAGAGACAGTCCCTGCTTCCACTGTTAGGAGTCCCACAGGAATACAAGCTACATACAACTGTAACATATATGCAGAGAATTGGGTCAGCCCTCAGTCCTGTGTAGGCTCCCTGGTTGTCGGTTCACTATCTGTGAGTTCCTATATCCCAGGCTAGCTGATTCTGTGGGTTTTCTTTGTGATGTCATTGACCCGTTGGGGTCCCCAAATCCTTCCTCCCTCTCTTCAGCAGGATTCTCTGAGCTTGGTCTAATGTGTGGGTGTGGGTCTCTGCCTTTGTTTCCATCAGTTGCTGCATGAAGCTTCTCTGATGACTATTGGGTTAGGTTAAAGATCATTTGAGATCAGTGGCCTATAGGAAATAGCAGGAGAGTGGGGAGCAGCACTGTCTTGGTACGAGTGATGCTAAGTTAAAGATGAGGCTGCAGAGATGTCAGAGGCTTATGTCTGGAGTGGTCTTCCAGTGCAGACCATATGGCTGACATAGGCAAAGCAGCCTGAGTCTCTGAAATCTGCTAGAAAAAGTGATATGACTTCCTGGAATTGTTTATATAAAATGATAAGCATTGGAATAAGTCTTTTGGAAATGAAACACAGTTCTAGGATCTACTGGACATTTGTCTTCTGAACATGGTGGTGTAAGGAGAGTATATCATTTAACTTTCATAGAGTGGGCTCCCTTCTCACTCACAGTTGGGGAGAATAAAGGTAAATCAGGTCACATAGATGGGAGAGGCAGACTAGAGCTTGAGTTTAGGCCACCTGACTCTAGAAGTTTCTGGTTCAATACTCAACCATGCTATACTTCCCCACTACATAAAGTTTGTAGCTTGCTTATGTAACTTTATCATTTTAAAAAATCATCCACATCTCAGTTCTTTAAAGGGATAAATTTGGAAGATATTTCTAGGTCATGCCCATTACAGAAAGAAAGCTACAGTTTTCAAGATATGTATGTGCCCCCTATACCACCAGAGGAAAGAGAGATGTACATTAACTGACACCCCAGGGCGGGTACTTGGGCTCTCTTTCGGTCTGGCTAGATGCCATCCATCTGGCTGTGCATCCTGTTTGGTTTCTTTCATAATCTATCTCATTGAAGCAGTATGCATCACAGCCTACTACTCAGGAGCCCTCTTCAAAACAACATAAAAACTCTGCAGATGTGATCACACTGAAGAAAAGCAAGGAAGTTTCTCTTTAGGAAGCACTGCCAAATATCCCAGACCACCTGAACAGATAATACCAGGAAGGAGAAATCTCACATTGCTTAAAAGGGATGAACATTTCTTCCTGACACTCCAGTGTTTAAGTAAATAACTGAAGGATCCTGAGATATGCCCTCATGACTCAGATTTCATCTGCTGTTGGAATTAATGTAGCTGTGTTTAGAATTCAGCTGTTGGTAGATATTCCAAAACAGATTTCCTCTTACTTAGGGAAAAACACAAGGCTTTACACTAGCAAAATGCATAAAAATTAAATGGCTCGTAGTTCTTCATGGATATAGTGGGGCAGCTACCGTCTTGCAAGTCCTAATCTTCCTAGCTATCACAATTCATTAGCTAAGATACAAAAACCTGAAAAAGAAAAGAAACAAAATTACTAGCTGGACTCCACATGAGAAATGTCTTTTTTTAATATAATTTTTGAAATGGACTTTTCGAGCTATAAAAGCAAGCTATCAACAGAAAGAAAATATTTGTTAAATGGCTATCAAATGAAAAACAGATTGAATATATAAAAGATTGTTACAACTCAATCATTGAAAAATTATCAACATGACTTTTAATGAACAACAGATTTAAACAAATTCTTCACTAAAGAAGGTATGTAGATGATATAAAGATAAGCAAACACTAAAAATTGCTTAATATCATTGTTCATGGGACAATACAGGTCGACTGTGGGAAATTATAAAACAGCAATTAGAATAGCTGATATTAAAAGTATGATTGTCCTAAGTGGTTGTAATATCATGAGACAAATTAGTTGCCTACATTTTAATGGGAGTACAAGATTTTATTGTCACTTTAAAAATATCCTAGAAGTTTCTTTTACAATTATGTATACATTTACCATATGTGTGGCAAATATAAGTGGACTGGGCTTTCAGTCCCTGAGTGATGAAGGTTAGCGCTGATGAGGAAGAATAGACAGTTAATGCTTCACCACTACGTGGTAAAAACATGAACTTCATGAAAAGATTCCATACCTTTGCTGATAATCAGCTCCACTCCTCTGTCTGTTGCATGACACTTGTGAGGACACAGTACAACATTAGCTATGAAGTACTAGACTGCGTGTAGGATATCTTTTCCTTGCCATGGCAGCTCTATATTGTGATTTTGTAAGGGTCTGATTATCTTAAAAGGCCTCCCTGGTTATATTTAGTATGCAGAACACTTTATTGGTGACATGGAAAGGAGAAGTTTTAAGGAATAAAGAAAAAAACAACTTTTATTCATGATTTTAAAATGTGGCATGCTGACTCTGTGGCTGAAAACTACCCAGGGCTGAGCACTTACCCTTCATAACAGTGCTGTCATCTGTATCCACGTAGCATCAGAGGAAACTGAGGCTCAGGGCAGACAGAGAACTTTCCAAGGTTACAGTGACTAAGTGGTAGGAAGGAGTCTTTGCCTTTGCACTGGCCACTGGGTGCTGCTGACCCAGCTGGCTGCATGTCTGACCTTACTGACATCCACAGCAAACCTATTAGTCTTTTTTTTTTCCCTTAACGACTTGCCTTACTAGTAGAATCTAAAAATAGGAAAAAAGAAAGTAACATTGCCCTTCCACAAAGACATTTGGACTCTAGTGAATAATCTTTTTGAAAAGATGAAAATTAAAAACAAGAACTATATTTCAAAAGCAGAAGGATGAGAAATGTAAATGTTGCCACAGCCCTGTCAGGCTCTGACAGTGAAAATATGGAATCAGAGGCTCATATTTGTTGATAGTTCACATGAAGAGAACAGTGAAGATGACTATAGTAAAAGCGATATAGACCAGGCTGGCAGCCACCAGCGGAAACCTGGATGAGAGAACTGGCAGCTTCCAGCCAAACTGATCCAATTTGAGTAGATCTAGAATTTAAAGAAACTTCAGGAAGTTAGTATTTATTTGACTCATCACATTAATATACCTAGTATATTAGTATATTAGCATATTATATAAATAGGGAAGCACCTTGAAAAACAGTTGGTTTAAAAAATTTTTAAATAAAATGATTTAAAACAATATGGCAATCCTTCTTTTCTCCCAGCAGTAGGTCTTTATCAATGGAACCATTTTGGTCTTGGGATTGGTCCTGGTCTCTCTCTCTTCTTATGTTCCTAGACAAAGCAAGCCTGTAACAGTAGCCGCAGCCCAGACTCTCCACTGCACCATTGCTATGTATCATATTTAGTGCAGGTCCAGCTTTCGTAGCGGATGGGCTGAGAGTCTAAGTTTTAGCCTCTTCTCATCGCGCGTCATGGCCTCCGCTCAGTTGTCTGACTATTTAGATGAGTGTATCCCAAAGCTCAGAAGACCAGGACTTGTGTTTCTCTAGACAGCCTTGTCTCAAGGCTTCGCAGATAGCTGTGAGTAAAATTTACAACCTCTTTACTTCTTCCCATTTTCAGGTATTGAGTTCCTGCTGTCATCTGTCACGGGGTATATTATACATTTTACAGAAAAAAAATTATTGTAACAACCTTTTAACAGGTTTTGGTGACAGAGTGAAAGACTGATTGGTAATGAAATTCAGACCTGCCTCCTGCTCCTAAATTTTCAGGCTCTTGACCCTTTCCCATGTATTCCTCTGGTTCTCCTTCTAAAGTTTGGCCACCATATACTGCTGTTAGCGCTTCCAGTCCTCAGACAAGCCTATTATTATTAACCTTAAAGGATCAAATTGAATTTCCTGCTAATAATGGGCATATTTAATGTAACATGGTATGTTAAAATGAGGTTTCTTGGTCCCAGGTGGCCAGAGGTCCAGACCCACAGACCTGCAGCCCCAGACCCCTTTAGCCGCCCGCCACTGCTTAGGCCCCCAAAATGGCTCAGGCGATTATATTAACTTCATGCTGTTTGGCCTATGACTCAGGCATATTTCTAGCTAGTTCTTTCATCTTAACTCAACCCATTTCCATTAATCTGTCTGTCACGTGGCCCGTGGCTCACCTGTGTTCCTCACATGTTGCTCCTTTGGGTGGCTGGCTCGGTCTGTCAGACTCTGCCCTGCTTCTCCCACCTATGCTCTGATTTCTCCTCCTACTTTTTCTATGGTGCCTGTCATGGGCCAAAACAGCTCCTTTATTTAAAGATTTATAATCACAGCATACAGAAAGACATTCCCACATCAATGGTAGTTATGACTATGGCTTCCCAGTCAGACTCTATTGTACATTCTATATATACTAGTTGTGAAATTTTGCCAAGTTCACAAAATTTGCTAAGAATGAAACTCTGCTATTTATAAGAATGTTCATGTGACTTAAAGATATTGTTTATGAGGGTTAAGAAATAAAAGATGTATATCATTTGCTTGACTCAATATAATTTTCAATAATATTAGTATGAAACATCCATTCTTTTGAAACAATTTATACATGAGACCTCAGAAATTCTGAAAACATGGTCAGAGATGCACTTGAATTAAAATCTTTAGTTATTTCAAAAAGCTTTAGGTAGTATTTAAACCTTTTATGCCCATTGTTGCAATGTATACATTGTATACTACTGCATGTTGCAACATACACATTATTGTTAATTTGGTCATCAGAACCTCAATATACCTATCATAACCTTTCTATTCCTTCCAAGCATATGGTCAGCATTTAAGCTAAACAGCGTGGTATTCCCAATCTAGGTGACTTGTTTTACACCTTGCTCAGTCCCACACAACTTCACATGCCCATCATATCTATCTCTAGTCTTGGGTCCAATGCCACCCACATTCTTTACATCTTTCATGATCTCCTTAAGTGTTTTCTTTACAGGATTGTTTCTCATCTTTCCCACACTTTGAAATTATGCAGAGGTTCTGTTTCAGGAGTGATTAACTCTACTCAGAGTTTATGATCCCTGGGATTAGAGTATGTCCCAGGAAACTGCATTTCCAAGAAGCTGCCAAGTGAAGCTACTGACAGAATCCAGTAGCTCGACTTTGCCAACATAGGCTTGCTTGCTAATACCATTGTTTACTTTGCATTTCAGCAGCTCAAGTTCATGTCAAATATCTCTGAAAGAGTAAAGTACTTGAGGGTAATGTATCTGAGGATAATTATAATTTTCTATCTCTCCTGATATCAGCAGATGCAGTGCCAGGGAAGCTTTACCATTACATTTCCTGATGAGTGAATGTTACTGACACTGTAGATTTTTCTAGTATTGGAGGCTAAAGAAGTTGAAACACTTTGAACTCATAAGTGTGGTCTCACTTTTGTATGGAAAAGAAGCCTGTTAATACTAATAAAATTAGTGTTTAGTGCTCACATGTTAACTGCAAGATTCTGACAGGTGTATTTTATGCATATTATTATTTTGTCTTACTCATAATTCTTGGTAGATAGGTTCTATTACTCTTCCTATTTTATTGATGAGCCATAACTATTAGAGATGACAAATAAATCTGCAAGTCTAGCTGGATTGTAAGGACACCTGGAATTTAAACCAGGATGACTTTGTTCCCAAATCCCTTCACTCTGCTGATGATGGCTAAGTGAGGAAGGCTTCACAAAGCTTGTGTTTTCCCTTTCCCTCAGTAGTGCGTAGCAGGGTTTCTGTTAGCATAAATAATGGAGAGGATAATTATTTTGATATGTTTATAGGTTTCCTTTACTGTGTTTTATGTCTTTTATGGACTAAATTTACAAATATATATAGCACTCAATCTGCAATCTCATCATAAAAAAGTTTATCAGACTACATAGCTAGGTCCTAAGTATTTTCGTCTTATTAGTCAACACAAGGATTATCACATCCATTTTCACCCAGTTTAGAAGGGATGAAAATTGAAATAGTATCTAAAATGCCAAAATGGTGGTGTTGGTGAGGATGTACTGAACAGCCTGAGTGACAAAGAGAAAGCAGAATGAGATAGAAAAAAAAAAAAAAAAAACCACCTAGAATTAGAACAAATGCTCTGAAATCATTTTAGAACTCTTGATTGCTTTTTATAAAATTATAGTTTCTAGTACTGAACAGAAACACTCAGGTTGAAAATTATGCAAAAAAAACATTTGTTGTAACATTGTTCAAGCCAAATCTTTCTTCATATAAAGACTGTAGTTTAATAGGTATTTCCGAATAGCTCTGAAGCATTGAACTTTGTGGCTAATTAAATTTTGGTCCATGTTAAGACAAATGTGTGTTTCAAAAGAGTAAAGGGATGAGAGGTTTCTGCTATGAGACTACGGGAACAGGGGGCTGTTTCCAATTCATCCCATACGGAGATGTACCCCCAAAAGTAGGAGAAGTAGATGGAAATGTCTAGAAGAACCCTGAAACTTGCAATGTGGTCTGAATATTCCCCAGCTAACTCTCTGAGCTGCAACTCATTACCCGGCTGTAATTAGTAAAACATCCTGCTGCTACACTGTTTCGAACTGTGAGTTTCACGCTATTAAAAAGTAGATGAAAATTAGTATAGACCTGGCAGCTATATTTGATTATCCCTTGGAGTTTTTGAAGCCACGATTCTGGAAAATTGTATGAGATTCCTGGGGCCATGCCATTAAACTTCAAATAAAAGACATGACTGATAAGGCTGGTTGCTTAATGGTACCCAAAAGTTTTATGGATATTATGGAAGAATTTGTTGTGGTACAAATGAGGTAATTAATATTTTCTTTCTAGTTTATGAAATTTTCTTAAAATGGTGATTAAGAATGTCTACAGGGATCAATTCAAATAAAACATATGTTCACTGAAAAATTGATCTGTGAAGGGAAATGACCTTTGTTTAGAGTTATAAAAATCCAACAACAAGCAAAATTAATACAGTCTCTGAGTTCGGTGGAAAATAGGCTACGTCAAATTTCACTAGTTACCCAGTAGAAGCCATTATTGAATGAACGAGAACTGAGCTTCAGAGGAAATAATTCTCCTGTGGTATCACCCTATTTCTTATTTCTCATTTTCTTATATAATGGCTTTTAACAGTCCCCATCCGTAAACATGGCTCTGATGTGATGCAAAAATTGTTCTTCCAATTGATAGTTACATTCAACTAAATATTTTCTCCCAAGTCTCAATAATGCTAAAGGTGCTCATGCTAAAGAATTTGGGAATTCTTCTGGGCTCTCTCCACTGGCAAATCTGAATGATTGACAGCGGTTACATACTGCAGGTTGATGAAAGGAAGTGTCACAGGACAAGGAAGGGAAATTTAAAACGAAAAAAATGAGTGATACTGTTCTAAGAGGTGTCAAAGGCAGGCCAGAGATGTAGCATGTGCACCTCTTTCTAGGTGACCGGAGTTTTGAGATTTTTTTTCTTTTTACTTCAAAAGACATGTTTTCCACATTATGTCATTTTCCATTAAGAACTTTGAGGATTGGGTCCCTTCTCCTCTGTCTTCAGAGTCTTACTCTGTGACCTCCATTTTCTACCAACATCAAGGCTTGGAGAGAATATCAATTTGATGTTTCCACAAAAGCAAAATGTGCAGCAAATTCTAAATGCACTGGACATTTTGCAATTGCAAATCCTTGAACCTTTGCTTGTCAGATAAAAACTAAGAGTTCAGGCTGTTACAGGTGATGCGCAACACTGCATATCCATTCGTGCACACAACAAATGTGAATGCTTTGACCTGTATAGTCTTTTGGTCTTCCTGTGGTTTTAGCACTTTATTACTTTTACCAATTAAGTCATTTAATGTGCAAAAATATTACTTTGGGCTACCAAACCAAGTCTAAACGAATCTATATTAATGGAGAAGAAAAAAGACAAAAAATACTACTTTTCTAAAAACACCTGCCCATCAAAAAAGGAAGACATAAGTAGCACACTTAAACCATAGCTACATATCTACGGCCTCATTTTTCCCCCTCCAAAACATAGGAAAATCTCAAAGTCATTGGTATTGGAACACATGTCAGCTTGTGGGCCCTGGGTTTTCCAGGGTTTTTTGAGGCTTTCCAAAGGGCTAATATAATGTCCATGACTTTTGACAGCCAGTGATTACTTTAACTTGATGGTGAAACCAGTGAAATATATGAAAGAAAAAAGACAGGGATAGTGCAGAAACACATACACAACCCTTGTAGTTCCCCAGCATCTTTTCGCCTTTTAGGGTCTCTTGCTTGCTCTTGGTATCTGTTGCTGATGATGTAGTTAATAAGTGTATGGCAGTTGGAGTGATTTTGCTTTTGCCTTCACAGTAGAAAGGCTTATATCCAAGTGAGACTTTTATCTGGTTCCTAGCTAGTGCAGAAACCATTATTACATAGGGCCATGCATACCCACACTGTCTGTGACATCAAATTCCTCTGTAGAAAAGACTGGTGTATTCCAACCTATAGGTGAAGAAGGATTCTGGGGTGCTTCACAGACACACTGTGACCTTATTTGTTCCTTGTATCTTAACACGTTACCAGAGGGCACCCTATCAGGGATTTCCTTCCAGATACTGATAAATTTTGATTTAGTTATCACTGTTGCAGCCCTGTTCATAGAGCTCTCTTAAGACTGGAATGACAAACCCTCTTGTATAAAATTTGCTTCTTTCTTCCTTGCGATGAATAGAGTCAAGTGAACAGGAAAGACCCAGAGACAAAAGTAGATCTGAAATTTCTTCATTTTTCCTCACATTTACAAAGTATCCCATGCATTATGCCTCTTCAATCCTGGAATGGCTCCACCTTCCCCACTCAAGCTAGAATGGCCAGCGTCTCAGGTCCAGAAATGGGAGGAAAGAATAACACTGGTTTAATAACTTCCCAACTCCAGAAAAGTTCCCCTTGTGCACGAAGTTATTCATAAGAAACAATAGCTAATTTGGAAATATATCTGTGTCCCACTAAAAACGGTGAAAGAAATGAAAATTCTCATTTCTAGAAGAATCTTTGCACAGTGCAATCTACCTTACTAAAGCCCTAGACAATGATACCAAACATGTTAAACTACTTCAAGATTCTGGGCAGATTAATTTTGAAATCTCTTATCAACGTTGTCTTCTAATCTGCCTGACATACTGTTTTATAATTGTGACAATTCCTATGTATATATCATCACTCTCATGAAAATTATATATCAAATGACCTAGTGATACAATCATTTGGGAGATGTATGATTTGAAGGTTTGCAGATTATCTCCTAACAATATTATGCTCTGGGCTTTTGACCACCATAGGCCTTTAGTTTGCTAACCAGTGTTGGACAAGGAATAGAAGGATGGAAAATAGATTATATGGTGAGATAGAATGAATTAGCTTTTCACTTTGTCACTTTTTGTTTTTCCTTTGCAAAGAAAAACAGTAGAATAAGGGTTGGTTTTTGGTACAGGAAATCTTTTAAGTTAAAAAATCCAAATGCCTTTCCTATTAGCAGCAACAAGAATAGTCTTTAAAGAGCAGGTGAGTTTATTAAAAAATAGTCTGTTTCCTGCTTACCAGGGAGAAAGTTACAATGGAAGGATATGAAAGGTCATGGTATTCAAGTCTCTTGTGGTATCCCAAAACATCCCTAGCTTTTGACATTTACCTTACCATGTGCAGAGTGCTCTATCAAACCAGACTTAGAGTTATCTCATGCCTCATCTTGTACTTGACCTTGATCCGTTAGCTTTAATAGAAGAGAGTACTCACTGAGAGTAGTTTGGGGCTGAGTACTTCCTTAGCATGCTCAAGACATTGGATTCAGTCCCTGGCTTTGTTAAACAAAACAGGAAAACTAAGAATTACTACAAGAAATCCACTGCCCTTTTGAATTAGGAGCAACTTTGAAATTTTCCACTCTGTTCAGACCTTGTTTCTTCAAGAGGTCAAAAAGACTAGAAAGGTCTGAACCTTTGGGTACTGCCCCATGGGCAAACCCATCTAAGCACCCTGGGTGACTGTCACAGGACTGCAGCTCTGTATCAGGAACTTCTTGGCTCCCGGCGGCTTGTTCTGGCTGCAGTATGGAGAGCATCCAACATAGCATAATGTTCTCCTGTCACACGACCTTGGGACGTTCACCTTGTTAGATTGCCAAGCCAACCCCTCTTTTCTTTCTTTCTTTCTTTCTTTCTTTCTTTCTTTCTTTCTTTCTTTCTTTCTTTCTTTCTTTCTTTCTTTCTTTCTTTCTTTCTTTCTTTCTTTCTTTCTTTCTTTCTTTCCTTCCTTCCTTCCTTCCTTCCTTCCTTCCTTCCTTCCTTCTCTCTCTCTCTCTCTCTCTCTCTCTCTCTCTCTCTCTCTCTCTCTCTCTCTCTCTCTCTCTCTGTCTTTTTAACTTAGGGAAAGCTTTTAGGCTTCAGGGAGATTTTTCTAGGAGCCTGCAGGAAAATAATGATGGTGACCCACTTAGGGCCAGAGATAATCGGCAAGAAGGGCACACGATCTCTGGATTACTTGTTTGTGAGCACACTTTCAGAACACACTCAAGCTAATGTTTCCAAGGACTCGAATGACTTTCACCACCTATTAGAGTCCAGTAGCTTCTGAGATGCCAACTTCCAGGCATGCTATGGAGTTTTCAACATTTTCTGGGTTAAATGAGCTGAGAAAAGCTCATTTAGAGTTTTCTTTATCTTAGGTGATGGAAGAGGAGATGGGAGCTATAATCCAGCCAGTTCTTGTCTATGACCTCAGACCATCTGTCAGTCAAATTTTCCAGCGAATGAAATGTACTTAAAAACAAAGCCTAGAGCGTGTTTTTATTTTTTAAATGAATTAAAATAAGACAAGAAATAAATCCCAATATGTAATGGCTGTTGAAATGAATGTTTTTAGAATACACCATTTACAATAAGTTATAACTTGCATCAAGTTTAAAATAATTCCTAAAAGTGATATGTAGTGCAATGTATTTTAATTCTTGGTGTTTATAAGTTTCTTTTTGTATGCTCAAAACAATTATTCCAAAGAGAGGGTAAATAATTAATAGTAGTTTAAAATAATAATATTGGATTTGTACGCAGTGTATTTAAGATTGTGAAACAACTGTATGGCTTATTTATTTGACTAACCAACATACCTTTAAATATTCTTATGTTCCCAGAACACAAGCAATTAAATAAAAGCTGTTATCTCATTACCCCAAGGCGGTATTTACCCACAGTAAACAGCAGAGCTTCTTGCTTCTCACAAGATAAAGATTAACTGTGCAATGATTCCAATCTTTTCCATAGCTGTAACTCAATTGGCAGAAACCATTAGCCATTCTTTGAACTCACAAAGCGTGCTTCCTGAGAAAATTCCTAAGTACAAGAGATTACATTCACATTTATGTGTGTCCTCACAATGTTCCCTGTGCAGTTTGGGAGATTTTGTTGTTTCCATTTTATGAATGGAAAAGTAGTTCAGGATAAGATCAAGTCAGATGCCCAGAGTTGATGGGTTGGCTGGTGTTGGGACATTTATCCCTGTGAAGTGATCTTTCTACAGAGACAAACTGCACGCTGCTCCATCTGCTGGTGGCTCAGGACCACTTTGTCTGGTGTCTCGTTAAGGTGTACTACCAGGTTTTACCTTGTTGTATAACTATCATTTCTTTTAATCTATTTCCTCACTGTGGGCAGTGTTATCAAGGATCTGCTCATTGTGTAAATTCAGAGCCTCACTAACCTACAGCATCAATTTGTGAAGACAAAAGGTCATAGTAATTTCTCAGTGGCCTCACCGTATCATGTGTCCACAGTACCCCCAGGACCAGAGAGGAGAGATGTCTAAAGCAAAGAGGGACCTCTCAGAACCCCTACCTCACCATAGTTATCTTGGCATTAAGTCTAAAGCGGTCTTGTTCTACAACCAAATACTTCCATACTAATTATGTAAGTACCTTATTGACATTTCAAAACTCACTCTTTAAGGAAGTGCTACCTTTTCTATCAACAGGAGAAGCACCAAGAATCCTATTAAGCATTTCACTACAAAAGTCCTGGTGATCTTGAGTGACCTTTTATAATGCATACTTTTTTTTTCATACGCTGGAAAAATTTGTTTTCATCTTTTATCTCTGGCTCATGGAGAATTAGAAGCAAATGAATATTTTAGACATGCTTTCTTGATCAACAGCCTCAGGATATTTTCACAATTAAAATTTCCAATTTTCTTTATACATTGAATTCCAGGAAGTGCCAGTACAGGTGTGCTATACTCAACGAAAGATTATAAATTAATGATCTTAAATATTAAAAGTAAATTATCTTAGTATTCTGACTTTTGCTCCTCAAAATACCATAATTTTACTCTTTGGTAACCAAATCTTCTTCCATACCAGAGGACCTGGACATTTAAATGCCATATTTATGCATATTTATATATGTATCTATTAAAAAATAAAACCACAAAACAATATCATAATCTGAAAAACTCATATAGCCTGGATTATTAGGAGGTGTGAGTATAAACTTCCTGGGTTCCTAGAACTAATCTTGCCAAGACCACCATGCTTCCTGAAGCTGCCCATTTGCCTGAAGGACAAGAATTTGCAGCCTACTTCTCATTAACATCTCCCTTCCTGAAGGGAGGTCAGGTTGTGCCTATTTGTGGATTCTTCTGACCTCTCCTCACACTGCTCCAAAGCTGGTTCTTGGCAGTTTCTGTTAAAGTTTTCCATCTCTTTATCCCCAAGTATTTTTCAAGACTCACCTCAAATGTCTCCCATATGTCGAGGCTATCCTACCTTACCTAGAAAAACAGGCGGCCTTTCCTATCATCCCACATCCTGATCTTATTTATGTTTTCTGGTGTTTTTAAGAGCTGACTTTACTCTATGCATGGTAAGTTATTTACACAGATGAATTTATTCAAGTATCACAATCACCTGTAAGATATATATTGACTCTGTGTCACATCATGATACAGTGACAAAAAAAAAAAGGGCACCCAACATTTTACAGGGAGGAAGGAGGGAACCACAACTTAACCTTAGACATTCTGACTGTGTGGTCACTCTAAAGTAATACCTTTGTGGATAATAATATGTATTAACTTTCATTATAGATAATATTTGGTGAGTTTATTGTATCTCATGGCTTCAATTACTATCTTTCCTATGCTGATTTCTCTCAAATTTATTATTTTTCTTGGAAGCTCATATTTGTATCATCACATCAGTGATGTGATGTTTCTAACAAACATCTTAATACTATTGCATCCCAAATGAAATTCTCAACTTTCATTTTCAAAGACTAACCTCCCATAATCTCCCCCATCTTAGATGATGTCAAATACATTCATTCCCTCGCAGTGTCACCTGAGATCTTGTCATTACTAGTAAGTACAAGACTAAGTAGTAAGACTGCTCCACAGTCTCCATCTCATTCTGGTCCCTGCCCTCATCTTCCACTGAAATAGTAGAATCTGAATACAAAGCCCCAATTGCAACTGTTCTTCTCTATACAAGGGAGCCATCACTTTCTATTGCCACTGCTTTGATTTGTCTAACGGTTTCTTTTATCTTCTTCTATGCATCTAAATGTACAGATTCCTCTCTGTACCCATTCTCCTTCTATGTCTTCTGCGTTACTGACTTCTTAGAATCTACTTAGTTCTGAGGCCTTAGCTCAGTGGTGGACTAGTTGCTTGCCCTTGGGTTTGATGTCCTGCACTGCAGGAAAGCAAAGCAAGAACCAACCAACCAACTGATCAACTAACCAATCAAAACAAAATAAAACTAAAGACAATCCCAATATTCCTTTAATATAACCCTAAATAATTCCAGCAGTCTGAATCATGACCATGTCACCTCACTATCAATTGAAACCATAAGTGGAACTTTAATGCTATTATTTAATTAACTACCTTATTCAGAGCTAATCATATTGCCTTTGATGATTATTTTAAATCTAATTTTTGCCTCTTCAAATTTTCAGCATATTCTCTCCAAACCTTGCTCTCAGCCGGTGAGTGTTGCTTTACTAAGATTGAGAATGTTGGATAACTACTTTTAGATTCCTCCAGACTTCCATAGACTTACCATCTCTCATCATCTACCACTCCTTATAAGAGCTTCTATTTTATTGTAGGTTTTATTACATGAATTATACTTCAGTCTAACTCAATTTCTTTTAATTCACAGAATCTGATGCACTTAGATAAGCCCAATACTTCAGCAACTCTACCTCTTCTAAAAAATACTTAAAACTTTATCATAAAAATATTGCAAATAAATAGCACCAGACACTGAAATTAACTACCTAAACACCAAACAACTCAGTGGCCTTTAATACAGTTAGAATAAACATTCATCCTTCATCATTCCCTAATATTTACCTTTGCCTTTTCTTTTTTCTACATATACATTTGTTTACATTGATGCATATATTATTAGCTAGTTTCTGAGTGCAAGGGAGAATATATTGTTTTCTTTTGGAGACTATATGGCCTTGCTGAATATTATACATCCTAAGGCAAATTTTGTGATTTCATTTTTCTTTAGCAATATATAGTAATCCATTTTATAGATACCAATTTTTCACTATCTATTCATCTGTTGATGAGCAAGTAGGTTAATATCATAATTAGGGTAGCAAAACAAACAAATAAAACCCATCATGGAAGGAAGAGAGCTTTATACTAGATTAAAACACTTTTATTTTTGATGAAAGAAAAACATATCTAAGTGGTCAAAATATAAAAGACCTTAAGTTTTGTATCATTCTAATCTAGTTTGTGTGCATGTACGTGTATGTTTGTGGGTACATTTTCCATGGCACTGAAGTGGGGGGTAAGAGAAGAATTTGAGGGACTATTTTCTCTCCTTAGACTGAGTCCTGGGGATTGAACTCGGGTCATCAGGGACAGCTGCAGGCACTTGACCCTGAGGTACCTGGCTGGCCATGCAAGGAAAATCATATCAAAATCTTGCTGTTACTGAACTGATGCTATTACCTATTGAGGATACTGAGATCACATGAGACCCTATAAAATATATTATTTACAGCCATATTCTGAATTTTCATAATGGAAACAAAGGAAAACCAGGAGCACATTGGAACATCTCAGTCCTCTTGAACTGGACTTGTAATTTTGTCTTTAAGTAAGAGCCCTAGAAAGTCTGCGTGCCTGGTCCATGAAAGCAGGGCCTGTTTGTGCCATCCCACATGGTGCTAAATGCTGTTGTGTTTCAGGTAGACTTTTCGTGAGCATGGCAGCTGAGACATAGAAAAACAGAACAATTAAGAATTAGACTTTTACCTTAAATAAAGGTCATTGATATAAAAAAAAATTGACCTGCTCTTTTAAGTGGAAAAAAAATCCCATTTCCTTGTTCTTATTAAATTGATGTGCTGAGAGGGTCAGAACCTTAGGCTACTCGGCCTAATAAATCTTTTACCTACTTTTATAATTCCTATAATGTATCATAAATATGGGTGCAAAGAGAAAAATTAAAGGTTTCTCTTCCTTATTGGAACAATTTGCTCTGAGAGGCAATAAAAAGAGTCATAATCTGCCTACGTAGCGCTTCAACTAAGTGTGTATTCTGAAGCTTGCAGTACAAAAAGTATTCAAATGGTTGGAATGATTAAACCAATACAGGGCTGTGTTCATTAACTTAAAAAAACCTAGTTGGTAAGAGATTACTTAAAAGGTTATATTTCATCCACAGTAGATTTACAGTTAAAGTCTCAGAGAAGCAAAGAGCCAGAGCACAGGTCTATATGGAGGCAGAGTACTAACAGCAGTGAAGGCAGGCTTCCCAGGCAAAGCAAGCAAAAACAAAAGGAGCAACCCCAGAGGTTCTGAGAGCCATCAGGTTGGAAGTCAATCATGAGCTCCTGCTGGGAAGAAATTTCCCCTGGTTCAAGACTGGAGAGGTTTTTTTTTGGCTTGTGTTTATTGAGGCTTAGGAACATGCTCAGCACTAGGCAATTGAAAATAAGGAGATTTATCCAGCACATCAGTGTTTTGGATGTAGTACTGGGACATCCAAAAAGTAACAGATAAAGCAGAACAGTAGCTAAATGGTACTGATGACTCTTGCCATTTATTGCAGTAGGGCTGTCTTCATTTACTGTCCCTGCATTATTACTGTGCCTTCTGAATAATAAATGGCCTGTTACTTGGGGTTTCTTTCAGTCCCGAGCAGCCAGAGGCCCAGATCCACAGACCTGCAGCCCCAGACCTCTTAGCCACCCACTGCTCTTGCTCAGGCCCCCAAAAATGACTCAGACGCTTATATTAAGTTCATGCTGTTTGGTCTATGGCTCAGGCATTGCTAGCTATCTTTTTCATCTTAACTCAACCCATTTCTATTAATCTTTCTTGCCACATGGCCCGTGGCTCACCTATGTTCCTTACATGTTGATCCTTTGGGCTTCTCCCTCCTTCTGTCTGACTCCACCCTGCTCCTCCTACCTATTCTGATTCCTCTTCCTACTTTTTCTATGGTGCCTGTCATGGGCCAAAACAGCTCCTTTATTTAAAGATTGCTATTCACAGCATACAGAAAAGCATTCCCACATCACTTCCTCCTTTCTGTCTAATAAAAAAGGAAGGCTTCAATTTTAACAAAGCAAAATTACATATAGCAAAACAGCTATCAATCAAGAATTATAGTTATGACATTTAGTCTATTTGTATTTAGCAAACCTAAAGAAAATACTCTTATCAACCTTATCCTTATGAATCTAAAGTTTCATATATACCTTAAAATAACCAAGAAAAAGTATACCTATGACTATCTAATCTTCAACTATATCAAAGACTACAGAAGGATATATTTACCCAAGTAAACCGGAAGTGTAAGCAACTTCTAAAATCTAGAAATGACAGATGACACCTATCTGCCTGGACAGTCACCCAAAGTTCTTTTATAAAGTTGGGGCATCCATCACATCAGTGGCCTAAAATTATTGGCATAGTTTCCTACTTATTGGAATGTTAGAAGGCATTATGCTAACGTGCATTTCGATATGAGCCTTCATTTCTTGAAAAAGTGATTTTCAAAAGAGCATGGTTTATTTTTTACCTTCAAACCTGAGAACCTGTGGGTTAAGTGTCTCCCACTCTTCCCAGAGGATAAAAGTTTACATTAAAAACTTGAAGCTTAGAAATTACAGTAAGTCAAAATTAAATTCTACTTAGCAGCAAAGTTTGGGAAAATTCTTAATTTCTAAAATTCAGTACACCATTAAAAAACCCAAGTGATTTGTTTTAGTAATCATTATTCTATGGCTGTGAAGAAGCTATAACCAAAGAAACTCTTACAAAATAAAGCATTTAATTGAGTACTTGCTTCCAACTTCAGAGGATTAGTGAAGGCAGAAGTTTTTGTTAAAATATACTAATTTAAGATTAATATTTATTGAAATATAAATTAACATTTATGATATAGCTAATAGTTTATATAGGCTCTTGATAGACTGGATTATTTATGTGATGGTTGATGGATGCTGAATTGGTTTTTTTAGTAGTTAGGAACTGAAAAAACGGGGCCTCAAGATTTCAGCAGCCCCTTTTAATGGGGTTGGCCACTCCCCCTTCCGGAGCAGGGGACCCTGGCTAAGCATCTTACCAGCTGATACTTGAATCTCACCACAGATTAGTCCATTATCATTATGGTGAGGAGTGTGGAGGCCTGAAGGGATGCAAGGAAGGTGTGGCTGGAGAGGAAGTTAAGAGCAGCAGGCAGAGAGAGAGAGAGAGAGAGAGAGAGAGAGAGAGAGAGAGAGAGAGAGAGAGAGAGAGAGAGAGAGAGACTGGGTCTCCTTTGAGCCTCTAAAACCTTAAAGCCCACCCCGATGACAATGACACGTTTCCTCCAACAAAGCAATATCTACGCCATTAAGGCCATACCTTCTAATCCTTCTCAAACAGTTAATCTACTGGGGACCAAACACTCAAATATATCAACCCATGGGGACCATTTTAGATCAAGCCACAGCACTGAACTCTCTGTGTAATATTGAAATAACTGTTATAAAAAATTAAGTGATTGGGATAACTGTGAATATCCAGTCAATATTGGTTCCTTAGAGAAATGGGAAATCTGTCCAAAATTTAAATATGCTCACATGGGTCTATAAGAACTCTCTAGATGTGACTGGAGAGTAGCTCTCTACTTAAGCACGCCATGCAGGTACATGTAGTGTAACCTGAAGAGCTTCCGAAAGAGTTTCCATATAGAAATAATGCTTTTGAGATTCTCATTTATCAGATCATTTCCTTAGAATAATATTCTGTAGATACAAAAGGCAATAATGCAAACTTTGAAATTTTAAATGGAAGAAAAATTTATCTATGGAGTTCATGAAACTGCTCTACAACTTTAAGTGGTTTCAGAGAACGAAAAGTGTAATACATGGCCCAGGGACAATCAGCTTGAGAGTTTTTTGTTTTGTTTTGTTTTGTTTTTTTCTGGGAGATTTAAAGGGGTGTTTGTTGTACCATTAATCTTTTAAAGCTAGCTACTTATGTCACCATACTGCAGTAAGGACAGGAATACAGAATCATTTCCCTCTACACACACACACACACACACACACACACACACACACACACACACACACGCATGCACATATGCACACACACATACACATATACACTCACACACAGACACACACATATACACACATACACACACACTTACACACACATATACACACATACACACACATATACATACACATACACATACAGACACACACAGACACACACACATACACACACAGACACACACACATACACACACATATAAACACACAGACACACATATACACACATACACACACACATATACACACACAGACATACATACATAGACATATACACACACAGACACACATGCACACACACGCACACACACATGCACACACACATACACACACACAAAACCTTTTTTAATTATTAAATTTTTTTATTAAAAGAGTTTTCTCTCATACTCTCCATTGCTCCCCCCTTCCCTCCTCCCTGTCTTCCCTCAGACTTCATCCATCTCCCTATCCATTCCCCAGGGAGGGCAAGGAATCTCAAGGTGAGTCGCTTCAATCTGGTATATTCAGTCGAGGTAGGTCCAAGTCCCTCATCCCCATATCAAGGCTGAGTAAGGTGTTCCTCTGTAGGGATTAATTCTGATCCTACTTTAAGAGGCTCCACAAACTGCCCATGCCATTCCACCGCCATATACATTAGGAGGGTTTAATTCCTTTCCATGAAGGTTCCTCAGCTGTTATTTAAGAGTTGGTGAGCTCCCAATAGCTCAAGTCAGGCATTTTTGTAGGTCTCCTCCTCATGGTTCTCATCCTCTTGCACATATATTCTCTGCTCCCTCTCTAGCTGGTCTGAGGACTTGACATTAGAACTCAGGGGAGGGTGTGACTTCAGCACGCGACTTCAGAAACAGTCCTGTTTAGGCACCCTCTCCACTATTGCTTGGAGTCCTATCTGGGGACATCTTGTGGGTTCTTGGATGTTTCTTTAGCACCTGGTTTCTCTTTAACCCCACAATGGCTCTCTCTGCCAAGACATCTGTTTCTTTGTTCTCCCTCTCTGTTGCTCCTCCCACTCAACCATCTCATTCTCTCATCTCTTCTCACCTCCCCTTGCTCACTCCCCCATATGATTCTAATTTACTCAGGAGATCTTCCCTATTTCTGCTTCCCAAGGGGATCTCCTAAGTTTCTCCTGTTACCTACCTGCTTGGGGTTTGTGGATTGTAGCCTGGTTATCTTTTGCTCTATGTCTAAAATCCATTCATGAGTGAGTACATATCATGTTTATCTTCGGGGTCTATGTTACCTCACATAAGATGATATCCTCCAGATCCATCCATTTACCTGCAAATTTCAGTATGTCATTTTGTTTTTTACATTTACTGTATAAATGTACCACATTAAAAAAAAATCTATTCTTCAGTTGAGGAGCAATTAGGTTGTTTCTAGGTTCTGGCTAATAGAAATAATGCTGCTATGAACATAGTTAAGCTGATGTCTTTGTGGTAAGGACATGCATCCTTATTATATGCCCAATAGTAATATTGCTGGATCACTGGGTAGATAGATTCCCAGCTTTCTTGGGAACTGTCATTCTGCTTTCAAAGCGGCTGAACAAGTTTACATTCCCACCAGCAATGAAGGAGTGTTCACCTTGCTCCTCTTCTACCTACAGCATAGGCTGTCACCTGAGTTTCTGATCTTAGCCATTCTGACAGGTGTACCACACATCTAATGACAATGGCACATTGTCCGAATTTCAGAATTTTTTTGATTCACATTTCTCTCATGGCTAGGGATTTTGAGCAATTCTTTAAGTGTCTTTCTGTCATTTGAAATTCTTCTGTTGAGAATTCCCTATTTGGCTGTGAAGCCCATTTTTAATTGAATTATTTGGGGTTTTGGCCTCTAGTTTCTTGAGTTTTCTCTATATTTTATAGATTCATCCAAGAGATTCAGGGATGTTTCAACATATGAAAAACTATCAATGTCATCCATCATAAAAAACCAGAAAGAAAAAAAACTGCATGGTCATCTCCTTGGATGCTTTAAAAGCCTTTGACAAAATACAACACTCCTTCATGATAAAAAATCCTGGAGAGATCTGAAATACGGGAAAAATACCTAAACATAATAAAGGCATTATACAGCAAGCTAACAGCCACCATCAAACTAAATTAAGAGAAACTCAAAGCAATCCCACTAAAATAAGGAACAAGACAGGGCCGTCCTCTCTCCCTTATATATTCAATATAATTCTCAAAGTTTTAGCTAAAGCAGTAAGAGAACAAAGGAGATTAGGGGGATATAAATTGGAAAGAAAGAAGTCAAACTATCTCTATTTGTGGATGACATGATCAAATATATAAGTGACCCCCCCAAATTATACCATGGAACTCCTACAAGTGATAAACACCTTCAGCAAGGTAGCAGAATATAAGATCAACTAAAATAAATCAATAGCCCTCTTCCAAACAAACAATAAAAAGGCTAAAAAAGAAATATGGGGAAACTCTAACCAAATAAGTAGAAGACATGTTTGAGAAGTACTTTAAGTCACTGAAGAAAAATTATAGAAGATATCAGAAAATTGAAATATATACCATGTTCTTGAATAGATAGAATCAACATAGAAAAAAATGGCAATCTTACAAAAACAATCTACAGATTCAATATAATCCCTATTAATATCCCAACACAATTTTTCACATATCTTGAAAGGACAATACTCAACTTTATATAGAATATAAAACAACCCAGGATTACCAAAAAATGCTGTTCAATAATAGAACTTCAGGAGACATCACCATCTCTGACCTCAATATATACTATAGAGCTACAGCAATAAAAACAGCTTGGTACTGGCATAAAAACAGACTTATGCATCAATGGAATCAAATCAGAGACCTTGACATTAATTCACACACCTATGAAGAACAAATTTTTGACAAAGAGTCCAAAAATACACAATGGAAAAAGATAGCATCTTCAGCAATTGGTACTGCCCTAAGTGGATGGTGGTATGTAGCAGAATGCAAATAGATCCATATCTATCACCCTGCACAAAACTCAAGTCCAAGTGGATCAAAGACCTCAACATAAACCCAGTTACACTGAACTTAACAGAAGAAAAAATGAGAAATACCCTTGAACACATTGGCACAGGTGACAACTTTATATATATAACGAGCACAGACACTAAGAACAACAATTAATAAATGGGATCTTCTGAAACTAAGAAGCCTCTGTAAGGCAAAGAACATGGTCAACGAGACAAAACAACAGTCTAAAGAATAGGAAAAGATCTTCAGCAACCCTACACCTGACAGAGGACTCATCTCTATAACATATAGAGAATACTTTTAATCTTTTAGTGACAATCTGCTTTGAGACAACTCAGAAAAAATATCACCAACATTCTTCTTGCACAGCAATGGTTACAGTTAGTAGAGGAAACTACTCAACCAAGCAACCATGAAATTACAAACATCTATCAATGTGATTGAGGTACTTTTAGTATAGAGGAAGGAACCCCATTGCATGCCGGTACATTCACAGTAGCAGCAGGTGGAAGTAAATAGTTTTTAATGATTTTATTTCTATATAAGTTCAGTGGGAAAAAACCCTATGCATTGGAATATTAGTGAAAACTCCAATATGTGAGCTGTTAAGGATCTTGTAGGGTATTCAAGAGCATGAGAGAAAAGCAGAGCAACATGGAAAAGAAAGGAGGAAAATGGGACTGGAATAGGACTGGACCTATCCTATCTGGCTTCATGTTTCAATGCATGTTTATCAAAGGGACTGGACAAAATAATATAATTAATATTTTATATTGCTCTGTGTATGTACACATTCGTGTTTGGGTTTGTGCTTAACTGTTTTACTACTTGGATGCTCTTCCAAGACAAAGGAACATCTTGTTCCTTTGCCAGTAGTCTGACTGTCTTTGAGACTGACATGAAACTTTTTTTCCCCTGAGGCCAAGGGTTGAGTCTTTGAAAATAGAGTTCTGCAATAGTTGGTGGAAGTGGATTAGATTTTTAGCTTCCTTTATTACTCGAACTGTATTAATACTCGTGGTCTATGATGACACCAGTAATCAATGTTCTTCAACTTTCTGAAAATATCAAGAGAAGTACCATTTTTCTTAAAATATTTTAACAAAATGAAACATGATGCTTGAGATGAAGCCCAGTGACAGGGCATTTGCCGAGCATTTACAAAGGTTATTATAAAGTGATTGATCATTATCTGTAGATATGTCAATATTACTTGTTTGCTTTTTGACTGGTTTATTGCCTATCTGTGTACCGAGACTCACACAGTCCTTTTATTAGGAACAACAAAGATTACTCACCTTATATTAATTCTATTTGCTTCTCTGAGAATAACAATCTTAAGTTATTATTTATGAAGAACTAAAACAAATTGAATTTTGAGTGCTTCTTCTAAGACGATTGATCTTAGATAAACTTGCCTGTGGTTATGTTAAACTCTTTCTGGCTTCCTTTCATTGCTTGCTCAACCTGCTTTCTTATAGAACACAGGACCACCAGCCAATGACACGACCCACAATAGAATAGGCCCTCCCCCATCAATCACTAATTAAGAAAGTATTTTACAAGCTTGCCTGCAGCTCAATTTTATGAAGACTTTGTTTTCAGTTGACGCTCCCTTCTCTTAGATGACTTTAGTTGTGCCAAGTTGATATAATACCATAACACATCTACTACCCTCTCTTTTCCTCTCCCGCTCTTGGCACTCTTCTACTGAATCTCTCTTCTACTTTCAAGCAATTTGTATTGAATATTCATTTTAAAATAAAGATTTTAGGATACTATACTCCAAGATGCCCTAATCAAATCTCCCTGTTTATAGTAGAAACTCATTCATCACTCATCACAAGAATCAGTTTATACTTCCTAAGGAAAAGAGATGGAATAATTGTGCGTTAAGTATGATTTGAAAGCTTATCTCCTATAAGTTTATTATGTCAGTCTTTTAAACAAAATGGAGCACACTTTTTTTTTTCAAACTTCCTGGGTGAAACATTCATCTAAAAATAAAGTAATGGAACTAAAGTCAGATGTGATCATCAGTATCCATTTCAGATTATAAAAATATGCTTAGAGGGATCAGTTAATTCTACTCAGTCCTGGGGAAAATATTTTGGGTCATGCCCTACAGGAGGAAAGCAATCGTTCCTTGGCATAAGAGCAATTACATCCCATGCAGGGCTTGTGTTATTTTTGAATATTGACATTCTGGTTTTGAAAAGGTATTTTGAAACTGTCAAAATGATTTCCTGAAATATAGACCTCTTGTTGTCTAGAAGCTTCTATCTTATCCATGCTTTAAAGATTCCAAAAGCTGAGGCAAGAGGAGAGAATCTCTGATTTGTCATACCCAAGAAGAAATTTGTATGCTAAAATGTGTGTTAGACATACTCTTCTTTGGATGAGCCATAAATAAAATAAAGATGGGCCAGTTACAAAATGAGTAGTTTTGATTTAATTACACAGAAAGATTAAATGATATGCGGTATCCTGTCATCTTGCTTTAATAAGTCATTGATTATGTTAGCATAAATGAGCTCATTAGATACTGTTAAGAGAACATGTTTGACATAAAGCAGGAGAGAACTGTAAAAATTATAACAAGAGCTTACAGTTTCAGAAAGGAGGAATGCCTGAGTCTCCTACAGTGTTTGGTGTTACTTGATTTGATCAGAGAAGCCAATGTTTTTATTTCCAAGAAGTCATCTCTGCAGAAATTTTCATGAGGAGCTCTTGGTAGGCAGCTGTATCACAGAGTATGAAGTCACGTCATGAAGAAACTTAGCATCCCCCCTTCCCCTTCATTTTTCTTGTTTTCTCACTCTAATTATTGTGCCCATTCTACCACCCCATTGATTCTGCCTTCTTATATTTCCTGAGTACACTCATTTTCTGTAGTTACCTCCACTCTGTTCATTGTGTCAGGATATTGATTTCTGGTTTGTGCCCTTTTCAATTTGTTCTGTACAATGTACCCAAAGAACTCCTTCAGACTGAGGATCTAATTGTACTGTGCTCTAACCTAAACCATTCCAGTATCTTTCCATTTAACTCCCTGGCATCAGAGGCAAGGCTCCCATAATCTGCTCCATGAGATTCCTTTACTGCCATCCTTTCCTTCCCAATTCTTCCTGTACAACCTCAATGAAATATATGCAGTCCACAACTTGGAGTTTCATGTCACTTGGAGTCACTGCACAGCCATGCCCTCTGTCTAATTTTTCGTCTCATTTTCTTTAATTTCTTCGAATCTAGTTTACATACCAAACCACTGTAACACCTGCCCTGGCCCTGAAAGTTAGATTAGATTCCTCACAATACACTACCAAAACTCAGTGCTATTTATGCCTCCCCCCCCCCCAGTTATAGTGGCTTATATTTGAAAGGCTTTCTTTTAGAGATATGGACCTATAAGGATCAGAACTTGATTCATAAACTAGGTTAAATCCTCAGCATTCTAGGAACATTGTCAGACTTCTGCCAGTATTTGTTTAGCAAGAGGATTTGCTTCTCATTAGAACTTCTGCAGCTGTCAAGAAGGCAGAATGAAGGAGATGGCTCATGGAAGACGGTTCAGCTGTAACAGGATTCTGTAAAACATTGGTGCTCATAAACAGAAAGAAAGGAAGCCTGCCTGACAGACCAGTATGTTTTTAAAAGGTAGAAAGTAAAATTGTCAAGATATGGAGAAAACCCATACTTTACAATTTTACCTTCGATCAGAACCTGTAGCTTGCTGTCAGCGTCTTTTTAAGTTACTGATGCCATAGAAGGACCAGTTGACAACATCATACTCTCTTAGCATGGATCCCCAGTGAGCACCTCTTCTAATGTACATTTTGGCTATATTTACTTGTCTGCAAATGTAAGCTAAGATTGTCTGACAAAAGAAAAAAAAAAAAGAAACTCATTTTTTAATTCACCAAGGATAGAATCTATGAAGAGATCTTCCAAGATCATTTCACTTTTGAAGGTGATATAATGTGTCTGTTCATTAAGTTGTCAATATTTCCATGATACAAATTCATGAGATACCTACATAGATATAGACAAATGTTGTACTTCTAACTGCTACCAATTTGGTATTTTTAAAAATGAATTCCATATATATCTGCAAGATGATTACCTGTCAATTTCCCACAACTGTGGGATCTTTTAAGGCATACTAAGTATGAAATACAACATTTCTTTCATTTTTGATGATATTGCTTGGGCACACTATTTTTGCATTCCACAACATAGACAAGTACCCAATAATTGAAAAGATATTTAATATTTATTGAGCCATTTGTGGAGGAACACCAGAAATGTATTTCTGACTTCATCAGGTGACACAATTATAAAATTTCAGTAAAGGTTAAGTTAATAATGTTTAATAAGTAATAATAAATAGTATTAAGTATTAATAAAAAGTAATATTAGCAAATAATAGTATCAACTTTCATTTCAATATTTAGCCTACAAGTTAAAAAATCTCTTCTTACATTGGTTATTAAAGGAATGATATCTATAGAGAATAAGTGGTTAAACATAACAAGAAATGGTTTTTCAATCTCCTACACAAGACCTAATTTTTATGAGGAAGAGCTCGAAGAGAATTAGAAATTCTAAAAACTTAAAATGAAATAGAGTTTTAAAGATCTTTTTATTTTATTTTAATTTCTCCTTATAAAATACCTGTATAGCAGTTGACATTAGGGCAAGCAGCCCAAAGATGGTATCTTTAATTTATATGCCCCAAATTTAGGGAAAACTAAAAGGCTGGAAGATAATGGGTGGAAAGGCAGGTCTGGATGCCTAGGCTTTCAAGTTACTCCAGCTCAGTTTGAAATTCAATCCTGTGATTTACAAGCTTGATGACTCGCGATGTGTCCTTTTACTTTTCCAGTTACATTCTTTGTTGGTATATGGTCAACTGGCTGTCAGTCTCTAATGGGTATGTAAAGGTTAGATAGGGCAGGCTATGTAATGTATAGAGAACTCAAAGTATTTGTCCTGGTTGCATATGCATTAACCTAACTCATGGGATGAATGATGAAATGCTCTCAATTCATTGCATTAGAGATGCTACACATCTGCAGGCCAAATACACAGTGTATTTTAAATTAAAACTTTTAAAGTAAAAATGTTCGAAAAGCATCTTTGTACAAGACTATGTTAGGATAATAGATCTTTCTTCAATGAGAGTTAAGTAGAGGACTGCCTGAAACACTGTATCAGTGCCCAGTACATGACAGAAAACATATTTCTAATGTTTAAACAGCAGGCATGCAGGTGGCACCTGTAATCCAAGAACTGTGCTCAGAAAACAACTTATATCTGTAATTCACTATAAAGGCAGAGTAAAAAGGACTTGATTTTAGCGTGGTGTGAATGAGCCATGATTGGAAGTTTAACTGAAGGGAGGAAGGCAGTGTGGGCTGCATTATAAAGTCCATTTATGGTTCTACTGAGACTGTAAAGACGTGATTGGCACTGATGCTTAAGTGGCTTGTTAAAATTTCTCTGTAAACTGGGACATGCATCTACTTAAGTCAATAGTCATACAGTTTTTTTTTTTTTAAGGAACAAGAAGGTGTAGATTGTCATCAGCTAATTATGGAGTGATATGCTTAGATCCAATGAAAGGATAGTCACCAGTGTTGAAGCTGGTGAAATTCCTTGGTAATGCTTGGAACACTAAAATGTTTTCTAGCTGGTGTGCTGACAGCAAACTGACATATCATGACATCACTATCTGTGGGAAATACATTTGACTATAGCTTCCTGAGAAGTCTAACCACCTAAATTGCCTACACTATTTCACTAAGTCTGGTTTTGATGCTGTCTCTCCATATCACTGAACTTCTTATCAGCTGATTTTTTCACTAACAGTTTCCTCTACCAGCCTCTTTGTTATCAGTTTACTCTTCCATGCTCTTAATTGTGCAGTATCACCTCCTCAGGGATAAGGATCTCCAAGGGAAGTATTCCTTGTATGCCTTGGAAGAATTCCAATAGTGTCTTGAATGCCAGTGGGAGCACACTTATTTTGCTTCATGTGAGCTTTAGAGATCTTAACATGTGTGCTATAAATAACTGTGCTTCACACCCCTCATTACAACCATCTTTCTATTCTCCCCTTGGCTTTGACACACAGGCACTCAATAGCTAACTAGCAATGGGTAAAGCAGATGATGTGATGCTTGATCTCTATCTGTGTCCTCCCAAGTACAATGGCTCACAGTGTCCATATTGCACTAAAACAGATTATCTGTGTCCCAGCAAGATGCGAATTGTAGTTATTCTCGAGAGCTGTGCTATTACTTAGAGTATAGGTCCTCAACCATTTCATGTGGCGGACACTAGGACTAGAATTGCTTAAAGCTCTTTGAACAGATCCACATAACTTTGGCCTCCATTTGATTTCATCAAACAAATTAAAATCGGAAAGATTAAATGCAAGCTCTTTGTGTACTCAATACAATTATCAAACTATTTGTCTTTGTTCATATAACTTTGAACTGGTGACAGTTTTAGGTGGAGGCAACCAACCGAGTTTCTTAAGGAAGGTTTTGTGGAGATCATTGCTGTTACAAGAACTGCTTCAAATAGATGAGGTATGTATATTGATGTGTACAACTGGAATGATATGCAGAAAGCCAAGGGGAAAAAGTTACCCAAAATAATAGAGGCCAGAGTACAACGGATTCAGATGTTCAACGTGTAACTGGATGTTAGAAAAGGATGGCATTTCAAGATCTAAAGCTAGGGAGAAACCAGGTAAAAATTATCCACCATTGTCACCTGAATTTCAAACATCTTCCTAAGGAACCGATAGTGGGATTCAAGTGGAAAATTACTATAATAGGATAAAAGTACTTATCACTGCTCATGTCCCACTTCAGAAGTAATGGTTCAGACCTTTTCTTAATCATAACATGCATTTTAACAGAAATTCCAGAGGCATAAACCAAAAACCTATTATACAGAAACTCAACTGAAGTTATATGAGAATGGTGACAATAGATAGCTCAAATAAAAATCCAGCATTTTTTACTCATTTAATAGGTATCACGCACAATGACCCAGGTCTCATTCTTAGTGCTCAAATTCCAGCTGTAAAGGAGATTTATATACAGTCTGGAACAGTGCAGCTGATAGAAGTTTCTACAATGATGAAAATATTCAATAACCTGCACTTCCTAATGCAATAGCCACAAGCCACATTGTATATTGAAATGTGTCTAGTGTGAATAAAGATCTGAATTTAGACTTCCTGTTCCATCAAAAATGCCAATCTCCACATAGCAGCTGAAAGCAGATCTCTCTCAGTCTTTATCTGTTTAATTCTAGTGCAATACTTAACAAAAATATTTGTGGTTTCCCAGGAAAACATACCTTTATTTCCCATTTGTGTCTTAATTTTCTCATGTCTAAAATGATTCACTTCCCACTAGCAATCCTGTCTCAAACCTCCTTACCCAACAGTTTCTGTTTCCATGGAAAACACTGCTTTCATAGACCCCTGCCTGCATTTATCAGTCATTTTTTCACAGAGTTCCAGTCATGTCTCTGTCACAGCACTAAAGATCACATGGTAAATGGGATCTTTTTTGAATAGCGTAGCATAGCAGGTTTTGGCATGAACACATGGACTGGAAAGCATTGGATCAGAAACACAGGAGACTGCTGATAACTATTACATTTTCTTGTTTATAAATAACAGTCATAAATATTTCATATCATTATCAATTACAAAATGAATCCCAAGGTACAAAATTTATATTTTTCTTTGATTAAAAACCTATTATTTTCCTCATACAATCTATCCTGATAAAAGTTTTCCCTTCTCTGCTCCTCTCAGCTCCTCCCTCCCCTTCCCTCTGAATCCATGCCTTCCTGTCTCTCATTAGAAAAGAAAAGACTTCTAAGAGATTAAATCTAAACATAACAAAATAAAGTATAAGATGAAGCAAAAGCTATCATATTGAAATTATACATGGCAACCCAACAGGAGGAAAATAGTACCAAGTGTTGGCACAAGACTCACCCATTCTCACACTCAAGAGTCCCATAAAAATACTAAGTTAATAGCGATAATATCTATACAGAGGACCTGGTGAAGACTGTTGCAGACCTGTGCTCTCTGCTCCAGCCTCTGTGCTCTCGTATTCACCCTGCTTAACTGACTCAGAGGACCTTGTCCTCCTGATGTCCTCTGTACCCTCTGGCTCTTAAAATCTTTTTGCCTCTTCTTCCTGAACTCCAAGGGAGAGATATTTGGTGGAGTTCTTCTGTGTAGACTTTTCACTCTCTGCATAATATCTGGCTGTGGGTCTCGGTATCTCTTCTCATGGCTGCCAAAGGAAGCCTTTCTGATTGTGCCTGGATAAAATACTGACTTAGGAGCATAGCAAAACCATTAAAATATTCTATTAATACTTTTTTTTTTTTTAACACCTGTAGTGTTCAGTTTTGCCTTAGGTTCCTGGGCTATTCAGTTTCTGGTTCTCAGACACCCAAGCAGTATCAGATATGGGTTTTCTTTCATGAAGTAGGTCTTAAGTCAAATCAGACATTGGTTGGCTACTCCCACAAGTTCTATGCCACCATTGCCCTAGAATATTTTGCAGGCAGGACAGATCGTAGATCAACAGCTCATCCAATGATGCCCAGTCTCTCCACTAGAAGGTTTGAATGAATACAAGATATGGCCAGTTGCGACTCCAAATCCTCCATTAGTAGAAGTTCTCATTAGCATCACCTTCATGCATTCCAGGAGGTTTCCCTGCACTAGGTTTCCACACCATCCTCAAATGACCCCAAATTCCCACTGCCTTTAACTCCCTCTATTCGATCTCACTCTCCCATTACCTGATCACCCATCTTTCTCCTGTCTTTGCCAGCCCTTATCTGCTGGTAAAATCTATTCCATTTCTTTACAGAAAGAACCCTTCCCCCTCCTTATCTGTCCTCTATGGTTCTACAGATTGTAGCTTAATTATCTTTTACTTAATGCTACTATCCATTTATGTGTAAATACATAACATATTTGTCTTTCTGGTTCTGGATTAATCATCTCAGGATGATTTTTTTTTTTTTAATTCCATCTATTTGTCTACAAATTTCATGATGTCATTTTTTTTTAAGTTGAGTAATACTCCATGTGTAAATGAACCACATTTCCTTTATCCATTCTTTTACTGAGAGACATCTGGATTGTTTCCAGTTGTTGGATATGATGAATCAAGCTTTGGTGAACAAGACTAAGCAAAGGTACTTGTGGTAGGATGGGTCATTCTTTGGGTAAATGCCTAAGAATGGTGTAGCTGGAACTTGTGGTAGATCAATTCCCAGTTTTCTAAGGAAATGGTGTGTTGATTTCCATGGTGCCTGTATAAGTTTGCACTTCCACCAACAATGGAGAATGTTCCCCTTGATCTACATCCTTGCCAGTGGCAACTCTCACTTGTGTTACTGATCTTAGTCATTCTGACAGGTTTAAAATAGAATCTCAGAGTAGTTTTGATTTGCATTTTCCTAATGGCTAAGACATTAAACATTTAAATCTTTCTCAGTCGTTTGAGATTCCTCTATTGAGAATTCCCTGTTTAGATCTCTTCCTCATTTTTCTTAGAGTTGGATTATTTGTTTCTTTAATTTATATATATATATATATTTATGCATATATATTCTTTAGTTCTTTATATATTTTTGATTTTAGTCCTCTATTAGATGTGGAGTTGATAAAAATATTTCCCCATTCTGTAGACTGCCATTTTGTTTGTTTGACAGTATTTGTAGCCTTACAGAAGCCTTTCTATTTCACTAGGTCCTGTTTATTAATTGTTTAATCTTAGTTTTTACACTGTTGGTGTACTTTTCAGGAAGCTGTCTTTGGTAATAAGTTTTTGCCCTGCTTGGCCTATGATTTAAATTTAGAGACTTGTAGTCTCACAAAAACATATAAAGGCTTATATTAATTATACATTGTTTGGCCTATGACTTAGGCATGTTGTGTTAGTTTTTGTATTTTAATTTAATTAATTTTAATTTATTTGTCTTGTTATGTGGTCTGTGGATATACTGTCTCCTGTGCCAATGCATTCAAGTTGTTCACCGCTTTATCTTCTATGAAGTACAGTGTATATGGTTTTATGTTGAAATCTTTGAGGCACTTGGACCTAAGTTTTGTGCTAGGTCATAGGCATGGATTTATTAATGTTCTTCTACTCGGTGACATCTAACTTGATGAGCACCATTTATTGAAGATGCTGTCTTTTTTCTAGTGTGTATTAATCAAAAATCAAAAATCTTATTAACCAAAAATCATTGTGTCCCATAAATTTGATATGCTATGTTGTAGGGAGATTATGTTGTTCCATTGTAAATAATTGTCCCACCTACTGGTTTAATAAAAAGTGCTGATTGGCCAAAGGCAGACAGGTAGTGTGGGTGGGGCCACCAGACTAAGAAAACTCTGAGAACAGGAAGAACAGAGCAGAATGCCAGAGAGAAGCCAGAAGATGCAGAGAACAACTATCCTGCTCTGTGAAAAGGTACTGAGCCACATGGCTGAACAGGATAAGAGTCATGGGTTAGATTAAGGTAAAGAGTTAGCAAGTTATATGCCTGGGCCTTAGGCTGATCAGCCTAAAACTATTGTAAGCATCCATGTGTCTCTGCGGGTCTGCGGGTCTGTGTGTCTGTGGGCCTAAACCTTGAGGCTAGGCCCCAAAGTCCGGGTCAGAAACTACTTACTACACTATGTATTCATTTTTATTCAATTATTGAAAGGCTTTAATTTCCTTCCTACTTTCTGTCTTTACCGTTTTTTTTTTTTTTTAATTCAGTAGAGAGTTTAATTCAGTTTCCATGAGTTTGCAAGCTTTATATTTTTTTGTTGTTAGAAAACCAACCATAGGTTGTGAGAAGCTATTTGAATTTTCTTGTATCTGTTGAGACTGTTTTTGTAATTGAGTGTATGATCAATTTTGGAAAAAATTCTATAAAATGCAGAGTAGAAGATATATTCTATGTGTTTGAGTGAAACAGTCTGTAGATATGTTAGGTACTTTTTGTTTATAATATATGTTATCTCCAGTGTTTATCTTTTTTTCTGCTGGTGAAGTGTTCCAGTACCAGTGTGTGAGGATCATTATTTCATTTAAGCTGTGATAGATTTTCTTTTTACACACTTGAATGCTCTTGTGTTTGGGAAAAATGTTAATAATTGAAATGTCTTCTTAGTGAATTTTTTAATGGGTATGTAGTATCCTTCCCTATATCTTTTGATTAATTTTGTTAGATATTAGAATGACTATACCAGCTTGCCTGTTATGTCTATTTGCTATTCTTCTTTCCTGAGTTCTTTATCCTAAAGTAATGTCTATCTTTGATGTGGAGGTGTATTTGTTGTGGACAAGAAGAATGATGGATCCTGTTTTCTCAGCCATTAGTCCATTCTTTTTATTGGGGACATTGAGACCGTTGATTTTGAGAGATATAAATGACCAGTGATTGTTGATTTTTTTAATTAACTTTTTGGTGGTAGTTATGGTTGTTGTTGTTGTGGTGGTGAGGGGTGTGTGTGTGTGTGTGTGTGTGTGTGTGTGTGTGTGAGAGAGAGAGAGAGGGGGGGGGTGGGGAGTCCTCTTCTCTCTCTTTTGGTTTTGCCATTGTAACATTATTTATTTTCTGTGTTTTCATGGGTGTAATTTACCTCCTGAGGTTGGAATTTTTCTTCTAGCACCTTCTGTGGGGCTGTATTTGTAGATAGATATCATCTGAATTTGGTCTCATTAAAAATACCTTATTTTCTCCATCTATGATTACTGAAAGTTTTGTTTGGTATAAAAGTCTATCTAAGCTGGTGTCTGTGGTATTTTAGGAATGTGTGGCAGACCTGTTCAGGTCTTCCTGGGTCTTAGAGTCTCCACTGAGAAGCCAAGTGTAATTCTAATAGGTCTGGCTTTATATGTTAATTGACCTTTTCCCCATGTAGCTTTTAATTCCCCTTTCTCTCTTATGTATGTTTAGAATTTTTATTATCATGTGGTAAAGGGCTTTCATTTCTTGGTGTAGTATATTTGATATTCTGTAAGCTTCATTTACATTTCTAGCTATGTCCTTCTGTAGGTTAGAAAAATTTTCTTCTTTAATTTTGTTGAAAACATTTCCTGGGCCTTTGACTTGGGTTTTCTGCCATTTCTCTATACTATTCTTAATATTGGTCTTTTCATAGTGTTTCGTATTTCCTGAATGTTTTGTGTCAAGAGATTTCATATTTAACATTTTCCTTGACTAATGTATCCACTTCTTCTAATGTATTTTCAACATTTAATATTCTCTTGTATTCTGTTGGTGAAGTTTGCCTCTGTAGTTCCTGTTCAAATTTCTAAATTTTTAATTTCCGGATTTCCCTCAATTTGGGTTTTCTTTATTGATCCTATTTCCAATTTCTGGCCTTGATCTGTTTTGTTTATTTCCTTCTACTGTTTGTTTGTATTTTCATGGATTGTTTAGAGGAATTTACTTATTTCCTCTTTAAGGACCTCTATGATATTCATAAAGGCTGCTGTAAGGACTTCTTCTTCTGTTTATGCTATGCTGGAATATTCAGGGCCTATTATAGTAAGATAGCTGGGCTCTTGTGCAGATATATTATGCTGGTTGTTACTGTGCTTTTCACTGGTTTCTAGGCATCTAGATTTCAGATAGGTGCTGATTTCTACAGTCAGATGTTTCTCTGTTTAGCCCAGGTGGTTCTGCAGCCATTTAGTCCCAAATAATTGCGTAGGCTTCTAGTCATTATAAACTCTTTGCCTATGTCTCAGGCTTATTACTTACTAACTCTGTAAGTTAACCAATATTTTAAAATCTTTGTTTAGCCAAGTGACTTGGTTCCTTTTTCTCAGTGCAACATTTTCATCTTACTTCCTCTGTAGCTTGCTCTTGTCTGCTCTCTCTTCTTATTCTTCTCCTCATCCTCTTCCTCCTCCTTTTTTGTCTTCTTCCCAAAATTCTCCTTGTCTGGTTGCCCTGCCTATACATCCTATCTGCCTAACTTCTGGCCAATCAGCATTTTATTAAACTAATATTTACAGTGGCAAATATTTACAGTATACAAGGACATTTCTGTAGTTTACTTCGTTGGTTGGTGTTTTGTTTCTTGGTTTCTGTTTCCTCTCTCGATTTTGGGACAGTGTGATGCATATTTGTTGCCTATTTTCCTGACATGATCAGCTGGTGTGTTCACAGGGAATGCCTGGTGGTATTGAAAGCTGGGATTATGGGATGAGTTGGACAAAGGAAGGTTGAAGAATGTCTTTGTAATTCTTTGGGGGATTGGATGAGAGGAATTGTATCTCAGGAACAGTATAAAAGTTGTGGGTCAGCCTTCAGCATGATTTTTCCCCTGGGAGGAGTGGCCCTTGGATTAGCAGGGGGGTACCTACTGGTGCTGTGAGGTAGAATACAGTGATGAATGTATGGGTGGACAGTTAGATGCTGATGGTCTGTGGGATCCACAGGAAATGTGAACAGGATAAAAGGGAGACTGCTTCTGGTGTTCTGTTGCAGCACTAGGGACAAGACTGGGGTGTTAGGTGGGGAAGCAGGGAGAAGAAGGTTTGAAGGCAGTCTACCTCATTTTATGGCTAAAATGTATACCTTTAATGCTTATAATTGATGTATTAAGCATGAGTGAATGTTTTTAATGTGAATATTTAAATTATTGATTTTAATATACAGACCCCATCACTGCTTTACGAGGGCCTTAATAAATGTAAAGAAAAACATAAATACTGCAGTGGTTGTTGTTTCAGAATATATAGTAGTACAGAATATTTAATAGCCATTGTGAGTACATCAACCTAGAGACAACTTAAGGATGTAGTGAGCAATTCTTTCCTTATTCATTGTAGACAAAATGAAGCTGTTAATACTGTTAAAAGTTTATCACTGTGCACACACACACTCAGGTGGCATTTCAAAGAATAGAAAAAATCAATGCTGTTTGTTATTACTCTCCATTAAAGCATAACATGTGAATCCCAGGGTCTAAAAATAAGATGGATAGTGAAAGTTCATTTTAACCATCTATCTTCCTTTTGTTGACACAATGTTGTCTCTACTACCACACAAAAATCAAAAGATTGCTCTATCTTAAAAGGTTATGGGAAGGAAAATATAATCTTTTGATACTCTTTCTACTGAAAATTGGTCATTCTTGACCACTCAAAATTAATGGTTTTTACTAAAGACTGGTAGGCTAATTAACTTTCTATTTATCCTCCATGGGGTGGAGACATCTGTCTTCTTATGTTACTAAGCATGTCATAAGTTGTTATATGCAAAGAGGACAAGTTTCTGAGATATTTCTGGACTTCCCTATTTTTTAACTCTATACATCTATCGGTAACAGTGATTACATCTGGCATTGGCTCTCCAATCCCATCTTTCACACATGTCCCCCTGTTGCCTTCAAGCTGAGAATCCTTATTCATTATAGTATTTTCTCTTATAATTCTAAATCACAGTGGTTTCTTCTGCTCACTTGTGAGAATTCACTGTACACTCTTTATCAGCTGTTTTGTTATTTTATGTTTTTAACTTCATTTGTGAGGTCCTTAAATACATGTGTGATGCATATACTTGGAATTCTGCATGGTAGATACTGCATACTACCCATAAAAGCAATGAATATATATGGATCCCAAATACATGCTTATATAGACTGTTTGATAGAACAAATATATAAATGGGGCTTTTTCATATATAATATCCCCAAATTATATATAGAATGATGATATTATAGCTCATTGTATTTACAAGTTTATTGATATCATTTGTTATGATTGTTCTCAGATATCATGATCATTCATTCACTTATGAACAATAATAATTTATGAAACACCAATTGTATGTTGATAGATGAATTCATTTAATGGATAAAGCTCATGCACAATTGTCGTAAGAGGTTTCTGGCCTGGACTTTTGGGCCTAGCCTC